>OU015766.1:4371790-4502695 GCA_907173295.1 Fagus sylvatica
ACATAAAGTTGAGTTATTCTTTGACATTCAGAACATTGTCAATTCAAAATGCAGGAAGAGATAATCAGGATCTGCCGTAGCATGGGGAAGGCTGTTATTGTGGCAACAAATATGTTGGAAAGCATGATTGTACACCCAACACCAACCAGAGCAGAGGTATCAGACATTGCCATTGCTGTCCGAGAGGGTGCTGATGCAGTCATATAAAATGATTGTTACAGAGTGAAGTGACACAAGGTTTCCTAGAAGTAAACTGTCTCTATATAATGTCATGCTTGAAGACGACATATGAAGAAAACTGTGACAACATTGGAGAAAAATGTAACAAAGTACAATTACAAATAGAAGATATTTTGGATGGCATTAGTGGGCACATGGGTTATTTGTATTGTTTTATTTGGTCAGCTTTGGGAAGCTAATGTAAGCTAATGTAAAAGGTTTAACGTACACAGCTTTGGATGATGTTAATTTGTTAAAGTTTGGACTATGTATTTATGTTAGTATGTCTTATGTATTTAGGATGTATCTAAATGACAATGTAATGTACCATTGTTTTTAAATGATGTTATGAACAAAGAAGTGCACAGTTGCAAAATTGTCCCCATTTGATGATCAACCAGATTTAAACAATTTATCATGCAGCATTGGGACCAGAAATAAATGATTAATTTTTATTGATCAATTTTTAGCATATATAGCTTGCCTGTATAAGATCACAAACTTTCTCTCCACAATTGACATTAGTCGAATTTTTTTTTTTCAAAGCATTACACCGATCATAGAATGCCAATTTATACCAAGAAATATATTTCAATTATAAATCTTTGTCATGTAAGAATGTGGTTCGTCTCATGTATTTAGGATGTATGGCCATAACACATCTCAAAAAAAATAAAGATGGCATAACACGGCCACAACAAAACCTGTATCCATATTTCCATAACACATATCTTAAAATAATCTATAAAGATCTTCTAAAAAAAAAAATCCGTAAAGTAACAAAATATGTTCAAACTCAACCTGTATTGATATGATCATAATATCTCAAAAAACAAAATGGTATCTTATGGCCATAACACATTTCAAAACAAAAAAAGCCATCCCATGTCATCAACCCCCAAAAGTAATATTGTTCACTTATGCGCTTGTGTATTCATATACAACTTTGTAATTCTTCTAGATGCCTCACTTGCAGCAGCCATTGTCTCCGTTGACACTCCAAAATTGCTTCTTCTACTCAATGGTATTTTTTGCCTCAACTGAATCGCATGTGTTAGTTCTGCTTGGCTGCAAGATTGAGATGGAAGGTGCTGGAGGTGTTACTTGGCTCGAAGATTGAGATTGAGGTGCAGGAGGTGGCTCTTGGCTCAAAGATGCCACTCCATTAGTTGGTTCTATTTGGCTTGAAGATGATACACCAGTAGCTGTGGCATTTTTCCGTCTCACCTACAAATGTTTCATGATAACTTAGTATTGGATTACCATCTAGAAAGTATAACAAAAATGTTATAAGCATAAAACATCAAAGTACTTACTTAGAAAGAACAACAAAAATATTACAAGCATAGTACATCAAGGTACTTACTCTTTTTGTTTTGTTAGCCTGAGTTGTTGCCTTTTTTGCTTCATCTGTAGCATCTTTGCACCTCCTCTTGTTATGCCCTATTACCCCACAACTGCTGCATCTAACAGGGCCATTTTTTCTCTGCATCTTAATAGGGATTTTTGAGCTCACCATGTTCCCTCCTCCTCTTTTTTTTGGGTCTACCCGCTTGTCTTCTCCATGGAAGGAGGAAGTGGAATTTCTCTATCATTCCGTGGCCACAAATCAGGACCATTAATAGGATACACACATGGCCCATATGCTTGAGCGAAGGTCACCGCACTATAGCAAGTATGCACATAGTCTTCAATATTGTGATCATCAGATGCCAATGCAGCTATAGAATGTGCACAAGGAATCCCAGACAGATCCCATGCCCCACATGAGCATGTTTTATGCTCTATGTCAACTATGTACTGCTTACCACATATATTTCCTTTATATGTAACCTCAAACTTCGACAAACTCTTATCCCCACAACAAGTTGGAACCCATTCTCTGCTATTGCTTTTTTCAACCTCTAGCTTGTTTTGGATCCTAGGACATATAGGACCCTGATACTTAGCAATCATTTGCTTCATCTTAACATAACGACCCATCAAATGCAATCTAATTTCCTCCATCATAGTGATTATAGGTTTATCCCTATAATCCAATATTTGCGAATTAAAAGTTTCACACCCATTGTTGGTTAGTGCATCACACTTGGAATTGGTTCGAAATTTTGCTCTAGTCCAAAATTTCTTTTCAACTGCTTCCAACCATTCCCATGCCTTCATGTTTAACTTCTTGATCTTCTCCATTTCAATCTTGAACTCAGCCATGTTAGTCGCCCTTGCAGCTGCCCACATGCAATCCTTCAGTAGCTTACCTTTGTGTTCCTTACTAAAGTTATTATATAAGTGTCGAACACAATGTCGATGGTCCATTTCTGGCATGAGCGTTTTAAATGTTTCGACCAATCCCTAAGACAAAGACATGACCACAAAATAATTTGATGTGTTAGAATGTAATTGATAGATAGGTACATTGTCCAGGGAAAATAAAACAATAAGTAACGATAATTCACCTTTTGTTGGTCAGACATGAACGTCCAATTTTTTTTTCCAACATCCTTCAGTAGATTCGTCATGAACCATGTCCATGAGTCCTTCGTTTCCGCCTCAACTACAGCAAATGCAATCGGGTAGACACCATTATTTCCATCTTTGCCTACTGCTGTTAAGAGTTGCCCTGGATACTGACCCTTCAAGTGACATCCATCAACACCAATGAATGGTCTACAACCATCTAAGAAGCCTCTCTTACAAGCATCCAAACATACATAAAATCTCTCAAATAACGGTTGCAAATGCGGTTGAGGTCTATTAGTAGAGAGTATTGCAGTGGAATATGGGTTGCTTCTCATCAATTCCTCACAGTAATCCCCCAATTGAGCATATTGTTCTTTAAAAGTGCCTTGCACTAACTCTTTAGCATTACTCTTTGCTCTGGATGCTTGATGCCTACTAATATGAACCTTGAACATACTTGCAACTTCAGTCTTGATTAAAGCAGTCTTCATTTTTGGGTCACTCCTTACTTGGTCCACCAGATGCTTCCCAAGCCAATTTGAGGATGCAAATCTATTCTTTAACCTCTTCCCACAATTATGTTCATCCCTCAACGTCTTCACTTGCCAAGTATCTTCATTTTTCATTTTTCCACAATACAACTCAAAAGGGCATCCGTCTTTGCATTTAACTCTGACCCTTACACGGTCATTCTTTTTAAATTTTAGTGGAACACTTTTGAAAATAGAGTAGTGTTTGATGGCATCCATTACGTCATTTTTAGTAGCAAACTGCATCTCAATTTCAAACTTCACCTCAGAGAATGACTCTGGTGGCCGATATTGAGGATACCTAGGTGTGGCCTCATCGTCAGATGATGAATCAACCAAACCTATAGAAGCCTCTGAGTCCCACTTATCTTCACCCCCAACATCTTCAAATGCATCGAGCTTACTTGGCTCAACCCCTGCTTTGAGATTCACTTTCGCACTTGGCTTCACCTGCTTGGAAGCCACTTCATCGATGTCAAACATATCATTGTTGTCACTCTCACTGCCTCCAAAATGAACCTTACAAGCACTATCCTCCTCATGATCATCTCCCTCTACTTCATCTCCTTCATTATCACCATTTTCCTCATTACCACCATCAAGCCTCATAATCAGCTAAGGACATAACATACACATCCACTTCATTATAACCCTTAACATACTTCACCATGTCCATTACATCATTATCATTCTTCAAAGGTTTTAACCCATCTGCAAATGGAATAGTAGGTACTCTATACAACAACACATCATTCCAACCATACCCAAATTCTTTCACCATATTCATTATCTCAACAAGTGACATTTCTTCAGAATTGTTATCTTCATATCTCTTTACCTCCCCTCCTTCATATTTGAATGGGTTACTCTTAATCTTCCCCCCATGGTAAAGGGCAATTGTGAAGTCAAAGTCATCCATCCCTACACCCTACATGTATCATTTGCTGAATATTAAAATAAAGTAATAAGATTAAAATTCAATTGGCAGCATTTGGCAGATTAAAATTACAATTGTTGAATATTAACATGGTAAGAACATTAAACAAACACAAAGGGTCCCCACCTAAAACAAAGAAATCATTTTCTGAGATATGTACATCTATGGTTCACCACCTGTGTCAATATTAAACTCATGTGGTCCCTCTCTTTGTCTATTACGCCTTCACCAAACAAACACAAAGGGTCCTCCAATGTCTTTTTAGGCTAATATTCTAATGGAGCTATCTTTTCGGTACATATGGTTTAAAGAAACCAGATCAAAACCCATATTTCGGCAAACACACACACACACACATATATATATATATAGAAGTGGAAAAAAAAATGGAGCAAGTCCATTTCCATATACACTTTGATTTCCACTGTGTTGAGTGACATAAATATTAACTGAAGATGCCATTTAAGTGGCAAGGGCCCGAAAGAGGTAGGTAAAATCAAGTCTAGCATTCAAGAAAATTAAAAGAATTGGAGAGGATTGCCTTTTTGAGTAGATGAACATGAACTAATGAACACAATTTATTATTAATAAAAACCTTTTTTTTTTTCTTATCAAATAAAGTGCATGTAATCGGGAATCTCATTCCCATGTTGGCGCAAAAGAAGAAGACAAGGAATATAAGAATGGACTCATAAAAAATTACTAAAGGATGCCCACTGGACTAAACTGCAAGCTAACCCAAATACACACTCTTGCTCTTGCTTGTTGATTCGGCCAAATTCAAAACAAAAGATTTTGCCTCTTCAATCACACTTGCAATCCAAAGACAATCATCTCTCAACAGAACCTATAGTTAGCTTACAATCTATAGGCCTTAAAGGCTGAACATATGGAAACTGTAGGCAAGAGGTATTAAATTAAACTTGTTATGATCAGAATTCCATGGGCACAAATCCTTCACAAAACTAAAGCTGATAACCCCTCCTAAGATTCTTACTTTTTTTTTATAGGTATTCAAAAATCTTAAACAAAGGAAGTGTGAAATCTGGGGGCATGAAGATTCTTACAGATTCAACTTTGTCTATTACGCAACCCCTCCTAAGATTGAGAAATACCTCTTCTTTGCTTGGACAGCTGTGGGTGCGAGGCGCCGGAATGGAGGAGCTTGAGCGGCGTCTTAGGGTCACTGTGACAGAAGGCCGGTCATGGGTGGAGGAGATTGATGGGGGCGGCGCCGGGGCTGAGAAGGGGGCTGAGAGAGATGGGTCAATATTAATTTAGGGATTTGTTTTGTACATGTGCTTAACGTGAAAATGGGTCCAATCTAAAAAAAAGAGATGAAAATGGGTTTATTAATATGGATCTGGGTCAAATAATTTGGATCTGAATGCTGATGTGTAATTTTATTTTATTTTTTAAAATTGCCACGTAATTTAAAAACTACCACATCATATTTCCGTTAGTCACGTAGGCATATAAACTAACGGAGTTGGATGGAAGGATCATTAACGATCAGTTTTGAAACTTCAAGGACCAGTAGCGCTCATTTTAAACTTCAGGGACTAATAGCGCTCACTGAGTAAACTTTAGGGACCAACAGTGTATTTAAGCCTATATTTTATTCTACTAAAAGAATATAATTGTACTCTAGGATTTTATTTAATTACACAAGGCATCATTAACTTATTTTAATTGCATTTAAACCCCTCCATTAAATCATCCATAGTGATATAAAGTCATTAAATAAAACTGTCACTTTAAAGTCATTACATCTTATTCCTTGAGTCCCTAATTTAATCTTTTGATTATTCTTATATTCATATGGAATCAAATTCCTTAGAATATAATTTTAACAACTCTTTACTAAAATAGATGACCATCTTTCTGAATAATCAATTCCTATTAAATTTATCTCAAGGGGATGTTTATGTCTCTAAAAGAGATTATAAATTCTTTCTTGAGTAATCGTGTTCTCACAATGTTACATGTGATCACCCAATGTATTGAGATCTATTTGACCATATAAGATCGCACCCTTTAATATATCAAAGTAATCTACACTTTACATTTGAGTTCATCATTCTCTCAGGATTTAGAGTTAATGTCTTAAATAGTTTGTGAGTTAATTAATTCAATTGACAGTAGTTTTTAGAATAATTACTCACGGTGGTCCAGTTCAATGTATTCCAAATACATCAACATATTAATAAGAAGTCACAATTTCCATGATCAAGATAAATCATCATAATTAATATGTTATAACCTAAACAGATGAAATGCCCAATTTCATCTAAGACTATGAACCTAGATTTATGAGTTTACAAGGATTTGTGATTCATATCTTCTGTATGTAAATCATATTTACATACCTGAATCACATTCAATGAATCTTATGGACTTTACATAATGTCAAATGTTTATATATTTATTCTCTTAAAATAAAACTCTTTTATTATATAAAGTTGTTACACAAATTGGATTTTAGGGCATAAATCCCAACAGTATTCTCACAACACTTTCTCTTTGAGGCAATTCTACGGAATTGTATTCTCAAAACATTTCCTTTAAGGCAATTCTGCAGAATTGTATTCTCAAAATATTCCCTTTGAGGCAATTTTATTGAATTGTATTCTCAAAACATTTTCTTTGAGGCAACTCTACAGAGTTGTATTTTCAAAACACTTCCTTTGAGGCAATTCTATGGAATTGTATTCTCAAAATCTTACCCTTTGAGGCAATTATGCGGAATTGTATTCTCACACTTTCTCTTTTGGGACAACTTTGCAGAGTTGCATTCCCACAAATGTTTGAGGACATTATATCCCCAAGTGAATAAATTAATGGTCACAAAATGAGATGTCGTACTTGCATTGGTGTTTATTTATTGCATAAATTCCACCAATGAGGGGCATCTGTTGACACCCAATTTTGCAACCATTAATTTTACTTTTTTACACTTTAGTGCATAAAGGGTAAAATGGTAATTTCACAAGTTTGAAAATTCAAAGTTGGTCCATAAATTTAAAATCATATTTTAAGTGATCAAAATTGAATGAAGAGTAAGAGTGCATGTTTCGAATTGAAAATCAGATCAAAAACCAAGATTTTATTAAGGAAATAAATTTGATTGGTTGAAATGATATTTACCATAAGCTTATATGCATAGGATTATTTGTTAATTAATTTGATTGGTCCTCTAAAGGATTAAATTAAAATCAATTAATAAATAATTCTTATTGGTTTAGAACACCTTAAAATGGTAAGTATTCATGCACAAGATATTCATCAAAAGATAATTCTTAAATTGATTTATTTTTAACTAATGAGATAATTATTTTGACCAATAATTATCATATTAATTATTAATAAATTGATTAAAATCAATAAATCTCGAATTCATCCAAAGAAGGACTTCTAAATCCACTAGAAATTCACCAAAGGTGAAAAAACCCGGAATTATCCAAAGCCCAATTCGGATTTGGATTCTAGCCTGTACACTAATCGGTATTTTGACCATAACTTTTGACTCAATTATCCGATTGAGTTGATTCAAATGGGTTGGAAAGCTGACATGATGGGTTACAAATATTTCTCAAATGATCATCTCCAAATTCGAACGTTTATAAGGTCAAAATGGGCCCGCAATCAGGGCCTAAAAATCAGTCAAAATTTCGAGATTTTCATAAAGTATATCCAATTTTCAAAACCCTAATGCACTCCCATTAGGGGAAGATTAGATTAGTTTATGTATCCTATTTACTTTCTTTTTTAGATTGTATTTAGGACCGAAGTCTTGTATTTTGTTTTCTTAGATTGTATCTAGAGCAAAATATTGTAATTTATTTCTTTTCCAAACCATTGTATTATTTATTCAATCAATAAAAGATGTATTTTTTTTTTTTTAAAGCTAAGTGGCAAATCCATTGTAAATTCCCCTAAAGATTAAGATAGAAAATAGTGTAAGTAATCATTTTTTATAATCATGTTTAGACCTTTATTGGTTTAGGGTCGTGGTTCTCACATAAACACAATTCTAAACAATGTAGGATTCTAAAGAATATTCCTTAACAGGCTCCCCCTCATCTAAAACTCATATATTCTTGGACCTATCCTTAAAACGTTCTCCAGTAGACCTCTTCTCATAAGGCTCAACCATTTCTAGTGTAGGAGTTTGCTCCCCCTGCTCAAGATCCTTAGAATCTTTCACTTCATCATCATCACATGTAGCCGGCTTTCCATCTCTATATTCTTTATCACATATCGCTCCTCCATTTGTAGCATTGTCAGGTAGAGAAAATTTTACACTCTTAGGAGCAACACTATTAACCATGACTCTTAACTGTGGAGTCTTCTCAATAGTTTCAACCGCATTGAACTTCTTTTTACAGGTCTTCACACAAGTATTGTACAAACCACAGCAAATACACCATATTGCAACAACCAAAGGTCCTTTGGTAAGTTTCCATCTTCCATTGTCTAGGTGGTTACAATAACCCGCTCGATCCATAGCTGGTGTAGAGATCAAATTAAAGCGTAAATCTAGAACATGTCGCACATTCTTTAGCATTACTGTGCAACCAACATTGGTTTTAATGCACACATCACCAATTCCCACAATCTTTGAGTAACTGGTAGTGCCCATCTTAACAGTAGCAAAACCTCCTACTTTGTATGTGGTGAACAACTCTTTTGTACGAACAACACAGTGGGTAGCCGCCGAATCAACAACGCACTCATCATCATTGTTATCAACATGCTCACACTTTTGCTCTTGAACTGAGAGCACTACAACTTCCTCATCATCCACAACAGTTGTAGTATCCTTCTGATCTTATCTTTTGTTTGTTCTTTTTTCCAATGCCTACAATTCATTCTTATGTGGCTTTTTTTTTCTTTCTTTTTTTCACAATGGAAGCATTCTCTAGTCTCCTTATACTGAGATCTATCTCTTGACTTTGACCTGTCATTGAACGTAGTTCGATCATTACACCATTTACTTCTGCTTTTACCCTTTATTCTCTATGACAAGAGCTTGATCTTCTGCATTGTCTATGCCTACATCTCTCCTGCGAACTTCCTCGCTCAAAATCAAATCTCGAATATCATCATATTTGAGTTTGTCTTTCCCTGCAGAATTGCTCACTGCCATTCTCATGGCTTCCCAACTGTTTGGCAAAGAAGCCAAAACAATCAACGCACGTATCTCATCATCAAATTCAATCTCCACAGAGGACAATTTATTTGTGATTGCATTGAACTTATTCAGATGCATTGCCACAGCTGCACCTGCCGCCATCTTTAGATTGAACAACTTTTTCATCATATGCACCTTGTTGTTAGCTGAAAATTTTCATACATGCCAGACAAAGCCATCATCATACCCATTGTGGTCGTCTCCTTCACAACATTGTGCGCAACTGATCTTGACAGAATTAATCGAATAACTCCCAGCACCTACAGATCAAGAAGAGCAAATTTTGCATCTTCCATCTTATCAAGTTTCTTCCCCAAAAAAGGTAAATGTAATTTTTTCCCAAAAGATAATCTTCAATTTGCATCTTCCAATACCTAAAGTCTGTTTTATCAAACTTCTCGATAGCTGACGTCTTTCCGTCTTCTCCAGTCATCGCTCCTACTCAAACCAAAGCTCTGATACTATTTGCTGAGACCACAATCTAGTCTTATGTGAATTAAGGAATTCTACAAAAAATTATAATCAATTACCAAGATATCAATCACACACAAGAACACAAATATTTACGTGGAAAACCCTTTCTAATTGAAGATAAAAATCACGGGACAAACTCAAAATAAATCCACTATTCTAAAATCAATGGTAAATTACATTGACATCCCTTTCTTTTAGGGAAACTAGACTCGCTACACCCTATTTTGGGAAAATGACACTTGATAAGTCATGAAATATGACATATTTACCTATATTTTAAAGAGAATTTAAAGGGATTATTGTGCATAATACTTTGAATTACATATAAGTTTTACGATTCTTTAATTTCATTGCATTGCTTTTACCATCAATGTGAGTTATATTGATCCCATAGAGTGTTGACTTAGTTTGTTATGTTTTTAGGTCTTAATAAAGCAAGAGAAGGTTAGCCCAATTCAATTAGAGTCCAAATAGAGCAAGGAATCAAAGAAAAATAACAGTCCAATTCATACTAGGATTCCAGCTTGCACACGTCTTCGTATTTGGGCCATAACTTGCAACTCCAATATTGGATTAATGAGATTAAAGTTGGGCTGGAAAGCTACTTCGAATGGCTACAATTTTTTAATTCATGAGAATTTCTTAATTCGGACGTATAAAGGGTCCAAAGTGGCGGTCAATTAAACCCTAAAAATCTGGGATTTTAAACCTACGAAAATTTTGGTTGTATTAGGACTTCTAGATCAATTTAAAGGTTCATTAGGTCAAATTTAAGGAGCCTCTCTTTGCCTCTCTCTCCCCCATTATTTTCTTTAAATTTTTGTTTAGTATTTTTCATGGAAGGCTAAAACCTTAGCTTAGACTAAGGGGGATTCCCCTTTGTAAGATACTATTGATTTTCATAATGCCATGAATGTGTTTTAAAGTTTATAATTTCTTCTATTGATTGTGCATACATATTCTATTATCTTTGGTTTGGAATTTTTAGGGTTTGAATCATTTCTTAAGTTCAGTCAGGCTTTTCTTATAGTTATGTAAGAACCCTAGATTTATCAAATATAAAACCTTAATGGCATCGAATATTATTGTTTGCTGCGTTATTACTTGAGAGTATATTGTCGTCTTATGATTTTCCCGGTGTAATTATTGATTTCATGCTTTAATCAATGAACAATCTTTAAAGAAATTTATATTAGAATTATTTTACAGAATCTTTATTGCAAATCTTCCGATTGATGGTTTGGGATGAGAAACCATCAATTGAGCTATCACATGGTTTAATTGAATTAAATAGTATTCTTATAAAGTTGATAAACTTGAAGTCTATTCATTTTTACCCATTGTATTTTTCTTAATCTTAATTATTAGTTTTCTACAAATCTTAAAACATATTTTCTTTATTTTTACTCTTTTAAAAGTGTCTCTTGAATTCCAATCTCCATGGTTCGACAACTCTCTTCACTACTATACTATCCATCCCTCATCAATATTGACCCAACATCAACGCTCTACTTCCAAATTTACAAAATAATTAACACTCCGCCTCATTTTTCCATCCATTGACTAACAGTGTTAAGTTTAGCACAGAATATTCATTTTTAAGTTGGAATATTCCCCATTTATCAGTTATGTAACTATTTTACTTGAGTTAATCTTAGCACTTAATTCCCTCATTTTCTCAGTAGCCAAACAACAATGGAATTCTAAGAAAAATACTCAGGAAAATTAATAAACAAAACAAATAGGCAAATTTTGCTCCATCTTTTAGCAACCAAATTGATCACAATATATATGAAAAAAAAAAAAACTCTTTCTTCCTGTTTAGAAAGCATTCAAAATATCATAACCTACAAGGCCTAAATTCCCCAGTCAAGCAAACAAAAAAAAATTCTTTCAAAACCAATACCAAATTCAGTATGATCAACTCTTTCTCTATCCTTCACCAAAACACTGATCAACCCTTCTCTCTCTCTCTCTCTCTCTCTCTCTCTCTCTCTCTCTCTCTAATTCATAATTCGGATCTGGGCAACGATAGTTCAGATCCATTGGTGGTGGACGGTGGGGCATTGAGGTAAGCCATCGGTGTGACCTAGCGAGCCCACGCTGTGACCCAACGAAAATTTCTATATACAAATTTCTGAGGAAAATTTATGGGGCTCAAATCTGGATTGGGTTGCCCATAAAATTTATGGGTTTTCTAGTGGGTTACGACGACGTGACATGGGGAGGTGAGGCGAGACGGCGCTGCGTTGAGGATGCTCGTTTGGGGTTTGGCGACGATGAGAGTTGCGATGACAAGCTGAGAGCTTTTGGTGATTGGTTGAGACCGTTGATTTAGGTTACGATTTGATGATGTCAAAAAATCAGTGGGTCCTTTTTTACACCTCAGCTAATTCTTGGAAGACCTGCAATCACAGTCAACGAGTCAGAGAGGGCACCGGAGGGAATCCGATGCTGGTTCCTCCGACGGTCAAGTCAGTGATCGAAATAAAAGATCAGAGAGCTTTCAACAGAATGCATATAAAGAGTAGATAGTGAGAGAGAATGTTGTCTCTTTGATGTTGATAGGGGATCCCTTTTATAGGGGTTTCTGACATGTTCACCGTTCTAGAGGATTTGAATGCTGTCCTTGATTCTTGCTTGTAGTTAATAGGATATTAAACCAAATTGTAACGTTTTGGTAATCATTGAGGACAGTTGGTGCGAGGACAGCTGGTGTAACTTTCCCATGATTTACGCATTCGTCATGGAACAGTTCTTGACGATAGTCCATCCTTGGACGATCGTCCATTCGTGGACGATCATCATTTAGGATGTCAGAAGTAGGTATCGTCTAAGTGAGTTATTTTTCGGTATTATTAGATGCCCCCTTAATCCCTTGAGAGAGTCGGTCAGGACGACTCAATTAATGGGATTAATGACTTATGGGGTGCGGTTGCAATTCCATCTTTTCATTTCGTGTTACCGAGGCGTATTAATGATGGGCAGCGATGTTTTGGCGGCAATTTTTGCCACGTGTCAATGTGTCATGGGGGTTTTGGAACAATGTGACCTTTCGTTCACCCAACGAGGTTTTTGGGTTTTTGAATATTAAAGTTGGTTTTCTTGCCCGTTTCCCTTATTTTGTATTTTCCTCGTTTTCTCGTTTCTTCTTTTCCTCAAGCGTGGTTTTTCCCCCTCTATCCGGCGATACTCCTTTCTTGCGCTAGGATTCCGATGAGTTCTTT
Organism: Fagus sylvatica; assembly: GCA_907173295.1. Taxonomy (NCBI): domain Eukaryota; kingdom Viridiplantae; phylum Streptophyta; class Magnoliopsida; order Fagales; family Fagaceae; genus Fagus; species Fagus sylvatica. Next base: position 4,384,829 of record OU015766.1, read on the forward strand.
CTTTCTTTTTGGTCTTCATTTGTTTCTTTTCTTTTATATATCTTAGCGCTGGATTCTCTTAGCGTACCGTTTAGAAATTTCTTTGTTGGCGTGTGTTGATTTGCCGAGAGTGGTTTAGGGCCTCCTCCTTTAGGCGATTATCTCCCCACCACTAGTGTGCTCCACCGCTTGTCGGCAGAGCTCTATTCTCTTTCTTTTCCGGCGTTAAGTACTTGGGGAGTGCTTAGGCGTTCTATGGCGGCCGGTGGGTCTGATTGGCCGGCGGTTTTGTCTGAGGAGCTTCTTGAGGGCTTGTCGTCCTCAGGGACGGAGAGCAAGGGGGCTTTGTCCGAAGCGACTACCTCGACTCGGGTGGTGCCTTGGTTGCCGGCGGTGCCCAAGCGTTGGGCCGTTTACTCTTACTTTTCTAAATTTAATGCTGAGTCCATAGGGAGGATCAGGTCTAGATATCAGGTTCCTGAGGACGTCGTCTTGAGGATACCTAATTCAGACGAGCATGTGTGTTCACATGTTGAAGACGTCACTCTCTATGAGTCAACGTTGACGGCTGGTCTTCGTTTTCCCGTTCAACCATCCATTAGAGAGTTGTTAGATTTCCTTTCTTTGGCGCCGGGTCAAGTCGCCCCGAATGGATGGAGGGTGATCATCTCTTCCAAGGTGATGTGGAAGGAGAGTAGTGATGGTCTGGACGACATCACCGTGGAAGAGTTTCTTTATTGTTTTGAGCCTAGTCAGATAGCCGCTTCTCCAGGCTTCTGGACGTTTAGGAATAAGTATAACTTGGTAAAGCTGGTGGAGGGGTTGCCATCGTCCAACTGTGGCTGGAAGGATGGTTACTTTTTCATTTATGGGGACAACTGGGAGAGGCTCCCCGAGGAAGGTGATGACTTCATTCGGATTCGAAGGACGTGAGGCACTCCTTCCCCATCTAGTGTGTGTGTGTATTTTGTTTTAGATTTACTTTTGCTTGTTCTTATGATTTTCTTTTGACCATCTTCTATCTGCTTTGGTGTAGCTTTAGATCGTCCAACCCTTACTCCAGTTTGGAAAGATCATATTTTGAGGGTTCATAGCCTCTCCAACTATCAGTATACGCATTACATCTAACCGGAGCAGCTTTTCCGTCATTCCTTCAGCCCTGAACCTAGTGCTGCTGTCCTTTCTCTTATCTAGACTAATAAAAAGAGTAAGTGTTCTTGCCCCTTCATTTCTTTCTAAACTTAGAGATTGTTTTTGCACTTAAGTTTTTCTTCTGTCTTTTGTAGGGATAGCCACCATGAAGATCAACAAAAGCAAGCTAAAAAACATGGTTGAGAAGGGGGCTCCCGCGGCGCCCATCAATATTAGGAGGAAGAGGATTGGCGAGGGTCAATCGTCCGTCCTCGAGCCGAGCGGGCCCCTTTTGAAGAGAGCACCCTCAACCCAAGCAACCCCTTCTATCCCGCAGCCGCCTCCTATCGTTCAGATTCTTGATGAGGAGATCACCATCGTCTAAGCTACTGACGATGGCCCGACCATTTGCCGGAGCCATGGACTGGCGGCGAAAAGAGCTAAGGTCGCGATTACAAAGCTCGACTTCCAAGAGTATGCCAACACTCAGACTGAGAACATTTCCAAGCTGATGGTCCATTCTCTTATGAGGGTAAGTAAAACGATAACTTCCTTTTTTTTTTCTTTTTTTTTGACTTGTTGTCCGTTTGTTCATCTTCAGTCTTTGAACGAGGCAATGGTGATCAGCCAACGTTGCCTTTCCGTGGAGGACGACCTAGTTTGTCTGAAGCAGAGGTTGGCTGAATCTGAAGCCTCCCTGAAAAGTCTGAACCGGGCGGTCTTCGAGCTGAACAAAGAGAACAGGGATCTGATTGCTGTAGTGGAGGCGGTTAAGGTTGATTTGATTGCTAAAGAAGGGGACGTAAGTGTTAGCCTCAAGGTTTCAATAATTATTAATTGGCTAATTAATCCAATGACATTTATGTAGTTTTGATGATAACCATGATTTTAAGTTGTTCATTAATGATATTTTCATATGAACTAATGATTTATGTTTTAAAGCTTAATTTTGACTATTGATTGGACCAAGATGGCCAATTCAAATATCAAGCAAATACAAAGTTGATAAGTTGCAAATTCATTGAAGATCAAAGTCATCAAGACTCAAGACAAAGAAATCAAGCTCAAAGACAATGATCCGAGACATATGAGAAGTAAGAGTTAGGTTTTGTAAAGTTTATTAAGATTTGATCTTTAAGGCTCAACTTTAAAACCAACTTCAATTGAAAAATCTCTTAAAGTTTTCAAAGACAAACTTGATTGGTTGAAATTCAAATATAAGACAACCATATCAATTGAAAAATCTCTTAAAGTTTTCAAAGACAACTTGATTGGTTGAAATTCAAATATAAGACAACCATATCAATTGAAAAATCTCTTAAAGTTTTCAAAGACAACTTGATTGGTTGAAATTCAAATATAAGACAACCATATCAATTGAAAAATCTCTTAAAGTTTTCAAAGACAACTTGATTGGTTGAAATTCAAATATAAGACAACCATATCAATTGAAAAATCTCTTAAAGTTTTCAAAGACAAACTTGATTGGTTGAAATTCAAATATAAGACAACCATATCAATTGAAAAATCTCTTAAAGTCTTCAAAGACAACTTGATTGGTTGAAATTCAAATATAAGACAACAATATCAATTGAAAAATCTCTTAAAGTCTTCAAAGACAAACTTGATTGATTGAAATTCACATGCAAGACAACCATATCAATTATGGTTGAAAAATCTTAAGAAGAAAAGTTTTCAAAGAAAACAACTTGATTGAAATTCACATGCAAGACAACCATATCAATTATGGTTGAAAAATCTTAAGAAGAAAAGTTTTCAAAGAAAACAAATTGATTGATTGAAAATCAAGAAGAATGCAAGACAACATGATGGCTATAAATACTACCCTTTCTTCATTTCTAAATATCAAGCATACAAGAGAAATCAAAGATAGAAAAGATAACATCTTATACATCAATCCATCCTTCTCAAGCTTATATTTTCATATCATTCAAAATCCTTGATTGAAAATTTCTCTAAACACTTTTTGAGCCATATTGATCAAATCCTTGATATACTATTAGAGTGAGCATATTGTGTACAATTACTCTTTGAGAGAGCCTTATCTTGTACAACAAATACTTTGTTGAAACCTGTGAGTATTTTGTTAGGGTTTTGGTATAAATCCTAAGGAGTGAAAAGGATTTTTCACTCGGTGGTTACTCTTCACCTTGTAAGGAAGATTTGTGGGTCTTGGTATAAATCCTAAGAGTGAAAAGGATTTTTCACTCGGTGGTTACTCTTCACCGTGTAAAGAAGATTTGTAACGGTTTTGATCTTCACCCGAAAGAAGATTGTCAAATTAGTGAATTTGGGAATCCTCGAGAAGTGATCTTGAGGCGGGGACGTAGGCAGGGAAGCCGAACCTCGATAACAATCACTGTGTTTGATTTTCTCTATCTCTATCTCTTACTTATTCAATTGCTTATATATGCTTGTGTTTGATTTTCTATCATATCTTATTGCAATTGAATTGTGTTCTTAAATTTGTTTTTGCTAATTGAAAATAGTTTTTAATTCCGCATTTAAATCGAAAAAGTTTGCCTCAACCTAAATCACCCCCCCTCTTAGGTTGATATTTGGGTAACAATTGGTATCAGAGCCAAGGCTCTACATATAGATTTAACAATCTTAGAGTTAAGATCATGGCAAACACATTTAGACCTCAAATGGTTGAAGGTCAATCTACAAATAGACCACCCTTGTTCAATAGTAGTGATTATAGTTATTGGAAAACTAGAATGACTACGTACATTAAAGGTCAAGATTATCTCATATGGAAAATCATTGTAAATGGTCCTCATGTTCCTACTAAAATAGTAGAAGAACAAGAAATACCCAAACAAGAAACTGAATGGGATGAAAATGATGTCAAACTCATTGAATTAAATTATAAAGCTATGAATTGTTTATATTGTGCGTTTGACTCAAAGGAATTTGATGAAATTTCAAGTTGTAATTCAGCTAAAGAAATTTGGGAAAGACTTGAAGCTACATATGAAGAAGCAAGTCAAGAATCAAAGATGAACATGCTTGTTCATGATCACAAATTGCCTCAAATAGAGAAAGATGAATGTACAAGCATTAGCCCTCAAACATCCAACGATGAAGAAGATTCTACCGAAAGCTTTTTGCTTAATGGCATATGAAGATGAGGTAACTTCTAAACTTAATTCTTTAGAAGATGAATCTTATAGCTATGATGAATTACAAAATGCTTTTGAAGAATTGGTTGAAGAATTTGAGAAGAATGTTTTGAAAAATAAAGTTTTTAAAAAGAAAGTCACATCTCTTTCAAACGAATTAGATGATTTCAAAAGCAAAAATGAAATTTTAGAAAAACAAATTATTTCTTTAAATGATAAAAATCTATCTTTAGAAAAAGAAATAATTAAGTTGAAAATTGAATCACAAAGCTTCATTGAGAAAATGAAAGCAAAAGATGTGGAAACATCATCACAAATAGCTTATGATTCAAATCTCTTAGTAAATGAAAATAAAGAATTAAAACTCAAAGTTGAAAACTTAAACAAAATTTTGACTAACTTTACAAATGGAAAGAAAAATTTGGATAATTTGTTAGGTAGTCAAAGATGTGTTTTTGACAAAGCGGGTATTGGATATAACCCGAAAATAAAAGAAAAACACTATCAAAAATTTTTCATTAATGAAAACTTCTTGAAATCTCCCATATGTAAACATTGTGGAAAATTAGGGCATAATATTCATACATGTCCCATGAAAAATATGATTTGGGTAGTCAAAGGAACTACTCCTCCAAAAGCTAACCCTAGTGGACCCAAGAAAATTTGGGTACCAAAGAAGGTTATTTGAAGTTGTTTTGTAGGTATGCTTGATATCCAAATCTACCAAGGATAAGTAGTTTCTTGACAGTGGATGTTCAAGGCATATGACAGGTGACAAAAACAAGTTCACTTCTCTTACTCTAAAAGATGGAGGAAATGTCAAATTCGGTGATAACTCAAAAGGAAAGATCATCGGTATAGGTAATATTGGTAAAACACATTCTCTTGTTATTGAAAATGTTCTCTTGGTTGATGGCTTGAAACATAACTTGCTAAGTATTAGCCAATTGTGTGATAAAGGCTATAATGTAATATTCAAATCAATTATGTGCATTATAGTAAATGAAATTGATAATCAAGTTCTATTTGTGGCATTTAGAAATGAAAATGTCTACACTATTGATCTTGATAATATGACTTCAAAAGAATCAATTTGCCTTGCTGCCATAAATGAAAATAGTTGGTTGTGGCATAGAAGATTAGGACATGCCAATATGGAATTACTCTCAAAATTGTCTAAACTAGATTTAGTAAAAGGCTTGCCGGTTACTAAATTTTTTAAAGATAAAATATGTGATGCATGTCAACTAGGTAAACAAACTAAATCATCATTTAAGAAAAAGAAAGTCATTTCTACTTTAAGACCTCTAGAACTCTTGCATATGGATTTATTTGGTCCTATTAGAACCGCTAGCTTAAGTGGTAAATTGTATGCTTTTGTAATTGTTGATGATTACTCTCGCTATACATGGGTATTATTTCTTGCTCATAAAAATGAAGCTCATAAAGCATTTGTTAAACATTGTAGAAGAATTCAAAATGAAAAAGGTTATACAATTAACAATGTTAGAAGTGATAGAGGTAGAGAGTTTGATAATCAAGATATTGAACTATATTGTGATCAAAATGGTTTTGGACACAATTTTTCAGCACCTCGTACTCCTCAACAAAATGGAGTAGTAGAACGTAAAAATAGATCACTTCAAGAAATGTCTAGAACTATGCTTAATAAACATAATTTACCTCAATACTTTTGGGCCGAAGCTGTTAACACCGCTTGCTATGTTATAAATAGAACCATCATTAGAAACACTTTAAATAAAACTCCTTATGAACTATGGAATAATCGAAAACCTAACATTGGATATTTCAAAGTTTTTGGATGTAAGTGCTTTGTATTGAATGATAGAGATAATCTTGGTAAATTCGATGCTAAATCCGATGAAGGTATATTCCTTGGTTATTCTACAAATAGTAAAGCATATAGAGTGTTTCAATAAACGAACTATGGTTGTTGATGAATCTATGCATGTTGTTTTTGATGAAACTAATCCATTCCATATAAAAAATAATTGTGATGATGAGCCAATTTCTCTTGAAAATAAAGCTAGTTCATCTAACCAAGTTGATTCAAGTGAAAAAGTCAAAGATCAAGTGGATGAACCAAAAGATGAAGAAAAAGCGCTTCCTCCAACCAACAATGAAGAATTACCAAAAAGTTGGAACGTAGTCCATAGTCATCCTAAAGAATTGATCATTGGTGAAATTGAACATGGAGTAAGCACAAGATCAAAGCTCAAGGACATCTGCAACAACATGGCGTTTCTCTCACAAATTGAACCAAAGAACATAAATGAAGCTATTGAAGATGAATCATGGATCTTGGCAATGCAAGAAGAGCTAAACCAATTTGAAAGAAACAAGGTATGGACTCTTGCACCTAGACCCAAGGACCACTCCGTCATTGGTACAAAATGGGTATTCCGAAACAAAAAGGATGAAGAAGGTATAATAGTAAGGAACAAAGCAAGGTTAGTCGCTCAAGGTTATAATCAAGAGGAAGGTATTGATTATGGAGAGACTTATGCTCCAGTTGCTAGATTAGAAGCTATACGCATGTTACTTGCTTTTGCATGTTTTAAAAATTTTAAATTATTTCAAATGGATGTCAAAAGTGCATTTTTAAATGGTTTTATTGCCGAAGAAGTTTATGTAGAACAACCTCCCGGATTTGAAAATCATGAATTTCCAAACCACGTTTTTGAAAATCATGAATTTCCAAACCACGTTTTTAAATTATCAAAAGCTATATATGGTTTAAAACAAGCTCCAAGAGCTTGGTATGAACGACTAAGTGGGTTTCCTTATTGAAAAGGGTTTTACACGTGGAAAACTTGACACAACAACATTATTTCTAATGTTTGATGGAAAAGACATGCTTATTGTGCAAATCTATGTTATGTTGATGATATTATATATTTGGTTCTACTAATGAAAACTTGTGCAAAGAATTCTCTAAGACTATGCAGGATGAATTCGAAATGAGTATGATGGGTGAGCTAAAATGGATCTTTCTGAGCGGACTAAAATTCATTTCTCGGACTTCAAATAAAGCAAACCGAAGATGGGATATTCTTAAATCAATCCAAATATGTCATAGACTTACTAAAAAGATTTGGATTGACAAATGCTAAAGCATATGGAACTCCCATGAGTCCTTCAACAAAGCTTGACAAAGATGAGAAAGGTAAACCGGTGGACGTTAAGCTATATCGAGGTATGATTGGTAGTTTACTTTATTTAACCGCAAGTAGACCCGATATAATGTTTAGTGTATGTCTTTGCGCCCGATTTCAATCCTGTCCTAAAGAATCACACTTAATTGCAGTCAAACGAATATTTCGATATTTGCTTGGAACCATTGATTTAGGATTATGGTACCCTAAGTCAAATTCATTTGACTTAATAAGCTACACGGATGCGGATTTTGCTGGTTGCAAAATTGATCGCAAAAGCACTAGTGGTACTTGTCACTTTCTAGGACACTCACTAGTATCATGGTTTAGTAAAAAGCAAAATTCTGTGGCCTTATCAACGGCGGAAGCCGAATATGTAGCAGCCGGTAGTTGTTGTGCTCAATCTCTTTACATAAAACAACAACTAGAGGATTTTAAAATTCTTTTTGATCATATTCCCATAAGGTGTGATAACACAAGTGCCATAAGTTTAAGTAAAAATCCTATCCAACACTCTCGCACAAAGCACATTGAAATTAGATACCATTTTATAAGAGATCATGTGCAAAAAGGGGACATTGAACTTGAATTTGTAAGCACCGACAGTCAATGGGCGGATATTCTCACGAAACCTCTCATTGAAGAACGATTTTGCACAATTCGACGTGAAATAGGTATGGCTAGATACGTTGATATCAAATAAGCTTAAAATGAGTTTAAACTTATTAAATCTATTCTTATCTTTGAATATAAAATGATTTTATGCATATCATGTTCATAAAATTGTTCATTTTATATCTTCCTAGTTATATTGTTTGAACATTAAATTATATGTCCAGTTCTATGTATATTTGCGTATAGTATGCATTTCGTATATGTTCATATGCATAAAATAAGAAATAAAACTCATCATTTAAACAAACTTGAATTTATTAAAAAGAAAGCCATAAAGGAGAAGTCACCACAAAAGGAAAAACCACTACACTTCCCACTACATTTATTTGGGGATAGAGCGAGAAGTCAATTCCTTCACCTCAGCAAGCAGCTTCTCGTACTGCTTCTGTAGCTTATTAGTGGTCTTGCTCTGCTCTGTGGACCGGATTACCAAATCATCGGCATAAGAATCCACGAGCGCCTTCAGCCTTTTGTTCTCCTCCTTGACCTCCCCTACTTTCTTCTTACTCTCCTTCAGCAACCTTTGTAAAATGGTGACTTGAGAACGCAGCGCTTTCACTTCCATATTCCTAACATGAAGACGACGTCCCATGTTAGAAACAGTGGCAGTACACTGAATCGTGAGTGCCAATGATTCATTTATTATTTGTGGGTCAGTCCTCCCAGCTAAAATCTTTGCATCCTCCGGAGTACAAAGACCGGCAGCTACTGCGGTGGCAGTCTCACCATTCAATATCACTGAATCAGTTACTGATACAGGGCCATTAATTGAAAGGAAGTAAGGACGCCAGACTTCTGGCATCACACTAGGCGTATCATTTAGATTAATTGTTTCTGGTTTGTTTTGAGAAGAAGAGGAAGCCATTCTAGAAAATCTAATAAGAGATTAAGCTAAGAGTTTGAAAATGATGAAGTTCATCGAAAATTAGTGTGTGTTAAATAAACCTCAGATTTTTGAACAACAGCTTCTGTACCTATCACCCGACATCCCGAGATTTTTCTTCAAAATTCAACGTTCAAATCATCGAGATTTAACGTATACGGAAATATCACTGACTCGGAACTCGATGCGTTCGACAAGATCTGTTTTCTGAAAAAAGAAGAGGAATGCCATTTTTCAAACTTAAAATCTGATTAAGTATCGATTAATGCTAAGAGTTTGGCAAATGATGAAGTAATTGAAAATAGATAAGTCTGACACATAGTGTTAAAAAATCTGAACCCATTTTTCATAACAACACACTTACCTATCACCCACGTCCCGAGATTTTTCTTCAAAATTCAACGTTCAAAAAATCTGATTTAACGTATACGGAAATTCATTCACACTCGATGCGTCGACAATGACTGTCTTTCTAGCAAAATAGCTGAAATTTTTTTTCAATTCACTTCATTCATTTGACTTATGTGTCTATGGCGTGCGTAATTAGATCAAAAGTCTGACACATAGCAAAATCTGTACAACATTCATTCACACTTACGACACAAACATCTGGGCTCATTCAGGTCACTGCTTATGACTATAGCAAAATTCTGAACCATTCACCTCTCCACTTATGACACGTAGCATACTCACTGAACCATCTCTTTCCGATAATATTTCGTCTGTCTCTATAATCTTTAGTTCACATAACTCCTCTAAGAGGATGCAGCATCATTTAGAGATTCATAAAATCAAATACTTGATCTTCTCAGATAGAAGCAAAATTATTATTGATCAAGTTTCCATGAAGCAAGATTATTATTGATCATGCTTCTCGGTTGAAGTACCTCTCTCATACACCAGGTTTTTCTTTGATTCGGGAAGATAAGCTTTAGTCAAAAACACATACACTCCAAATATCTATCTTCCTCATTTGAGGATTTTGAATCAGCATCATTTAGAGATTCATAAAATCATGTGAATACTTGATACACCTGAAGCTTGTATAGATAGAAGAGCAAAATTATTATTGTACATAATCTTATATGTTTCCATGAAGCAAGATTATTATTGATCATGCTTCTCGGCTTTGACCAGTATTGCTCTCTCATACACCATCATCTCTTGAGAAGATCTTTATTTTAGGCATATGGATCTTTGGAAGGGACATTCCGTTCATCATATCCTTTCCTGAACTGCTTGTATCAGAAGAGTTTTCAGAATGTACAGATACCCTGGGCTTATCCCATGTCAATCAGATATGCATTCATCGAACATTTCACTAGCAAGATGAAGAATCATCAGCATTTAGGATATATTCAACAAATATGAGCCTTCCCCGCCTATCAAGATACTTTGAATCTTACAAATATGAATATATTTGTTTTATTTCTTTATGCCAAATAAGAGAAAAATATGATATGGTGGGGTAGAAACCAAAAGGGAGAAATATATTTTTTGTTTAATTTTGGTTGTTTAAAATGTTGAGTGATGTTTGGAGATATTGAATATAATTATTATTTTTTTGATGATGCCAAGGGGGAGAAAGATATGACATTTTCCAATGAATGTATTGAGTGAATTATCTATATTCTTGCAATAATGTTTGCGCATATATATTGATTGCTTGTTGTTTAAAATGTTAAATAAAATGCAAATGTAAAAGGATTGATCTATTGAATATAATAGATAGGGGGAGATTTGATGAAATGATCTCAAGGGCATATAATTAGAAAGATATCAATATGTATTTTTTGAATGTATTGGTGAATTATAAATATTTGCAATTAAAATATATATATTGATTGCTTCAAATAATTGCCTAATTTATGAAAAAAAAGAAAAGCTGACTCATCTATGCATATAAGATAGGGGGAAATTTCAAAATCTCTAATATAATAAAAATATCATATCATAAGATATTTTAGGGGGAGCTTTTCAAGATCAAAGCTTCAAAATCATAAATCGTATAAAAATAGATATGTTAGCATATAGGTGTCTTTCATCAAAAAGGGGGAGAATTGTTAGCCTTATTAATTGGCTAATTAATCCAATTTCAATAATTATTTATTGTAGTTTAATGATGACATTTATGTAGTTTTGATGATAACCATGATTTTAAGTTGTTCATTAATGATATTTTCATATGAACTAATGATTTATGTTTTAAAGCTTAATTTTGACTATTGATTTAATTGGACCAAGATGGCCAATTCAAATATCAAGCAAATACAAAGTTGATAAGTTGCAAATTCATTGAAGATCAAAGTCATCAAGACTCAAGACAAAGAAATCAAGCTCAAAGACAATGATCCGAGACATATGAGAAGTAAGAGTTAGGTTTTGTAAAGTTTATTAAGATTTGATCTTTAAGGCTCAACTTTAAAACCAACTTCAATTGAAAAATCTCTTAAAGTTTTCAAAGACAACTTGATTGGTTGAAATTCAAATATAAGACAACCATATCAATTGAAAAATCTCTTAAAGTTTTCAAAGACAACTTGATTGGTTGAAATTCAAATATAAGACAACCATATCAATTGAAAAATCTCTTAAAGTTTTCAAAGACAAACTTGATTGGTTGAAATTCAAATATAAGACAACCATATCAATTGAAAAATCTTTTAAAGTTTTCAAAGACAACTTGATTGGTTGAAATTCAAATATAAGACAACCATATCAATTGAAAAATCTCTTAAAGTTTTCAAAGACAAACTTGATTGGTTGAAATTCAAATATAAGACAACCATATCAATTGAAAAATCTCTTAAAGTCTTCAAAGACAACTTGATTGGTTGAAATTCAAATATAAGACAACAATATCAATTGAAAAATCTCTTAAAGTCTTCAAAGACAAACTTGATTGATTGAAATTCACATGCAAGACAACCATATCAATTATGGTTGAAAAATCTTAAGAAGAAAAGTTTTCAAAGAAAACAACTTGATTGAAATTCACATGCAAGACAACCATATCAATTATGGTTGAAAAATCTTAAGAAGAAAAGTTTTCAAAGAAAACAAATTGATTGATTGAAAATCAAGAAGAATGCAAGACAACATGATGGCTATAAATACTACCCTTTCTTCATTTCTAAATATCAAGCATACAAGAGAAATCAAAGATAGAAAAGATAACATCTTATACATCAATCCATCCTTCTCAAGCTTATATTTTCATATCATTCAAAATCCTTGATTGAAAATTTCTCTAAACACTTTTTGAGCCATATTGATCAAATCCTTGATATACTATTAGAGTGAGCATATTGTGTACAATTACTCTTTGAGAGAGCCTTATCTTGTACAACAAATACTTTGTTGAAACCTGTGAGTATTTTGTTAGGGTTTTGGTATAAATCCTAAGGAGTGAAAAGGATTTTTCACTCGGTGGTTACTCTTCACCTTGTAAGGAAGATTTGTGGGTCTTGGTATAAATCCTAAGAGTGAAAAGGATTTTTCACTCGGTGGTTACTCTTCACCGTGTAAAGAAGATTTGTAACGGTTTTGATCTTCACCCGAAAGAAGATTGTCAAATTAGTGAATTTGGGAATCCTCGAGAAGTGATCTTGAGGCGGGGACGTAGGCAGGGAAGCCGAACCTCGATAACAATCACTGTGTTTGATTTTCTCTATCTCTATCTCTTACTTATTCAATTGCTTATATATGCTTGTGTTTGATTTTCTATCATATCTTATTGCAATTGAATTGTGTTCTTAAATTTGCTTTTGCTAATTGAAAATAGTTTTTAATTCCGCATTTAAATCGAAAAAGTTTGCCTCAACCTAAATCACCCCCCCTCTTAGGTTGATATTTGGGTAACAGTAAGGTTGCTATGGAGGCTCGTGACAAGGCCGTGAAGGAGATGAAGCATTTGATGGGCCAAGTGGAGGGCGCTAGGGCGGTTGCCGTGTCGGATTATAAGGCCTCCAAGGCCTTTGAAGACAACAACCTTCAATGCTTTTATTCTGGGTTCGAGGCCTTCAGGAAGCAGGCTAAGGAGAAGTACCCTGACGTCGACTTAACTGAGTTCCAACTGTATGACGATACGGATTCAATGAATGATGACGGTAGGAAGGGAGCTGAAGGCGACCAGACGGACAATGCCACCACTTGACTTAAACTAATATTTCTTTCTCTTTTATATCTTTTATAAAAAATTTGTTTTTGTGGGGTTGGTGTTTTGCCCCTTTATTTTTCTTGTTCGAACAATTTGTTTTTGTTTTGATACTTTGGATGACTGTTTTTGTTTATTTAGATTTTGAAAGTTTTATGGTTTGTTTTGAATGGGATGGTTGTTTCGGATGATGGGGTTTTTCAAGATTTTTTTGATGATGTGTTTTAGCTTCAGAAGGTTCTTTGGCTAGAGAACATAATTTTAAAGGATCATGTTTGGAAGGTATAGTCTGATTCAACATAATTCTTTGTTAAGAGGTGTAGTTTTTAACTTAGAATAATTTTAAGATCGCGTTGGACAATGAAGTTGAACTTAGGATAATTTGTAGTTAAAAGGTTGTGTTGGACGATGCAGTTTAGAATAATTCTTAGTCAAAAGATCGTGTTTGGACAATGTAGTTTAACTTAGAATAATTTTTAGTTAAAAGATCGTGTTTGGACGATATAGTTTAACTTAGAACGATTTTTAGTTAAAAGATCGTGTTGGACAATGCAGTTTAACTTAGAATAATTTTTAGTTAAAAGATCGTGTTTGGATGATGCAGTTCAACTTAGAATAGTTTTTAGTTAAAAGATCATGTTTGGACGATACAATTTAACTTAGAACGATTTTTAGTTAAAAGATCGTGTTGGAAGATGCAGTTCAACTTAGAATAATTTTTAGTTAAAAGATCGTGTTGGACGATGCAGTTTAACTTAGAATGATTTTTGGTTAAAAGATCGTGTTGGACGATGCAGTTTAACTTTATGAGTGATAGATTGACACCAGATTTACCGTGGTTTGGCAATAGTGCCTACGTCCACCTTATTTAGTTTTTATTGGAGGTATCTCTGTTTACAAGTACAATTTCGCTGAGCTTGGCTAGGGGTAGTATTTTTTGAGATGTTCAATATTCCATGGGTGAGGAAGCCATTTTCCATCCATGGCTTCTAAGTGGTAAGTGCCTCGTCGGTGGATTTCAATGACTTTGTATGGCCCTTCCCAGTTTGGGCCAAGTTTTCCTTGGGTGTGGTTTTTGGTGGCAATGGTGACCTTACGTAGGACGAGGTCTCCTACTTCGAACTGTCTCGCCTTCACTTTCGTGTTGTTGGTGATGGGCCATTTTTTTTCTGGTATCTCTTCATTCTTTCCTCGGCTTGTTCACGGACTTCGTCAACTAGGTACAAGTTGAGACAAATCTATTTGTCATTTTGCTAGTCGTCGTACATGGCTGTGCGGAAGGTCATCATTCCAATCTCTACTGGGACGACTGCTTTGGTTCTGAATGTCATTCGGAATGGCATTTGTCCTGTCGGAATTCTTACCGTTGTTCTGTAGGCCCATAGGATACTTGGGAGTTCTTCTGGCCATACCCCTTTTGCCCCCTCAAGTTGGGTTTTGATGAGTTTGAGCAAAAACCGATTTGGTACTTCGACTTACCCGTTGGCTTGTGGATGGCCAGGAGATGAGTAGTGGTTGTGAATCCCTAATTCCTCAGAGAATTGTCTGAATTTTGGATTATCGAATCGCTTACCATTATCTGATACGAGGACTCGTGGAATGCCGAACCGGCATATTACTGTCTTCCAGACGAAATTCTGTATGTTCCTTTCTGCTATCGTAGCTAAGGGTTTGGCTTCTACCCATTTGGTGAAGTAGTCGATGGCGACTACTACAAATTTTAATTGACGTCTTCCAATGGGGAAAGGTCCCATTGCGCGAATGGCCAAGGCGATGATATGGGTGTTGGTTCTTCCGAGGGGGAATGGAGCAGATTGGCGAATCGTTGGCACTTATCGCAGCGTTGGACGAGTTGATTTGCATCTGCTTGTATGGACGGCCAGTAATATCCTGCTCTGATGACCTTTTTGGATAGTGATCGGGCACCTAAGTGGTTTCCGCATATCTGTCATAACCCTATTTTTACCCCCAGGATTTTCTTGGGTGTCGGCATGCAAAACGAGGTAGCCTGGACCGAGCAGGGTTGACCCGACAGGGGTTCGCCGTATCAAAAGAGCCTCAAGACGAGGCCCGGAGCATCTTTCCCGGAGTTTGGGGAGGTTTGACCAACTTTGACCAGGTTTGACCGAGGCGTTGACTAGACCAAAAATGTGATTTGGTTGACCACGCCCTAACCATTGGATAGAGCACATCGAGAGCTTCAATTCAATGCTTTACGGGTAAAAAACAGATGAGAAACGAGGGAGTTATGGGCAAAACCGCGAAAAATCGGTCCAACACTTAACCAAATTTTGCTAAGTGTTGTTGACAAAATAGCCCGTTTGAAGAGTGACGTTTGCACGTAGATTCTTTCCAACCCACAGTGATTTGGTCGGTAAGTTGAAACCTTTAAGGAAGAGGGTAATTTCAGCTACAACGTGCAACTCTCGGATCGTCAAGAGTTTCCCCGGTCAAGCCGGAATCTCGATTAGAAAATGACCCCCCGGCATGGGAAACACTCCGACAGCCTCTGTTTGCGGGATCGTATCTCGCAAACCCAAGCTCTCCTCTGTGCAAGGCCAAAACTTTAAGAAAGAAGGTAGCGCAAGCTTTTCGGTGACACCAAGAACGCCGAAATCTGACATCGGGAGCTACGTATACCGCGCATGCGAAAACTGACGGAAGAAATAAGACTATGCTGAAAATTTCACAATTTTCCCCCCGAGGATGTCGCGCTCGCGCACAGATTCTTTTCGACTCACTGCAATGTGATCCGCAAGCCCATAACTTTAAGAGAAAGGACCTGTTCAGACACGATGTGCAACTCTCAGATCGCCAAGATTTCCCCGGTCTAGCCGGAATCTCGATCGAAAAATTGCCCTCCCGAAAGCCAAAAACACTCTGGTGGCCTCTGTTCGCGGGACCATATCTCTCGAGCCCAAGCTCGGTTTCCCGCAAGTCCAGAACTTTAAGGAAGAGGGTAGCGCAAGCTTGCCAAGGACACCAAGAATGTCAAAAACCGACGGCGGGAGCTACGTCAACCGTGTGCGTGAAAGCAGACAAAAAATAAGGAAAATGCGCTGAAAATCTGACGTGTTTTTCCTCCCGGACAACCGCCTTCGCGCGCAGATTCCTTCCGACTCACTGCGATTTAATCCAGGAGGCTAGGTGCGTAAGAAATACTGCAACTCCAGCTACGAGACGCAACTCTCGGTTCGCTGGTAGCTTCCCCTGTTTGACCAGAATCTTTGCTGGAAAAACGCGAAAAAACAACTCGGACACCTCGACTTTCGGGAGCCATAACTTTTCCGTCCGGACTTCAATTCACACGAACCTTATAACGTTGGAAAGTAGACTTCACGAGCTTTCCAACGGTATGCTGAATGACCCATTTTGAGCATCAGAAGGCCTCCAAAAGCTGCCCCAAAAATTAGGTCAAAAAACTGTACAGGTGCAAAAATCGAGAAGGATTTGCTGGAAGGGCCGCGTGGCGGATAAGATCGCCACATAGCAGGGAGCACGCGTGGCGCGGCCTCACCATGCGCCGCACGGCATGAAGCCGTGCCGAGCATGCCAAGTTTGGCTATAAAAGCAGACCCCCCCCCCCATTTCAACAGGCTAGCTCGAGTTTCTAGGCAGTTTAGGCATAGTTTTTAGGTAGAAACAAGGGTTGGGGGGTCTTCCTTTGGGGGTTTAGGCTAGTCTTTGTTAGAGTGAAAGACACCTACTTAGGTAATCTCTCTCTCTAACCCTTTCTCCCCTCTCTCTTCACTTTTTTCTTTCTCTTAGTGGAAGTGACTAGTGATGATCCCAAAAATGGGAAAGGATTCACAAGGATCCACTCTTGTTTAAGTTTATGCTTTAAGTTTGCTTAATGCTTTCCATTATTGCTTTAAATACGTTTATTGCTTTTCAATATTGCTTTAAATACCATTTATAGCTTTGTGCCTTAAGTTTATTTAATGCTTTTCCATTATTACTTTAAATACATTTATCGCTTTCCATAATGCTTTAAATATCATTTATCGCTTTATGCTTTAAGTTTATTTAATGCTTTCCATTATTGCTTTAAATACATTTATCGCTTTCCGCAATGCTTTAAATACATTTATTGCTTTCATTTATATTTACTACGTACTTGTAAATATTATGATTATCCCCTTTCCCTGTGGGATTTGGACGTGAAAATCCTTAGCAGTTTTGGCGGATTATGTAAGCCCTCTACGAGGCATTAACAGCCATGTAAACCCGCAAGACATTGGATCCATGAACACGTCCCCATGATTAAATTCTGTCATTTTACTATTTACTACGTTGTGAATATTATTTGTTTTCCCCCCTTTTCCCCTTGTGATTTGGGTGTGAAAATCCCGATTGGTCGTGGTGGATTATGTAAGACCTCCACGGGGGCATTAACAATCATGTAATTCCATAAGGCATTGGACCCACAAAAATCCCTTGCTTTAAATTCATTTATGCTTAAATATATTTATTGCTTTCCGTCATGCTTTAAATATATTTATTTGCTTTATTTCATTATTTACTACGTTGTAAATATTGTTGTTTTCTCCCCCTTTTTTCCTTTGTGATTTGGGCGTGAAAATCTCGATTGGTCATGGTGGATTATGTAAGACCTCCACGGGGGCATTAACAACCACATAATTCCATAAGGCATTGGACCCACAAAAATCCCTTGCTTTAAATTCCATTATGCTTAAATACATTTATTGCTTTCCGTCTTGCTTTAAATATATTTATTGCTTTATTCCATTATTTACTACGTTGTGAATATTATTTGTTTTCTCCTCCTTTTTCCTTTATGATTTGGGCGTGATAATCCCGATTGGTCGTGGTGGATTATGTAAGACCTCCACGGGGGCATTAACAACCACGTAATTCCATAAGGCATTGGACCCACAAAAATCCCTTGCTTTAAATTCATTTATGCTTAAATATATTTATTGTTTTCCGTCATGCTTTAAATATATTTATTTGCTTTATTTCATTATTTACTATGTTGTAAATATCGTTGTTTTCTCCCCCTTTTTTCCTTTGTGATTTGGGCGTGAAAATCCCGATTGGTCTTGATGGATTATGTAAGACCTCCACGGGGGCATTAACAACCACTTAATTCCATAAGGCATTGGACCGACAAAAATCCCTTACTTTAAATTCCATTATGCTTAAATACATTTATTGCTTTCCGTCATGCTTTAAATATATTTATTGCTTTATTCCATTATTTACTATGTTGTAAATATTATTTGTTTTCTCCCCCTTTTCCCTTGTGATTTGGGTGTGATAATCCCAATTGGTCGCGGTGGATTATGTAAGATCTCCACAAGGGCATTAACAACCACGTAAATCCATGAGGCATTGGACCCGCAAGATTCCCGACACATTTTAAAATGATTTTTCCACTCATATAAGTCCTATTCGGTCTCGAGGGATTAGGTAAGTCTTTCAATAGCACTAATCCTTCGTGTAATCCCGAGAGGCACATCATGATTATACTTGTCATTCCTGCCATGATGCATTCATCCTATACTTAGGATTAATGTGCTGCAAACATTTCATGATCGTCCCATACTCGTGTTTTTGTAATTTACGTGCTGCAAACATGCCGTGATTACTCATTTGAACTTCTTTTTATGATTAATGTGCTGCGAACATGCCATGATCATTCCATAATTGTTAGAATTATTTTTAGTAATTTATGTGTTGCGAACATGCCGTGATTACTTGTTTGAGTGTTTATTTGCTTTAATATAAATATGATTAAAATACATTTTTCCATGAAAATTTTAAAAAGAGTAAACATGGTAATGTGGGCATTATAAACGAAGTTAGTGCAACCCAAGAGCTACGGCTCGCCCTGGCATTGGGACACTATGGTATGAGTTCCTTATGCGTCGATGTGGCTGGCCGTGTCTACGTTGTAAGGGATTCTACACGTTCTAACTCCCACAAGATCATGGTCTAAAATTCCCCAAAGTGTGAATTAATCATCCAAAAACCCAGCCATTCGACGGACCGCTTTACTCTTGGAAATCAAGGGTAAAGAGATCCCGAATATGGCATCAAAAACATAATTGTTTGTCCCGGCACTAGGTGTTAGGATTTCAAGTACATCCTACCATCGAACTGCCCGGAACCTAAAAAATACAATGATGAGGGAAGGTGAAATAAAGAGTCTAATCAAAACCGAACGAAGTCAAATTTGCGTTTGCCATTTTTGGTACATCGCACGACGGAAATCGGGACATTTGTACATAATTAAAACCAACAAACCTAGGCTTAGCAAACATAAGGGAACACTAAAAGGGAGGTAACCATTTCTTAACGGATGTCGTGGGGTGCCTAACACATTCCCCATGCATAATCAAACCCCCGAACCCATCTCTGGTTCAAGACCATTCTTTTTAATATGTCTAAACAAGATAAAATCTATTAGACATAGGTGCCCAATCACACCTTAAATTTCCCATGATTGGTGGCGACTCCAAATTTGTGCTCACACGCACACACACACTTGTTCCCCCCCCTCCCCCCCACACACAATACACATCCCGAAACAAGAAAGAAAGAGATTGACTCACCAAATGGAGGTCGGGATCAAGGAAAAATAACTTAGCTTAGTAAAGAAACTCCTCAGTAGTATTTTTCCCGGTGTCGACAATATCCCTTCATGAATTTCTCTTAGAACATATTCCGCTTCGGCTGACGTCAGGCATCTGAAGTAGGGAAGGGAAAAACCTCTTTTGTATAGTATCCCCTGTAATATGATGAATCGTGATGCACATACCTTGATTCGTCTTGCCTCATGGCGGTCGTTCGGTAGGGTCCCTCCTTGCAAGTAGGAGATTATAGGCGTCATCCAGCAGGTTTCTGCTTCAATGGGATTTACCTCTATTGCTTGTATACTTGATTGTTGGACGACTTCGAGCTCGTCATTCGGCTCATTGGACAAGGCTGATCTGGCTAATTGGTCTGCAACTGCATTTTGTTCTCGGGGTATACGAGTGAGTTTCACTTCATGGAATCTACTCATTTGGTGTCGGACAAGATTGAGATATTGTAGCATTCGTTCCTCCTTTGCTTCGTAGTCTCCATTGACTTGTCCCACGATGAGTTGTGAGTCGCTGTGGACGTCTAGCTCGGTTGCTCCTAGTGTCTTGGCCATTTTCAATACTACCAGCAGGGCTTCGTACTCTGCCTCATTATTGGTAGTTGTGTACTTAGGCGTATGGCCCATTTAATAATGTCGCCCTCAGGAGATCTAATTATTATGCCTACCCCTCCGACACTCTTAGTTGATGAACCATCTGCATGAATCGTCCATCGTGATGCTCGACTTTCTTCTTTGTCAGATGGTTCGTCGTCCTTGCTTGTAAATTCTGCCATGAAGTTGGCCAATACTTGAGCTTTGATGGCTGTTCGGGGTCGATAGTCAATGTTAAACTCGCTCAATTCGATTGACCACTGTATGAGTCATCCTACCACGTCCGGTTTGTTCATCGCCTTCCATAGAGGATGGTTTGTGAGGACTATTATCGTGTGGGCTTGGAAGTATGGACGTAGCTTCCTTGCCGCCGTTACAAGTGTAAAGGCTAGTTTCTCCATGGGTGGATACCATTCCTCTACTCCCCTGAGTGCTCGGCTTGTATAATAGACGAGTAATTATCATCTATCTTCTTCCTGAATGAGTGCTGAGCTGATGGCCGTTGGTGAGACAGCTAGGTACTAGTAAAGCTCTTCACCCTGTTTAGAGGGGCTAAGTAACGATGGTGTCGTCAGGTACTTCTTAAGTTCTTCGAATGCTTGTTAGCACTCGTCCGTCCATATGAATGCTTTCTTCAAGGTTTTGAAGAAAGGTAAGCATCTGTCTGTGGACCGAGATACGAAGCGGTTGAGCGCAGCTATTCTTCCTGTTAGTCTTTGAATTTCTTTGGTTGTCTTTGGCGGTTACATTTCTAAGATCGCTTTGATCTTATCTGGGTTGGCCTCTATGCCTCTCTGTAAAACCATGAAACCAAGAAATTTACCAGAATAAACACCAAATGCGCACTTACTTGGGTTTAGCTTCATCTGGTACTTGCGGAGCGTTTTGAATGTTTCTCCTAGATTGTCCAGGTGACGGTTCTCTTCCTTAGACTTGACTAGCATGTCGTCAACATAGACTTCGACATTCCTGCCGATTTGGTCGTGGAACATTCTATTCATAAGCCTTTGGTAAGTGGCTCATGTGTTCTTCAATCCGAGCGGCATCACCTTGTAGCAAAAGAGTCCTCTGCTTGTGATGAAAGATGTCTTCTCTTGATCATTCTTATCCATCATTATTTGATTGTATCCTGAAAAAGTATCCATGAATGTTAGTAATTTATGACCAGCAGTCGAATCAACTAGCTGGTCTATTCTCGGGAGAGGAAAACTGTCTTTAGGGCAGGCTTTGTTTAGGTTAGTGAAGTCGACGCACATTCGCCACTTCCCAGTATTTTTCTTTACCATGACTACATTCACTAGCTAGTCAGGGTAGAAGACTTCTCTGATGAAATTTTCTGTGAAGAGTTTATCTACCTCTTCCATGATGGCGTCGTTTCTTTTAGGAGCGAAGACTCTCTGTTTCTGTTTTATTGGACGAAGAGAAGGGTTAACATTCAATTTATGAGATACAATAGAAGGGTTAATACCTGACATGTTTTCGTGGCTCCATGCGAAGACATCTCTGTTGTTCTTCAGAAATTGAATGATTGACTCTTTTATTTGTGGGGGGAGGTTGGCTTTGACTCTGGTTGTTTTCTCGGGATGCCCATCTTCCAACCCGATCATGTCTAATTCTTCAGATGGTTTCACCAGAGTCTTCCGTTCTTCGATTGTCATCGTTTGATTTTGCCCTTCCGACCCTAGGGAGGCGAGGTAGCACTCCCTAGCGACTACCTGGTCTCCTCTGACTTCTCCTATCCTATGTTCAGTGGGGAATTTGATGAGTAGATGGTACGTGGAGCTTACTGCTCACAGCCGATTGAGAGTCAGTTGTCCAATGATTGCATTGTAGGCTGAAGGGTAATTGACAACGAGGAAGTCAATAGTTTTGGAGACAGTCTTTAGGTAGGTTCTGACCATAATTGGTAATGTTATGATGCCGACCGGGCAAACCTTATCGCTTGTGAATCCCACGAGTGGTGCATCCATGGGTCATAGTTTGTCTTTATCAAGCTTCATTTGCTGGTATGCTGGAAGATATAGTATATCTGCCGAGCTACCGTTGTCTATCATCACTTGTCTAGTAATGAAACCTGCGATATTAAGTGTTACAACGAGGCCATCATCATGTGGTTGATGGGTTCCCCTGGCGTCTTCTTCACTGAAAGAGATTACTTGATCATTGAGGTGAACGTTCTTAGGTGGCCTTTGGACGACCATGATATTGTGTATATGTCGTGCATAGGCTTTTCTTGAGGCGCACGAGATTCCTCTGGACACTGGACCTCCAATGATGGTTCTGATTTGTCCAATAGGTCTGGGCCTGTTGTTTTCGATTTGTTCTTTTTGCGTTGGAGGTTTTGTTGGATGATTGCTTGTCGGGCGGCTAACATATTTTTGTAGCTTGCCTTGTCGGATGAGTGTTTCCACTTGCTCTTTTAATGCCATGCAGTTCTCTATGAGGTGTCTGTGATCTCTGTGGAACCTGCAATATAAGTTTTTTGGTCGACTATCAGTGTCTGAACGGATCTTACCTAGCCATCGAAGGGAAGGATCATCCTGTATCTGCATGAGAAGTTTGTCAATAGGCGTGTTCAGAGGTGTGAAACTACTGAACTTTCCGGTGGGGGTGGTTGTCCTTTTGCATTCTGGTGTCTCAAAGAACTTAGGGACTTTCTGCTTGACAGGTTCTTGCTTACGGTCTTCAACATCCTTTCGTCTCTTTAGAGGAGGGTCGTCTCATGACTCTAGGGCGTCTTCAGCATTCATGTGCTTTTGGGCTTCGTACATAAGTTCTAATAGGGTCTCTGGAGGATCCTTGTAGAGATCGTAGAGGAAATCTCCCTTTTGTAATCCTACCATGAATGCGGTCAAAGTGACGTTTTCCTTTGGGCGATCAATTTGCATAGCTTCTTTGTTGAAGCGGTGTACATATGCCCTTAATGACTCCCCTTCCATTTGCTTGACGTTGAGTAAATGAGTGGGAGGGCATCCTCTCCGTTGGCCACCAATGAAGTGGTCGATAAATGCCCGACTTAACTGGACGAATGAACCGATTGATTTTGATTTAAGTTTGTTGAACCATACTCTTGTAGACCCCCTTAGGCCCATGGGGAATGCTTGGCACATTATCTCTTCGAGAACGGCTTGTAATTGCATGATTGTTTTGAACGCCTCCAGGTAATCAAATGGATCCTTGGTTCCGTCGAAGTTCTCGAGCGGTGGTACCTTGAATCTGGATGGAAGCGGGAAGTTAGCGATCCTAGGGATGAACGGTGAGTCTGCCCGGTGCACAAGGTTGTCCAGGTTACAAGCAGCCTTCGCTTTCAGGCTATTCTTCATGTCTCCCATCTGTTTCTTCATTTCGTGCAACTCTTCTTCTAGACGGGCGGTTTTGTCGTCTAGCCCTCTGGACGACTGAGTCAAACGATCGGGTTGTTTGGACGATTGAGCAGTTCTGTCCGGCCTCTAACAGCTGGGATGGGCGGAGCTACCTGCACTTTCTTCCCTATGCTAATTAGGGGACGAAGTTTTCTTCGCCTCATCGTCTCCGTGGCGGGTCACCTGTCGGCTGTTAGCTTCTTAATCGTCCATCCTGCTTTCCCTCTGTAGAGGGGGTTGGTTGTCATCGTGGGGAGTTGGTGGCCCCTTCCGGATTGCGTGCCACAACTCTTTGTTTTGCCTAGTCATCTCTCGATCTAGGTCTTGGATGCTGGTCACAATAACCTGTATCTGTCTTTCGATCGGGGTCATGGGAGGATCAGTGCTGGTCCCCTCATGGTGGTGGGTGCCTTCCATTGCTTCAGCTAATTTGTAGGGAGCCCTTTTGTTTTTAGGAACTCTCGTTCCCACAGACGGCGCCAACTGATGATGTCAAAAAATTAGTGGGTCCCTTTTTACACCTTAGCTAATTCTTGGAAGACCTACAATCATGGTCAATGTGTCAGAGAGGGCACCAGAGGGAATCCGGTGCCGGTTCCTCCGACGGTCAAGTCATTGATTGGAATAAAAGATCAGAGAGCTTTCAACATAATGTGTATAAAGAGTAGATAGTGAAAGAGAATGTTGTCTCTTTGATGTTGATGGGGGGTCCCTTTTATAGGGGTTTCTGACATGTTGACCGTTCTAGAGGATTTAAATGTTGTCCTTGATTCTTGCTTGTAGTTAATAGGATATTAAACCAAATCATAACGCTTTGGTAATCATTGAGGAAAGCTGGTGTAACGTTCCCATGATTTACGCATTCGTCATGGAACAGTTCTTGACGATCGTCCATCCTTGGACGATCGTCCATTCCTGGACGATCGTCCATTCCTGGACGATCGTCATTTGGGATGTCGGAAGCAGGTATCGTTTAAGTGATCTGACTGTTAGGTGGATTGGGTTGATCTGTTGTTGTGGGGTGGTCTTGGGTTGTTGTGCTCTACAGAGAGGTGGCGTAGGGGACAAGGTTATAGGTTCAATGGTGGTGCTGGGTATTTGTTACTGATTAATGGAGCTTACTGGGGCTGGGTTGTGATTTTCTTTTTCTTTTCTAGCACTTTTGTTATGGATTTGTGGGTTGTGATTTTTATGTGAAGTTGTTTGATTTGTGGGTTTGTGATTTTTCCTCTTCCTTCGTTTCATTTTTTCTTTGTAGCTCTGTTCGTTTTCTCATGAAATCTGCTACCAAATTCCACGTCCTCATTTTGGGAATTCTTAAACTTTCGAGGATTGATCAAAAGATGAACTTAACCCAATGTCTGTTTGGTTCTAAGTATTTTTCTTAGAATTTCACTGTTGTTTGTCTAATGAGAAAATGAGGGGATTAAGTGTTGAAGATTAACTCAGGTTAAGAGTAAGTGTTAAAACAGTAATATAACTGATAAAATTGGGAATATTCTAACTTAAAAAGGAATGTTCTGTGCTAAACTTAACACCATTAGTCAATGGATAGAAAAAGGGGGTGGAGTGTTAATTATTTTGTAAATTTGGAAGCGGAGTGTCATTTTCTCAAAATAGGATGTACTAAGTCTAGTTTCCCTAAAAGAATGGAGTGTCAGTATAATTTTCCCTAAAATCAATTACAATTGTTTTTCTCAAGTTTATACTTAACTTGAGATCCTCACCAAATACAATAATATTTTCTCTAGGAATTAACACTCAACAAATTTTCTAAAGGAAACCTCAAATGCTTTTGTGTATGTCTTATGACTAAAGAAAAAATCTCTTAGTTTTTCTTTACTTTCACACACAGTCACTGCATTGCTCTTTCTCACGCAGCTCTTTCTCTGGTTGCTCTCTAATTTCTCACAGGAGGCAACACCTTTCTCTTTGATGCGGCATACCACTGCTTCTACTCTTTCTCAATGCTTCTTCGGAATTCTCAATTGCAGCACACCTTGCTTTGCGTGAGAAAGAAGAGAAGCACGCCTAGCACAACAGTACAATTAGTGTGTGTGAAAGGAAAGAAAAACTAGGAGTTTTTTTTTTTAACCGTAAGGTATACACAAAAGTATTTGGGGTTTCTTCGCAATTCTCAATTGCAACATACCTTGCTTGTGGCACCGTTTTCACTTGACTGTCTCTCACAATTGTGGCTGCACATTAACTCACGTTGCTTTATGTAAATGTATTAGAGACTTGCCGCCTCACACTTCTAATTCTATCTTGCTTTTCATGATTGACAAGACAAAGCCCATCATAGCTTTAATCTAATGTGGGCTGGTGCGGTGCACCCAACACTTTTCTCAATTGTTGCCAATCATGGTTGATTTCTCTGATGTTGGAGAAGCCCAACACCTCGTACTACGATGTTCTCTTGATCTCAAAGAACACAACACCACGTCGTAATATCTCGCAGCTAGCCACCACCATTACAGCACATAAAATAAATATAACTCTAATCATCACATTTTAATTTGGCCCTCAAAGATAAATTCCTCGCTATATTCGTTATTCTTTGAGAATGCCATGTTATTTAGTGTGAGGGAAAATTTTAAATTTGAAATCCGAGGCGGAACGGACTTATCAATACAGGAGATGCACGGACCTAAACACCACTAGGGCAGACATATTAAGTGATGACGTGCCGTACCGGACCACAGATATGCTAAATCCCCGCATTCAATGCGAATCAGATGGGTGGTTGAGGGCATTAAATGCTAAACTGCGAGGTGACCCGCCAGGTAATATCCCACGTGGGGACAAGCACACAAAGTCATAAATGTTTCGGGGCAACCCACGCACGTGAGGGTGGACAGACATCCTTATGTCCCATCCTAGGATATCATCACTGTTCAAAACTAAATCAATCAAATCAGCAGATGACCTGTGACTGGGGAGCCTATAAAAGGGGGTATTCATGCAGAAATCAGGTATGTTCTTTCGTAATCACATACAGAAAAAACCAACTTGCACCACACATGCTTTCTCTTCTTTGATATCAGACTGACTTTGCCATCAGAGGGTAATCAGTCCCCAACACCGGGGACTAGCTCCTTCTCACCTGATTTGTCTTGTGCAGGCTTACTCACCCATTTCGAAGGCTGATCTTCATAACCAATCCTGAAGAGGTCTTTTTCCTAACTCATTTAGCCCTACTTAAAACTATTTCCCGTTACAATTGGCGTCGTCTGTGGGAAAGATTAATTCGGGAAAAGGTTACAGACTCACCTTGAAAGATGGAAGAAGAAGCCGTCTCAGAAAACAACCTTGGAGGTGCTAGATTGCCAACCTTCAATCACAGAAGGATTCGATCTGAGGTGCGGGCTCCAGGAGGGCAGAGGGGACGCGAAGAGCAACGTTCCTACGGAAGGATTGAAGGAAGGCACCACTCACCTTCTAAAGAGCCCTCCTTCCTTGGTGAAGCCAGAAAAAAGAGGAGAATCGAAGAACTAGAAGAAGAGCTCAGATTCTTAAAGGAGGAGGACAAGGAGAAAGGCAACCAACGTCAGAGGAAACGATCCAGGAGTCACTCAGGTTCATGTGGGAGCCCAAAGCACGCTCCCAGTCACAAGGAGCATAACAGATAGTCAAAGCATAGGCATCAAAGGTCAGTGTCCCCCAAGAGGCGCAAGCTTGATCATCCCAAGGCACCTCCTCACCAACACCAACACAATCCGATTTGGAAAAAGCTCCGCCAGATCTCATCCTCTCCCTTTTCAGCTGAAATAGAGCGGGCAAAGTTCCCAGCAAGATTCGTCCCGCCCAACCTCGCAATATATGATGGAAAGAGCGACCCAGTGGGGCATCTGAGCCGTTACCGGCAGTCCATGGCTCTCCACACTTCCAATGATCCCCTCATGTGTCGCATATTCCCTTCGAGTTTAGGTGAAGTCGGACTACGATGGTTCGATCGCTTAGACCACCGGTCCATTCGTTCGTGGCAAGAAATGTCTGAGTCCTTCACTGCAAGGTTCATAACGAATACCCAGAAGCCCAAGGAAATTGACGCCCTGCTGGCCCTCAAGATGAAAGCTGGGGAAACGTTGAAGTCATATTCAGCGCGGTACTGGGAGGTCTATAATGACATTGATGCATGTGATGAAGACATAGTCGTAAAGACATTTCGGTTTGGCCTAAATGAAGATATCAAACTGAGGCGGTCTCTCACGAAAAGGCCACCTCTCAGCATGGCAGACCTTATGACTCGCCTAGAGGAGCATATCAGGGTAGAAGACGACTCCAAGAGTTCAGCCAGGACAGTAGAAGCAGCCCCGCCCGTGGATAAAAAGACGACGCAGCCCGAGCAGAACCAAGCCAAGAGGTCCAAAAGATCAGCTGATCAGCCCCGGGTGGGAACTTGCATGGCAGTGCACACGGTGTTTAAGCAGCCGATCTACCGGCTCCTCCCCTTCATAAAGGACCAGCCCTACTTTGAGTGGCCCGCAAAGATGCCGGGCGACCCAGCGACAAGAGAAGGAAAGCCGTACTGCAGTTACCACAGGGAGCGCGGACATCTAACCGAGCAGTGCCGCGCTTACAAGTATCATTTGGAGCAGCTAGTGAAGAATGGGCACCTCAGGCAGTACATTGACGAGACGAAGAGTTCCCAACAGAGTATTGAAGCACCAAAGCTCAAGATAAAGGATTCAGCTCCCATAGGAATCATTGATGTAATTCATTATGGAACAACCAATTATGATCAGCGAGGAGAGATGAGAAGAGCGGCGCATCTGAGAGAAGTGTTCCAAATCGGAGACTCGGCGCAAATGGCTCCAGTCCCCCTGAAAAAAGAGTCGACGGAGCAGATCATTTTCACAAATCAAGATTTGGAGGGGGTGCAGGTACCCCACTCAGATGCTCTGGTAGTAACATTACGAATCGGAGAATTCGATGTTAAGAGGATCCTCATAGATCCCGGCAGCTCAGTCGAGATAATGTATGAGTCTTTATTCAAAGGCTTGGGGCTCGAGAAGAAGGACTTAAGCCTTGTCGAAGGGCCGCTTAGTGGCTTCTCCGGAGAGACCGTCGTCCCAACGGGAAAGGTAACAATCAATGTCAAAGCTGGAACGGTCTCAACCCCGACTGATTTTTTTGTTCTCAATGCTTTCTCCCCCTATAATGCGATCCTTGGAAGACCATGGCTACACAGAATGGGTGCGGTCCCTTCCACACTCCACCAGCGGTTGAGGTTCCCAACCCCGCAGGGAGTCATGGAAGTCTTGGGGGACCAGCTGGCGGCCAAACAATGCCTGGTGGCCGCGATCAAACACAAATCCCAATTGCACCAGGAAACAGGAGAAGGCCCCGATGGGGGTAAATAGCAATTACAGAGCAAGGAAGGCAGCGAAGAACGCCTTCCTCAAGAGAAATGTGCTGAGAAACTCGTGCCCGTGTCTGTGATAAAAGACGATGACCAGAGACAGTTTTTGTTGGGAGACTCTCTATCCGGGGAGCATAGGACGCAGCTGCTGACCCTCCTCGAAGAATACCAAGACATATTTGCGTGGACTCCGTATGAAGCACCCGGGGTAGATCCAGAATTTGTCAGCCATGCACTAAATGTTTCACCAGAGTACAAACCAGTGGTTCAGAAAGCAAGGAGGACGGCACCGCAACATGCCGAGGCCGTGCGGGAAGAAGTAGAGCGACTCCTGAAAGTTGGGGCGGTTCGGGAAGTTCTATATCCACAATGGCTGTCCAACACTGTTGTCGTGAAGAAGAAAAACGGAAAGTGGAGGGTCTGCGTAGATTTTACGGATCTGAACAAAGCTTGCCCAAAGGATCCTTTCCCACTCCCGAAGATAGATCAGTTGGTAGACTCCACAGCCGGCCACGCGAGAATGAGCTTCTTAGATGCTTTCCAAGGGTACCGTCAGATAGCTCTAAGGAAGGAAGACCAGGAGAAGACCGCATTCATCACACCTAGAGGGATATTTTGCTACAAGGTAATGCCATTCGGACTGAAGAATGCCGGGGCAACTTATCAAAGAATGGTCACCAAGATGTTTTCTGAATTGCTCGGAAAGACTGTCGAAGTGTATATAGATGACATGGTCGTCAAGAGTGTCAAGAGCGCGGACCATGTTGGAGATTTGAGGAAGGTCTTTGGGATACTTAGAAGGCACAACCTGAAGCTCAACGCTACCAAATGCGCGTTCGGCGTAGGCTCGGGGAAGTTCTTGGGTTTCTTGGTAACGCAGCGCGGCATAGAGGCAAACCCGGAACAAATAGCAGCTATCCAAGGACTGCAGCCCCCCAGGAATGTCAGGGAAGTCCAAAGGCTGACGGGCATGGCAGCCGCACTTAACCGATTCATCTCCAAATCAGCCGAGAGATGCAGACCATTCTTCGATTTAATCAAAAAAGGGAAGAATTTTGCCTGGAACGAGGAGTTTGACCAAGCATTCGAGCGCCTCAAAAGGTACTTATCAACACCCCCGTTGCTCTCCTCACCTAAAGAAGGAGAACCCTTCTACATTTATCTTGTAGCCTCAGATAAGGCGGTCAGCGCGGCAATTGTGCGAAATGACCTGGGAGAACAGCGGCCAGTTTACTATACTAGCAAAACCATGAATGGGGCAGAGACTAGGTATTTGCCATTGGAGAAGTAGGCCCTCGCATTGTTCATAACTGCCAAAAAGCTCCCCCATTATTTTCAAGCTTATACAATGATCGTTCTGACCTCCCTACCTTTGAAGGCCCTGTTCAGAAGTTCGGATTTCAGTGGGCGTATATCCAAATGGGGAGCACATCTGGGGGCGTACGACGTACGTTACAGGCCAAGGACATCCATCAAGGGACAAGTGCTAGCTGACTTCGTAGCTAAATTTGCACCAGAGCACAGCGAATTGCCCACCATGGAGGAGCACCCCAGAAGCGCCGAACAGATCACAGAGAAGAGCTGGTGGACGTTATATGTAGACGGCGCGGCAAACTCTAGGGGCTCTGGTTTGGGAATAGTCCTGATGTCACCAGGAGGGGAGATGGTGGAACAAGCGGTCAGGTTAGGCTTCGGAGCCTCGAACAATGAAGAAGAATACGAAGCGCTCCTGCACGGACTCAGAGCCGCTAAACGACTTGGGGCTAGTTTCCTCAACATTCGTTGTGATTCCCAGCTCATAGTGAATCAGTTGACAGGAGAATACATGGCGAAAGACGAAAGGATGATGGCTTACCGCGATTTGGCTAAAGGCCTGCTAAAGACCTTTTTTGAATTCAACATTGAAAGAGTGGGACGAGAGCACAACGGGCATGCAGACTCGCTTGCCGGGATAGCGTCTTCTGTGGCGCCAGATTTCAGAAGGACTATAACGGTGGAAGTACAGGATTCTCCTAGCATAATGAAGAATAGCCCGGCGATCATATGTCAAATCGAGACGGGGCCCAGCTGGATGGATCCTATACTGAATTATCTGACCAAGGACATGTTATCGGCGGATCAGAAAGAAGCAGCCAAGATCCGTAGAGACGCAACGAGATACTTGGTCTCTCAGGAGGGAAAGTTGTACGAAAAATCTTACACGGGACCATACCTCCTTTGTGTGCATCCTGACTTGGTCCCGGATCTTCTCTACGAGATCCATGAGGGAGTGTGCGGCGGTCACACGGGAGGACGATCGTTGGCCCACAGAGCAATCGAACAAGGATACTGGTGGCCATATATGCAGAAGGACGCGGCTCAATATGTCAGGCGCTGCGAAAAGTGTCAACTATTTGCCCCGGCCATACACAAGCCCGCATCTCAGCTCAACCCCATATCTAGCCCCTGGCCGTTTGCTCAATGGGGGTTGGACCTGGTCGGACCACTACCTCGCGCCACTGGAAACAGACAATGACTAATCGTGGCGACTGATTACTTCACCAAGTGGGTCGAAGCGGAGCCCCTCGCTCGCATCACCGATTCCGAATCAAGGAAATTCATCTGGAAGAATATAATAACCCGCTTTGGTATACCCAGGTGCCTCATCTCTGACAACGGCACACAGTTCGACAGCGGACCATTCAAAAAGTATTGCTCAGAGTTCGGAATCCGGAATCACTTCTCCAGCCCCGCCTACCCACAGGGAAACGGGCAAGCAGAGTCCTCCAATAAGACGATCCTCAACGGAATCAAAAAAAGGTTGGAAGAAGCCAAAGGGAGATGGGTGGAAGAGCTGCCTACCATATTATGGACGTTCAGAACAACGCCCCGAAGCTCAACAGGGGAAACCCCTTTCTCTCTTACGTATGGAGTCGAAGCGGTGATTCCACTTGAAGTAGGACTCCCTACCCTGCGTTCAGAAGAATATGATCGGGAGAATAACGAACTCATGCTGGCTAAAGACATGGACCTGGCTCAGGAGTGCAGAGATCTCGCCATGATCAGACTGGCATCATACCAGGGCGACCTAAAGAAAAGATACGGCAAAAATGTGAGTGGGCGAAGCCTCGCACCAGGAGATTTGGTACTACGAAAAGTGCTAGGGAGCAGAAAGGACCCCACTCAAGGCAAACTGGGAGCAAATTGGGAAGGACCCTACCAGGTCATTTCGGAGGCCGGACTAGGAGCGTTCAACCTCAAGGGACTGGACGGCAAACCCCTCAAAAGACCTTGGAATATAAGCAACCTGAAGAAGTTTTACCAGTAGAAAGGTGTCAAGAAGGGCTGTGCAGATTAAAAGTTTTAATGTGTTCGCATCAAATTTTTTGAAATATAGTAATTTTTGTCATGTGTGGCACTGAAATGTGGGACGACTAGAATGTCAACAAAACCCTGGCCACGCCCAGGTGCTCTGCCTGTGAATCCTCAAGTGGTATGGTAGAGCGACATTAAATCCTAGCCATGCTAGGTGTCTCACCTATAAATCCTCAAGTGGTATGGTGGGATGGCAACAAAACCCTGGCCATGCCCAGGTGCTCTGCCTGTGAATCCTCAAGTGGTATGGTAGAGCGGCATTAAATCCTAGCCATGCTAGGTGTCTCACCTATAAATCCTCAAGTGGTATGGTGGGACGGCAACAAAACCTGGCCACGCCCAGGTGCTCTGCCTGTGAATCCTCAAGTGGTATGGTAGAGCGGCATTAAATCCTAGCCATGCTAGGTGTCTCACCTATAAATCCTCAAGTGGTATGGTGGGACGGCAACAAAACCCTGGCCACGCCCAGGTGCTCTGCCTGTGAATCCTCAAGTGGTATGGTAGACGGCATTAAATCCTAGCCATGCTAGGTGTCTCACCTATAAATCCTCAAGTGGTATGGTGGGACGGCAACAAAACCTTGGCCACGCCCAGGTGCTCTGCCTGTGAATCCTCGAGTGGTATGCGTCGACACCGGCGGAAAAATTCTATTCTTATCTTTTTGTTATTTTTCCTAGATACCGACCCCCATTTGGCGAGTGTGTGTGTGTTCTCTATCTCTTTTCCGTTCCGAGATACGAGTTGTGTGTGTGTGTGGGAACTTGTGTACGTGTGTGCGTGTGAGCACAAATTTGGAGTCGCCACCAACCATGGGAAATTTTAAGGTGTGATTGGGCACCTATGTCTAATAGATTTTATCTTATTTAGACATCTATAACAAAAATGGTCTTGAACCAGGGATAGGTTCGGGGGTTTGCTTATGCGTGGGGAAGGTGTTAGGCACCCCACGACATCCGTTAAGAAACGGTTACCTCCTTTCTAATGTTCTCTTTTATTTGCTAAGCCTAAGTTGTTGGTTTTAATTATGTACAAATGTCCCGATTTCCGTCGTGCGATATACCAAAAGTGGCAAACGCAAGGTGACTTCGTTCGGTTTTGATTAGACTCTTTATTTCACCATTCCTTTATCTTTGTATTTTTTAAGTTTCCGAGCATTTCGGTGGTAGGATGTACTTGAAATCCTATCACCTAGTGCCGGGACAAACAATTAATGTTTTTGATGCCATATTCGGGATCTCTTTACCCTTGATTTCCAAGGGTAAAGCGGTCCGTCAAATGGCGGGGTTTTGGATGATTAATTCACACTTTGGGGAATTTTAGACCATGATCCTATGGGAGTTAGAACGTGTAGAATCCCTTACACGAAAGCACGTACCAGCCACGCCCCCGTATAAAGGACTCATACCATGGTATCCAAAAGCCAGGGCGAGCCGTAGCCCTTGGATTGCACCAATTTTGTTTCTAACGTCCACATTACCATGTTTACTCTTTTTAAAGTTTTCATGGCAAAGTGTATTTTAATCACATTTTTATATCAAAGAAATAAACAATCAAGCAAGTAATCAAGGCATATTCACAGCACATAAATTACAAGAAAGAGTATGGAAGCAGGTAAAATGTTCAAACGAATAATCATGGCATGTTCGCAGCACATAAATCACAAGTATGACAGAAAATGGGATGATCATGACATGTTAGTAACGCATCAATCCTAAATATGAAATGACATAAATATGACACTCAATCGAAATGTAATTTATGAGAATTTTTAGGGAAAGGGTCAAGACCTCGTGGGGGCGGGATTCGATGCTATTGAAAGACTTACTCGAATCTCGACACCACCATAGGATTTATATGAATAAAACAAAGCAATCTAAAAAGAGGGTTTCGAGGCCTTTTCAGGCTTATACGAAGGGTTAGTGCTATTGAAAGACTTACCTAAACCTTCGATGCCAAATAGGACTTATATGATGAAAATCATTTAAAAAAGGGGTTTCAATGCCTTTTCGGGCTTACACAAAGGGTTGGTGCTATTGAAAGACTTATCCAAACCTCCGATGCCAAATAGGACTTATATGAGAAAATCATTTTGAAAATATGTTTGCAATTTACGGGTCCAATGCCTCATGGATTTACATGGGGTTTAGTGCTATTGAAAGACTTACCTAAACCGCCAATACCGTTCGGCATTTTCATGCCCAAATAAAAATAGAAGAATGGAAAATAATTACAACAATATTATAAATAATGAAAATAACGGGGTTTAAGAAAAAATGTTTTTGTGGGTCCAATACAGTATGGATTTACATGGGGTTTAGTGCTATTGAAAGACTTACCTAAAACCATCAATACCGTTCGGTGTTTTCATGCCCAAATCAAAATAATGACGGATAAATCATGTTTATAACGTAGTAAAATGACGAAATAATGGCAATAAATTTAGAGCATAATGGGAAGCAATAAATTAATGGAATTTACAACAAGGGAATTTTGTGGGTCCAATGCCTATGGGATTACGTGGTGGTTAATGCCTCTTTGAGGTCTTACATAGTCCACCACGACCAATCGGGATTATCACGCCCAAATCACAAAGGGAAAAGTGGGGGATATTCACAATATAATATGCACAACGTAGTAAATGTAAATAAAGCGATAAATGACAATATTTACACATGGGGATGTTTAATGGGTCCAATGCCTATGGAATTACATGGTGGTTAAGGCCTCATTGAGGTCTTACATAGTCCACCACGACCAATCGGGATTATCACGCCCAAATCACAAAGGGGAAAAATGGGGGATATTCACAATATAATATTCACAACGTAGTAAATGTAAATAAAGCGATAAATGACAATATTTACACATGGGGATGTATTTTTCGGGTCAAATACCTCGTAGACTAACATGGTTGTTACGGCCTCGTTAGAGGTCTTACGCACTCCGCCAAAGCTACTCAATATTTGCCGTACTAAAATACGGGGGAAGGGATAATCACAATATAATATTCACAAGTACGTAGTAAAATGTAAATAAAGCGATAAATGACAGTATTTAACAATGGGGATGTATTTTTCGGGTCAAATACCTCGTAGACTAACATGGTTGTTACGGCCTCGCTAGAGGTCTTACACACTCCACCAAAGCTACTCAATATTTGCCGTACTAAAATACGGGGAAAGGGATAATCACAATATAATATTCACAAGTACGTAGTAAAATGTAAATAAAGCGATAAATGACAGTATTTAACAATGGGGATGTATTTTTCGGGTCAAATACCTCGTAGACTAACATGGTTGTTACGGCCTCGCTAGAGGTCTTACGCACTCCGCCAAAGCTACTCAATATTTGCCGTACTAAAATACGGGGAAAGGGATAATCACAATATAATATTCACAAGTACGTAGTAAAATGTAAATAAAGCGATAAATCTACTCAGATCTACAAATAGAGACAACAAATAACCCAAGAAACATGTAGATAAAACAATAATAGCACAATAAATGAACTAGGAGAGCATAAATAGAACATACATGAACTAAAAAGCATAAAATAGAACATAAATGAACTAAATAGCGTAAATACAAGTGGATCCTTGTGAATCCCTTCCCATTTTAGGGATCATCACTAGTCACCTCCACTAAGAAAAGGAAAAAAAAGAGAGAGAGGAGGAGAGAGAAAGAGCTTAGAGAGAGAGAGTACCTAGAGAGGAGTCTCTCCCTCTAAAAACTACCCAAAACCCCTTCTAAAACCCCCTAAGACCCCTATTTTCTGCCTATTCTACGCTCTAGAAGGCCTAGTGCCCGAGCAAAATTTTTGTGCAAATGAGGGGGGGGAGGGCTGGTTTTATAGAAGGCGTGCACGCCGGGCGTGCGATCATCGCGCGCGGCGCGTGATGATGGCGCGCCTCGCGTGCACCTGCCACGTGGCGGTCTTATCCTTCCACGCCAGCCCCCCACCTGATCCTCCTCGATTTTTGTGCGCGTACCCTTTTTTGATCCGATTTTCGAGGGCAGTTTTGGAGGTCTTCCGGTGTTCAAAATGGGTCATGCAGCATATCTTCGGAAATCTCTCGACGTCTTCTTTCCAACGGTATAAAGTTTGCACAAATCGGAGTTCGGACGAGAGAGTTATGGCTCCCGGAAGTCGGGGTGCCGAAGCTGTTTTTGTGTGTTTTTCCGGCGAAGATTCCGGCCAAACGGGGGATGCTTTTGGCGAACCGAGAGTTCCACGTCGTAGCCGGATTCGTTATCTTTCCAACACACCCGGGCTCGCGGATCAACTTGTTGCGAGTCGGAAAGACTCTGCGCGCGAAGGCGGCTGTCCGGGAGGAAAAATGCGTTTTACTCCCAGCGCGTTTTTTCTCAAATCTTGTCCCAGTTCGCGCGCGTATTTGACCTGGTTCCCGATATCGGATTTCGACGTTCTTGGTACCGTCGGAAAGCTTGCGCTGCCTTCTTTTGCAAGGTTGAGATTCGCGGGAATCCGAGCTTGGACTTGTGAGATATGGTTCCGCGAACAGAGGCCACCGGGGTGTTTTTGGTCCGTTGGAGGACATTTTTCCGATCGGGATTCCGGCTAGACCTGGTAAGTTCTTGGCGATCCGAGGGTTCCACGTCGTGCATGAATGTGTCTTCTTTCCAACGTGCCCGGGCTTATGGATCAAATTGTTGCGAGTCAGGAAGACTCTGCGCGCAAGCGTGGCAACGTCGGTGGGAGAATTCCGGAATTTTCAGCACAGCCTTATTTCGTCGGCCTGTTTTCACGTGCGTGGTAGACGTAGGTCCCGATGTCGGATTTTGATGATCTTGGTATTGTCGGAAAGTTTGCGCTACCTACTTTTCAACGGTACAAGCCTTGCACAGAGGCAAGCTTGGGTTCGCAAGATATGATCTTGCGAACGGAGGCCGTTGGAATGTTCCTTATGCCAAGGGGTCATTTTCCGATTGGGATTCCGGCTTGACCGGAGGAGCTCTTGACGATCCGGGAGTTGCACGTCGTAGTTGAAGTAACCCTTTTGCTTAAAGGTTTCAGCTTGCGGACCAAGTTGGCGCCGGTTGGAAAGAATCTGCGTGCAAACGCTGCCTCCCAAATAGGCTGTTTTGTCAACAACACTTAGCAAAATTTGGCTAAGTGTTGGACCGTTTTTCACAGTTTTGTCTATAACTCCCTCGTTTCTCGTCCGTTTTCAACCCGTAAAGTATCGAATCGAAGCTCTCAACGTGCTCCACGCATTGGTCAGGGGGTGGTCAGTTCGATCCAGCTTTCGGTCTGGTCAAACCTCGGTCAAACTTGGTCAACCTTAGTCAAACTTGGTCAAATTTGGTCAAAGCTCTCCGAACTCTAGGAAATGTATCCCGGACCACGTTTTGAGGGTTTTTGGGTATAGTGGACCCCGGTCGGGTCAGAAACGGCTTGGTCAAACGTCGGTCAAACTTGGTCAACCTTAGTCAAACTTGGTCAAATTTCGGGAAATGTGTCCCGGACCTTCTTCTTGGGGTTATTTGATGTGGCAAGCCCTCGTCGGATCAGGCCGGCTTGTTTCGGGCTGTCTCGTTTTGCGTGCCGACACCCGAGAAAATCCCGGGGGTAAAAATGGGGTTATGACAATTGCCCCTTCTTTGTTTGGCATTTCTTGGTACAAGGAACGTCGGACAAAGAATAAATGACTCGATTTTTGCCCGCTGGGATTTTCTCGGTTTTCATGCCTGTCCTCAGGTACTGCGAAAAATCTTCCTCAGTTTGTGTGTCACTCTCTGTCAGACGCGCTGTTTCTCAATCGGTTGACACATGGGTCAAAAGTTAAGGTAGGCTTCAGATTCTTGGTTTTCTCTCAAAACTCTACTTTTCCTACTTCTGCTTTCTCTTTCCCTTCTAGCTCCGATCTCGTGCTCCGGAAGTCCGTTCGCCCTTTTGAGGTACGTCGCCATGTAAGAGCCTTTGGTGGGGGTAGAAACTTTGAAAAGTATGGGCTAAATTTGGGATTTACGCAAACTTAGTTGGGTTTGGGGAAAATCGGGACTTGAAACTTGTCTAAATCTCAATTTGGAGAGATTCGACGGTTTGGAAATTCTAAGTCCAAACAGGTCGGGAGAATTTGGGATTTGAAACTTGTCCAAATCTCAATTTGGGTGGTTCAACGGTTTGGAATCCTGGATCCAAACGCGTTGAGGAGGATAATTTGAGACTTCAAATTTGTTCAAGTCTTAAATCGGGTGGTTTAACGGTTCGACATTTGAATCCAAATGCGTCAAGGGGGGTAATTTGGGATTTGGAGACTATCCAAATCTCAAATCGGGTGATCCAACGGTCTAGAAATCCTGAGTTCAAACACGTCGGGGATAATTTGGCTTGGGTGACCACCCAAGTCTCAAATCGGGGATGATTCAACTGTTTGGATCCTTGAATCCAAATATGTTGGGGATAATTTGGCTTGGGTGACCACCCAAGTCTCAAATCGGGGATGATTCGGCTTGGGTGACCACCCAAGTCTCGAATCGGGGAAATCTAACTGTTCAGATCCTTGAATCCAAATATGTTGGGGATAATTTGGCTTGGGTGACCACCCAAGTCTCAAATTGGGGATGATTCGGGGACAAATCGGCCTGGGTGACCACCCAGGTCTCAAAACAGGGACGAATCGGGGATGAATCGGCCTGGGTGACCACCCAGGTCTCGAAACGGGGACGAATCGACCTGGGTGACCACCCAGGTCTCAAAACGGGGACGAATCGGCCTGGGTGACCACCCAAGTCTCGAAACGGGGATTGTGATTCTGGGACGAATCGAGGATGAATCGGCCTGGGTGACCACCCAAGTCTCGAAACGGGGACGAATCGGCCTGGGTGACCACCCAGGTCTCGAAACGGGGATTGTGATTCGACATTTTGTCAAAATCGTAATCTAGTAGTTAGACCTATTTTGGAAATTCATCCAAGTGGTCAAGGAAAAATTGTTCGTTTGTTTGTTTGCATAATTTTGAACTCTGTGTATTTCCTATATCTTTTGAGGATGAGATATACCTGATTTCTCTGACTCTTGGATTGCTTCATTATTCTTTTTGCAGATGTCGGATCGAGGCAGTGGTAGTGGGGATCATCGCTGGTCCTCACGCCTTTGATTCTTGTGAATGCATGAACATTGAGGGTCAGACCTTAAGAGAAAAAAAAAAAACCTGTGGTAGACTTGGGGTCATGTGAATTTAGCTCCCCCTTCTTGGGTTTGTCGCCAATAGTGGCGTTCCATGTGGTCCATTCCTGAGGGACTTTGGCTTTGTGTGCTTTAGATGCCATGCGAGCTCCATCGAGGTGGTTGTTGCTCTGTCTGCCGGGTCGGTGTGCACTCGCATCCCATACTTTAGGCTTAGCCATCTCGTAGGTTAGCTGCGGATTTGAATCATCAAAGGATCGGGTCTTATACATCCAAGAGGCCCACTTCTATCATCATTGGGTCTTACTCCTTGCTTGAGGCCCATTTCATCATCATCGGGTCTTACTCCTTCACGAGGCCCATTTCTATCAATGTCGGGACTTACTCCTTTACGAGGCCCATTTCATCATCATCGGGTTTTACTCCTTCACGAGGCCCATTTCAGCAAATCCTGGGTCTTACTCCTTCACGAGGCCCATTTCAGCAACTCTTGGGTCTTACTCCTTCACGAGGCCCATTTCTATCAATGTCGGGACTTACTCCTTCATGAGGCCCATTTCTATCATCATTGGGTCTTACTCCTTCACGAGGCTCATTTCATCATCATCGGGTCTTACTCCTTCATGAGGCCCATTTCTATCATCATTAGGTCTTACTCCTTCACGAGGCCCATTTCTATCAATGTCGGGACTTACTCCTTCATGAGGCCCATTTCTATCATCATTGGGTCTTACTCCTTCGCGAGGCCCATTTCATCATCGTCGGGTCTTACTCCTTCATGAGGCCCATTTCTATCATCATTAGGTCTTACTCCTTCATGAGGCCCATTTCAGCAACTCTTGGGTCTTATTCCTTCACGAGGCCCATTTCTATCAATGTCGGGACTTACTCCTTCATGAGGCCCATTTCATATGACTCTTTCGAATTTTTCCAATTTTTCTCCTGACAAAAATGGAAAAATTTGCCCCAGTGTGTAGCGTTGAATAAATTTTTCTAGCTTCTTGAAGATAGAAAAATTTTGCCCCAATGTGGAACAATACATGCTGCTGCGGAATCCTGGATTTCTTCCTCTATCTCCTTTGCATCGGACTGCGATAACCACCCGAGAGTCGAACTATTTTCCTTCGAAATTTTTCAAAACCCTCTTGAAAAATTCTGGCCCAGTATGGCATATCGAAACAAATTTTTTCAGCTTCTCGAAGATGGAAAAATTTTGCCCCAGTATGGCATTATCTTGATCGGTACGAGTTTCCAAACTCTTCATGCACATACTTCTTGGTTTGGTCCAAACTAACTGCTCG
Source organism: Fagus sylvatica (assembly GCA_907173295.1). NCBI lineage: Eukaryota > Viridiplantae > Streptophyta > Magnoliopsida > Fagales > Fagaceae > Fagus > Fagus sylvatica. The sequence goes on from OU015766.1 coordinate 4,425,710, forward strand.
AGTCTCGAACCAGCCCCTCTTCACAATTTTTCAGTTTACTGAAAAATTTGCCCCAGTGTAGAATCACACGTGTCGATGCAGAATCTAAATTTCCGCTTCTGTCCCTTTTGCCCTGGATCGAGACAGCCGTTCGAGTGTTAAGCCGCTTCTCCTTCAAAATTTTTCAAAACCGCTTTTGAAAAATTTGCCCCAGTGTGTTGTCAAATTCAATCATGAGACATTCCTTGGCTGCTTCTTAACTTTTCCGGTCTTCTCAGTGCTTAAAACATGCTCTTGGTAATTAGCTCATCTGGTTGGTCTGTCTGATGCTCTTGATCATTTGGTAGGACGACACTTTCTCAAGCTTCGATCCGTCCGGTCAAGCCTTTTGATTCTTTCATTACATTCTTGAAGGTGGTAGTCCTCTCTTGATCTCTGGTTTGTCTTCTAATTTTTCCGTTCGCGAAAAATTGCCCCAGCATGGCACAATAAAATCAATGGTGAGACCCATAGACAAATCAAAGGTCTTTCTCACGTTTTCTCCAATTCGGGTCTCATTTCTCTTTCTGAAACCTTTCTCGTATTGCTATTCAGAATCCCTTATTCCTGAGCTTCGATACTGTCACCGATTTGGGAGGTTCTGCAATAGGTGTCCATTCGCCTGGATGATGTAGATCTTCAATGGCCTAGAAATCTGCCTCAGTATCGACCTCCGTGTCTACTGAGTGTGTCTATGACGGGAGATTTCCCTCCCATTTTCTGAGACTTTTAAATACCACCCACGGCTTGGTAGAACCAAGGAGGAAAAATTGCCCCAGTATCAAGGTTAAGAATGGGGCCTGGTCTTCGTTTTCTATGGACAACATTCGACCAAAGCCAGTGTATGGGATTGTGTTTGGGCATTTTCTGGTCAAGGCATGCTGTTTGCAGGGAGTCTAGGGAGAAAGTGCTCAACATCTTTCAGGGTTTTTTGGCCAGTGGCTTGACTGGTAGTTTAGAGGGTGAAATGAATTTCATAGGTTGTTGCAATTCTGCACAAATCCTTCCTTGAAAAATTTTCCTCATTCAAGATTTCGAGGACTGTTTTTTAGAAAATCATTTTTCAAATCTTTTTATTCTTGGAAAATCATTAAAGAGTATAATCTTTTGAAAATTCTTTCAAATGCATGCATCGTCTGAGAGAGGCTAGGCAAAGCCTTGTTTCCTTTACAGTTAATGGGTGCCTCTGCTCAACAACCATCCCTTACCGAGAATGGAAAGCGTGGTCCCTCGGGTTAATCTGTTTGGCATTATCCTGTGAGCTTTCTGAGTGAGCTCTTCTTTTATTTCTTTTGAATTGGGGTGAGGCTTCAAATATTGAAGTCACTTTTGTTTGGCCCAAAGGCCATGGTGCAAAGTGGACGGTGCCCTTTATGAGATACGACCTCTTGAAGGTGCGTGATCTAGATTCCATCATTACCAGTTTTTGACCAAAAGTTCGTTGCTACATGACCAATCGATCATCGATGATCAGTGAGGTCTTTGTTGGCTTGTAACGTGGCCTTGGGGTTAAAAGGGTGCTTGAAACGAAGGATATAAGGCTCAAAATTACTTCATGATGTTTCCTTGGCACAAGCTCCTTAGGCTAAGCAGTCGCTCCCAGTTAGGAAGGACTTTCAAAGGACCGTAATGTAAGGCTTTGGTTCTCCTAGGCTTATGGGAGGATAATTTTGGCTTTGAAATTACTTGAGGGGTTTTCCTAAAGTCAAGGATTACTCTTCGTTTGAATTCCACTCCATTAAGCACTACCCTAGTCCTTAATTTGAATATTTCACTAGACTCTCCTATTCACTGAGTTTAGCTTTCCTTGGATTGACTTTCTCTTCAGTTTTTGGATTTCTTTCCCCCTTTTTTTTGGGGGGGGAATTCACTTGATTGACTTTGTTTCCTTCGAAAAATCTCATTTACTCACTTTGTTTGCTTTTACCTAGTGTGAGACTCTCACAACCATTTAACCTGCCCCAGTGTGGGGGGTAATCCTTGACTGGTTTTTCATAGAAGAAAAACGAACAGGCTCAACTTGGTTAGCAAGTGGCATTTTTCTACAAGTGGGAGGATAGTTGAACGGAGGCCTTTTCCGTCATCCTGGGTACTAACTTCTTAGCCTAGAGAGCTTAAGTGCCATTTCATAAATCCGGGTGAATTTTCCTTTTAAAAATATATTCTTTGGATCAGCGGGGTTTACAAGCGGTAAAACTGTTTGGATAGTAGAAACAATGCCTCCATCATTTCATATCCAATCAATTGGTCAGTGAAGCTAGAACTTTTAGTCACCTACTGGTTTAGGATCACACCAACATTGGTCGTGAAAAGTAGGAATCATGTGCAAAAGGGTTAAGTGCTTCATGTGTTTGAGAAAAAGTGTTTCGGGCGTGGGTGTTCAGAGAACACATGCCGCTCCTTCTCAGTAGTGGATAGTAATTTTACTTAGACACCTCATTTCTCATGAGTGGAATTATGGTGTTGACTCGTCCCTCTCATGGATGCATGCATTTCAAACAAATCTTTTTGTGATTTTGAATTTATTATGCATATTTTTTGGAAAAGCATAGATTTTGGAAAATTTGTACAAGATTGCAACAAACTACTCAACACGAACAGTTTGTGGGATCGTGATTGAATCTCAAAGGTTCTCTTGTGCTTTGCCTTCCGTGGGTGGTATTGATGTCTCCTGCTGGTGGGGGGTCAGTCCGCTTAGTGTGTACTTCTTCCTCTTCGGTGGTGGTGATGTCTGGGTCTTGAGAATTCATCCTTGGCGATGCGGGATCCAGGCTCCGGTGCTCCTTGAAATGGTTCGCTCTGTCTGATCTCTTGATGGCTCATTGGCGCGAAAGCCAAGTGTTGACCTAGCCTTCTTCATGGGAACAGTATGCATACTTGGCTTCCTAACTTGAACCATGGCGGGTACTTCTAGCTCCGAGTGACCAAGCTCTTGTATCTTCCGTTTGAGTGTCACGCATCTGCTGGCGCGGTATTTGGCTTTCTCCTTATCAGAACTGCACTGGTCATCTAGATTTCGAAAGTTCGACATAAGCTTTGGTTGAGTTTTGGGCACTGTATGCTCCCCTACCTCTGAGAGTGTTGGTAGCGTGGTCAAATGAACTGGTTGAATGCCACAGGTAGTGGGCCCTTGAGACTGAGGAGAAGGGATGACAGTCTCATCTTTGCAATGCTCTGGGGGCCATGCAATGATCACACTTGGAGTAGAGCCCTCATTGATTCTAAGAATCCCATGATCAACAAGGTCTTGTACCTTATTCTTCAAAGCATGGCAATCCTCTAGCGAATGGCCAGGTCTTCCAAAATGGAATTCACATTTTTTGGATGAATCATGAAGAAGATGAGGGCTTTGTTTCAAGAAAACCGGTGAGATTAACCTTTTTTCCAACAACCTTGGGTAGAGCTCATCCATAGGCATAGGCAAAGTACAAAATTTTCTCGATTCTGACTTTAGTTTTGCGACGGAAGAAAGATTTCGACCGGATTGGTATCGCTCCGTGTGAAGCATGAGAGTTTCTTGCCTTCGGTGTCTTCTCGTTTCCCTTTTGCTTAGTGACTTCGTACTTGCCTGTCCTCTAGGAGAGTGAGAGGCAAGGTCCCTGATTGCCCTCTATTGTCTTTTAGCAAAGTGCCTGTAAGGGTGATCAGCTGGTGCATTGATTGGACCATTTCATCGAGTCGTTTCTCTAATTGCTCAACTCTCTCAACCACATTCTTGGGTGTGTACCGCTTGTGAGGGGTCATACGACGATCAACTTCCTTTGGCTCTTCTTTCTTGCTAATCGGACTTTGAGCTTCTTTTTCAAATTCTTCACTGCCTTTTGAGGAATGCCCATCTACGTCAGAATGGGGTTCAATTGTATCTCCTTGGTTGCTAGGGTATAATGGTTGTCCTTGCAAACTTCTGATGTCTGAGTGATCATCTTCCTTCTTGTTCATCACATTCTCTTCTCCATTGCCATACATTTGTAGAGACTGAGGGCCTTCAAGGGTGTTCCAATTCCCTTTTGGAGATGGGTCATTCTCGGGCGTGGCGTCGGGATTGACTGTCCGTGCTTCGTTCTCCACATCAGGCTTGGCAAGTGCTAGTAAGGCTGATGCATCCACCATCTTTGTGCTCCCCATAGTCTTTTCGACCTTGACGTCTAATTGGAAGTCTCCCTCTTTAGGCTTCGAAGGTTGCACTAGTGGTGGGCCCGAATTGGTGTGAGAATGTCTTCCTAGGTTGTCTTCGGATGTATCCTTGTTAATGTCCTCTGCTTGCCTCTCATTTTCCGTGTCACGTTTCACCAAGAGGCGTACGAAATTTAGAAGGTCGTTGAACTTCTCCTCGAATGAAGCCATGCGGATATCCTGTGCACTAGGCCCACTTGTTTCTCCCGTCATTTGTTCGTGTGTATGGATAAAACCTAGAGATAAACAATGCCAAGTTAGACTTTGAATTCACAGTTAGGGACATGACCTTGGCCTACCTCGTGGGTAAGCCATGGTTAAGCATGTATGCGTATGTATGGTATGCATGAGTGCAATATGTATTGGCAAACAGATGGATTCTCCCATTGGGTTGCCAAAATTGGCGAGCCTTTCGGCTCATGGTTTCACTTTGAAATTTTGGGTGACCATCATCGGTCGATGTGAGGGTCAGGATGACATGGGTGGATATCTACATCCCCACCTAGAGTTGGAAACTCTCAAGGTTTACATGTATGTACATGATGGACAAGTCAACGAAGAGATGGACTCTCACATCACTGAAAATTGGCGAGCCTTTCGGCGCTCGGTTCTATTTTGAAAAATTTTGGGGAAACCGATGTTAGTCGACGTGAGAGTCATACTCTTGGTTGAAGACAACACAATGGGTAAATATCTACATCCCTATATAGAGTCAGGAACTCTTAGGGCTTATACGTGTATGTACACGATAGACAAGTCAACGAAGAGGTGGACTCTCACATTACTGAAAACTGACGAGCCTTTCGGCGCTCGGTTCCATTTTGAAAAATTTCGGGGGAACCGATGTCGGTAGATGTGAGGGTCATACTCTTGGTTGAAGACAACACAATGGGCCAACATCTACATCCCTATATATGAGTCGGGAACTCTTAGGGCTTATACGCGTATGTACACTATGGTTACAGACTCATCAACAAGGAGATAGACTCTCACATCACCAAAAATTTGACGAGCCTTTCGGCGTTCGGTTCTATTTTGGAAAAAAAAATTTTGGGAACCGATGTCGGTTGGTGTGAGGGTCGTACTCTTGGTCGAAGACAACGCGATGGGTGAACATCTATATCCCTATATAGGAGCGGAAACTCTTAGGGTTTACATATGTGTATACTACGGACAAGTCGACAAAGAGATGGACTTTCACACTACCAAAATTGACGAGCCTTTCGGCGTTCGGTTCCATTTTTGAAAGATTTTTGGGGACCGGTGTCGGTTGGTGTGAAGGTCGTACTCTTGGTCGAAGGTGACACAATGGGTGAATATCTACATCCCTATACAGAGTTCTTAGGGTCTACACATGCATGGACTCATCAACGAAGAGATGGACTTTCACACTATCAAAATTTGACGAGCCTTTCGGCGTCTGGTTCCATTTTGAAAATTTTTGGGAACCGATGTCGATTGGTGTGAAGGTCATACTCTTGGTTGGAGGTGACATAGTGGGTGAATATCTACATCCCTACACAGAGTTGGGAACTCTTAAAGTCAACACGAATATGTGCATTATGGACAAGTTAACGAAGAGATGGACTTTCACATCACCGAAAATTGACAAGCCTTTCGGCGCTCGGTTCCATTTTGAAAATTTTTGGGAACCGATGTCGATTGGTGTGAAGGTCATACTCTTGGCTGGACATGACAACACTCTATACATCCCATGTAGAGTTTGGAACTCTTAAGGGTTTCATGCGTATGTACATGATGGTTACATGCGTACCAACAAAAAGGTAGACTCTCACATTACCAAAATTCGACGAGCCTTTCGGCGTTCGGTTCCATTTTTGAAAATTTTTGGAGGGAACCGATGTCGGTTAATGTGAGGGTCGTACTTTTGGTTGGGATACGACAAGACTATGTACACGCGTATCAACGAAAAGATAGACTCTCACATTATTGAAATTCGACGAGCCTTTCGGCGTTCGGTTCCATTTTGAAAATTTTTTAGGGAACCGTGTCGGTAAATGTGAGGGTCGTACTTTTGGTTGGGATATGACAAGACTATGTACATGACGGGTATGAACGTACTAACGAAAAGCTAGACTCTCACATTACTGAAAATTTGACGAGCCTTTCGGCGTTCGGTTCCATTTTGAAAAAAAAAAATTTTTGGGAACCGATGTCGGTTAATGTGAGGGTCGTACTTTTGGTTGGGTACGATACGACTCTATACATCCCATGTAGAGTTTGGAACTCTTAGGGTTTGAGTGGTTTGCAACGGGTATGGACAACGTGGTTATCCTATCCCTTTATCAAACAATGACATGCAAACAAAGGTTTAGATAGATAGAACCTGACTCGGCTCCAATTATTTTATCACCACCTGGAAAATAGCACAACGCTTTTCCCTTGACTCATTTTGAAAAGACACATCCTATTTTTGGGTATCCTATCTTAGGTTGGATGTTCACTCGGTTGGCTTTTACCAGAGCCCTCACAGGTAAGTTTTCTACTCTATAGCTTACTATATGCAACATGGTATGACACAGTTTGGAATTCTGTTTCCTAAAGGGGCCGATGATCATGCCCGTTTCATCCTCCCGAAGGAAGTCGAAAGGGTATTGGATCACCGGGGAAGCACTTGCACGCCCCCCTCGATCTCCACGGGTGTGAAGGGAGAAGGGTGGATTCTCGTGTTCCATGTCCTAGATATAAAAGGGTTCGTGGTGGAGCCTGTACCAGCCCAGCCCCACCTGAGTCCGGGTTCGACCCAAAAGTCCAATGAGTGTAATATGTCATGATTTTGAAAGTAAAAAGGGAAAAGACTTTTTTGTACAAAGGCACAATATATAATATGTGTTGCATAAAATAAATCTCTATCCTATGTTCGCAGTTTATATGTACAAGAATATAGACATGCTAAAATCAAAACACTATACAAGATGAAATAAAGAATAAATCAAATAATGAATACCAACAAATATATACACACATGCTTAGCAAAGAAAACACCGAAAGACTATAGGCTTAAACCCTCTAAGTCCCCAGTGGAGTCGCCAAGCTGTCGACACCGGCGGAAAAATTCTATTCTTTCTTTTTTTATTTTCCTAGATACCGACCCCCATTTGGCGAGTGTTGTGTGTGTTCTCTATCTCTTTTCCGTTTCGAGATACGAGTTGTGTGTGTGTGGGAACTTGTGTACGTGTGTGCGTGTGAGCACAAATTTGGAGTCGCCACCAACCATGGGAAATTTTAAGGTGTGATTGGGCACCTATGTCTAATAGATTTTATCTTATTTAGACATCTACAACAAAAATGGTCTTGAACCAGAGATAGGTTCGGGGGTTTGCTTATGCGTGGGGAAGGTGTTAGGCACCCCACGACATCCGTTTAAGAAAACGGTTACCTCCTTTCTAATGTTTTCTTTTATTTGCTAAGCCTAAGTTTGTTGGTTTTTAATTATGTACAAATGTCCCGATTTCCGTCGAGCGATATACCAAGAATGGCAAACGCAATTTTGACCTTCATTTCGGTTTTGATTAGACTCTTTATTTCACCATCCCTTTATCTTTGTATTTTTTAAAGTTTCCGGGCATTTCGGTGGTAGGATGTACTTGAAATCCTAACACCTAGTGCCGGGACAAACAATTAATGTTTTTGGTGCCATATTCGGGATCTCTTTACCCTTGATTTCCAAGAGTAAAGCGGTCCGTCAAATGGCGGGGTTTTGGATGATTAATTCACACTTTGGGGAATTTTAGACCATGATCCTATGGGAGTTAGAACGTGTAGAATCCCTTACACGAAAGCACGTACCAGCCACGCCCCCGTGTAAAGGACTCATACCATGGTGTCCAAAAGCCAGGGCGAGCCGTAGCCCTTGGATTGCACCAATTTCGTTTCTAACGCCCACATTACCATGTTTACTCTTTTTAAAGTTTTCATGGCAAAGTGTATTTTAATCACATTTTTATATCAAAGCGATAAACAATCAAGCAAGTAATCAAGGCATATTCACAGCACATAAATTACAAGAAAGAGTATGAAAGCAGGTAAAATGTTCAAACGAGTAATCATGGCATGTTCGCAGCACATAAATCACAAGTATGACAGAAAATGGGATGATCATGACATGTTAGTAACACATCAATCATAAATATGAAATGACATAAATATGACACTTCAATCGAAATGTAATTTATGAGAATTTTTAGGGAAAGGGTCAAGACCTCGTGGGGTCGGGATTCGATGCTATTGAAAGACTTACTCGAATCTCGACACCACCATAGGATTTACATGAATAAAACAAAGCAATCTAAAAAGAGGGTTTCAATGCCTTTTCGGGCTTACACGAAGGGTTAGTGCTATTGAAAGACTTACCTAAACCTTCGATGCCAAATAGGACTTATATGATGAAAATCATTTGAAAAAGGGGTTTCAATGCCTTTTCGGGCTTACACGAAGGGTTGGTGCTATTGAAAGACTTATCCAAACCTCCGACGCCAAATAGGACTTATATGAGAAAATCATTTTGAAAATATGTTTGCAATTTACGGGTCCAACGCCTCATGGATTTACATGGGGTTTAGTGCTATTGAAAGACTTACCTAAAACCGCCAATACCGTTTCGGTATTTTCATGCCCAAATCAAAATAAAAATGGACAATAATTACAACAACGTATTGTAAATAATGAAAATAACGGGGTTTAAGAAAAAGTGTTTTTATGGGTCCAATACCGTATGGATTTACATGGGGTTTAGTGCTATTGAAAGACTTACCTAAAACCACCAATACCGTTCGGTATTTTCATGCCCAAATCAAAATAATGATGGATAAATCATGTTTACAACGTAGTAAAATGATGAAATAATGGCAATAAATTTAGAGCATAATGGGAAGCAATAAATTAATGGAATTTACAACAAGGGAATTTTGTGGGTCCAATGCCTATGGGATTACGTGGTGGTTAATGCCTCTTTGAGGTCTTACATAGTCCACCACGACCAATCGGGATTATCACGCCCAAATCACAAAGGGAAAATGGGGGATATTCACAATATAATATGCACAACGTAGTAAATGTAAATAAAGCGATAAATGACAATATTTACACATGGGGATTTTTAATGGGTCCAATGCCTATGGAATTACGTGGTGGTTAATGCCTCTTTGAGGTCTTACATAGTCCACCACGACCAATCGGGATTATCACGCCCAAATCACAAAGGGGAAAAATGGGGGATATTCACAATATAATATTCACAACGTAGTAAATGTAAATAAAGCGATAAATGACAATATTTACACATGGGGATGTATTTTTCGGGTCAAATACCTCGTAGGCTAACATGGTTGTTACGGCCTCGTTAGAGGTCTTACGCACTCCGCCAAAGCTACTCAATATTTGCCGTACTAAAATACGGGGAAAGGGATAATCACAATATAATATTCACAAGTACGTAGTAAAATGTAAATAAAGCGATAAATGACAGTATTTAACAATGGGGATGTATTTTTCGGGTCAAATACCTCGTGGGACTAACATGGTTGTTACGGCCTCGTTAGAGGTCTTACGCACTCCGCCAAAGCCTACTCAATATTTGCCGTACTAAAATCACGGGGGAAATGGGGGATAATCACAATATAATATTCACAAGTACGTAGTAAAATGTAAATAAAGCGATAAATGACAGTATTTAACAATGGGGATGTATTTTTCGGGTCAAATACCTCGTAGACTAACATGGTTGTTACGGCCTCGTTAGAGGTCTTACGCACTCCGCCAAAGCTACTCAATATTTGCCGTACTAAAATACGGGGAAAGGGATAATCACAATATAATATTCACAAGTACGTAGTAAAATGTAAATAAAGCGATAAATCTACTCAGATCTACAAATAGAGACAACAAATAACCCAAGAAACATGTAGATAAAACAATAATAGCACAATAAATGAACTAGGAGAGCATAAATAGAACATACATGAACTAAAAAGCATAAAATAGAACATAAATGAACTAAATAGCATAAATACAAGTGGATCCTTGTGAATCCCTTCCCATTTTAGGGATCATCACTAGTCACCTCCACTAAGAAAAGGAAAAAAAAGAGAGAGAGGAGGAGAGAGAAAGAGCTTAGAGAGAGAGAGTACCTAGAGAGGAGTCTCTCTCTCTAAAAACTACCCAAAAACCCCTTCCTAAAACCCCCTAAACCCCTATTTTCTGCCTATTCTACGCTCTAGAAGGCCTAGTGCCCGAGCAAAATTTTTGTGCAAATGAGGGGGGGGAGGGCTGGTTTTATAGGGGGGCGTGCACGCCGGGCGCGCGATCATCGCGCGCGGCGCGTGATGATGGCGCGCCTCGTGTGCACCTGCCACGTGGCGGTCTTATCCTTCCACGCCAGCCCCCCACCTGATCCTCCTCGATTTTCGTGCGCGTACTCTTTTTTTATCCGATTTTCGAGGGAAGTTTTGGAGGTCTTCCGGTGTTCAAAATGGTTTATGCAGCATATCTTCGGAAAGCTCTCGACGTCTTCTTTCCAACGGTATAAAGTTTGCGCAAATCGGAGTTCGGACGAGAGAGTTATGGCTCCCGGAAGTCGGGGTGCCGGAGCTGTTTTTGTGTGTTTTTCCGGCGAAGATTCCGGTCAAACGGGGGATGCTTTTGGCGAACCGAGAGTTCCACGTCGTAGCCGGAGTCGTTATCTTTCCAACGCACCCGGGCTCGCGGATCAACTTGTTGCGAGTCGGAAAGACTCTGCGCGCGAAGGCGGCTGTCCGGGAGGAAAAATGCGTTTTACTCCCAGCGCGTTTTTTCTCAAATCTTGTCCCAGTTCGCGCGCGTATTTGACCTAGCTCCCGATGTCGGATTTCGACGTTCTTGGTACCGTCGGAAAGCTTGCGCTGCCTACTTTTGCAAGGTTCCGGATTCGCGGGAATCCGAGCTTGGGCTTGTGAGATATGGTCCCGCGAACAGAGGCCACCGGGGTGTTTTTGGTCCGTTGGAGGACATTTTTCCGATCGGGATTCCGGCTAGACCCGGTAAATTCTTGGCGATCCGAGAGTTCCACGTCGTGCATGAATGTGTCTTCTTTCCAACGTGCCTGGGCTTGTGGATCAACTTGTTGCGAGTCAGGAAGACTCTGCGCGCAAGCGTGGCAACGTCGGTGGGAAAATTCCGGAATTTTCAGCACAGCCTTATTTCGTCGGCCTGTTTTCACGTGCGTGGTAGACGTAGCTCCCGATGTTGGATTTTGATGATCTTGGTATCGTCGGAAAGTTTGCGCTACCTAATTTTCAACGGTATAGGCCTTGCACAGAGGCAAGCTTGGGTTCGCAAGATATGATCTTGCGAACGGAGGCCGTTGGAATGTTCCTTATGCCAAGGGGTCATTTTCCGATTGAGATTCCGGCTTGACCGGAGGAGCTCTTGACGATCCGGGAGTTGCACGTCGTAGTTGAAGTAACCCTCTTGCTTAAAGGTCTTCAGCTTGCGGACCAAGTTGGCAGCCGGTTGGAGAGAATCTTTGCGTGCAAACGTTGCCTCCCAAATAGGCTGTTTTGTCAACAACACTTAGCAAAATTTGGCTAAGTGTTGGACCGTTTTTCACAGTTTTGTCTATAACTCCCTCGTTTCTCGTCCGTTTTCAACCCGTAAAGTATCGAATCGAAGCTCTCAACGTGCTCCACGCATTGGTCAAGGGGTGGTCAGTTCGATCCAGCTTTCGGTCTGGTCAACGGTCCGGTCAAACCTCGGTCAAACTTGGTCAACCTTAGTCAAATTTGGTCAAAGCTCTCCGAACTCTAGGAAATGTATCCCGGACCACGTTTTGAGGGTTTTTGGGTATAGTGGACCCCGGTCGGGTCAGAAACGGCTTGGTCAAACCTCAGTCAAACTTGGTCAACCTTAGTCAAACTTGGTCAAACTTCGGGAAATGTGTCCCGGACCTTCTTCTTGGGGTTATTTGATGTGGCGAGCCCTCGTCAGATCAGGCCGGCTTGTTTCGGGCTGTCTCGTTTTGCTTGCTGACACCCGAGAAAATCCCGGGGGTAAAAATGGGGTTATGACAGTATGGTAGAGCGGCATTAAATCCTAGCCGTGCTAGGTGTCTCACCTATAAATCCTCAAGTGGTATGGTGGGACGTCAACAAAACCCTGGCCACGCCCATGTGCTCTGCCTGTGAATCCTCAAGTGGTATGGTAGAGCGGCATTAAATCCTAGCCATGTTAGGTGTCTCACCTATAAATCCTCAAGTAGTATGGTGGGACGGCAACAAAACCCTGGCCACGTCCAGGTGCCCTGTCTGTGAATTCTCAGGTGGTGTAGTAGAACGGCAATATCCCTTGGCCGTACCAAGTGTTTGAGACCGTGGCCACATTTGGTTTTCCAAAAACCCCCACCCATGAGCACTTTTGATAGGGCAGAGCGACATTGACTCTTAAGCACAGCAAGTACGTTTACCTTCTGCCCAAAAATCCTCTAATGACATGTTGGCACGACATAGCAATTTGTCCGTGCCAAATGCTTTATTTGTTTCCATACATATCATTTTACCAAGTATACTAGAGCGGCAGTATAATATTTGTCATATGGAGTACTTAATCTAATCATTAAGTGATCTATAAGGTCCGGTCTGGGCATCATCTGCCCATAGGACGGTTTGAAAACGACACGCGCTTTTCATTGTATTTGTTCAGAGAGGCACCGTTCACATATTACGTCATTCACAAAGAAAATATAGAATATATAAACCTTCATTCAAAAAGATGTTTAAAACGCAATGTTTATAAATCCTACATATTACACAAAAATATCAACAAAAGCACTACTAAACGCCCAGTCCGGCTTCGTCTGGAACTGCGCTTCCTCCCTCGTGAACACCGAGGGCTTGATCGGCATCCTCAGGAGCTGCAGCTTCAGCAGAGTTCTCCTCGTCCTCCAGGTTCACTATGTCCGTGCTTAGCTCGGTGATGGGAGTCACCGGAACCTCAAGAGGAGTGGCAAGAACGACCTCGGGCGGAGGAGGAGGCCGGGCACTAGGGTAAGGCACTGAGGGCGGCAATGGAGGCAGCGTTGTCTGTCCGGACGACAAAGCGCTCACGGCTTTTTTCCATCCATCCGAGTAGAATTCATTGCACACCCCAGGAAGCTGATCCCCCATCTCAGCTTGGGCATCACTACTGCCGGCCTCGTAGGCTGCCTTTTTGGCCTGATCAAACTCGGACTCTAAAGCCCGGATTCTGTCCTCGGCCTTAGTAAGTGAGTCCAGCGCGGCAGTAAGGGACTCCTCAGCTTCTAGCCTCTTTGCATCCGCCTCCTCAGCCAATTTTTTAGCATCAACGGCCATCTTCTTAGCGTCCTAATACTTGAGGGCCAGGACATTGGCATGCGCGAGGTGTTCCTTGTTGGTCCGGAACCGTTCCTCTAGCTCCAAAGAGGCTTGGACCCCCTGCATGACAACAATATTATTAGTCAAAACTAGCAGTTGAAAAACTAACATAGGGACCAATTTGGGACTCACCATGAGTACGCCCCTCCTCACGTTATTGATGAGCTCGTCATCAGTAGCCTTCTTCCACTCCCCCATGTCCAAAGGGAGACGGACGGCTTGGCTTAAGGCACTCGCCACCAAGGAACTGCGCTCGTCACCAACTGGGAGGATGCTGTCCTCCTCAGTCACTGCCTCCCCTCCCCTATACTCCATGTTGGGGACCCAACGAGGCATGGACCTATCCCCACGGACTTAGGAGCCAGATCTCAATAACATACCGGGGCGGATTACATTACCCAGCTGGGTAACGAGTTGGTCCGTGCCGGGAGCCTCAGGAATCGCCGGACTGGGCAGAGGATCAGCGGTGGCACGGCTCGGACCAGCGGTGCTTTCAGTCCGCCCCCTTTTTCTCAAAGCTTGCCGTGAGGAAGACGGAGCATCTCCAGACGTGCCTTCTTCACGTCGGGTGGGGAGCAGGTTCCTTAGATTTATCCCTGCCATGTCAGGAGCCGTGCCGTCAATCACGTCTCTGATGTCTATTGCGGGCAAGGCGTTGTTCTCCGGGTTTGCTTTCGTAGCCTCAAGGTCGGGCACTAACCTGCAGGCTAAGTAAGAATGAGTCTGTTCCGTGTAACGAAGAAGCTTCGCAACGGAGCGAGGTTGTGCCCAATCGTCCGTGCAGTGCTCGCACTCCCAGACTTGGCGCAGGCTGTTGAGCTTCACCAGGTTTTTGCGAGGCTTTCTCCTTTTAGAATCTGTCCAAAGTAAAATACAGGTTAGAACAGAAGTATTGAAGGTCCGTACTAAATTCATTGCTAGTAGGGCACGGACCTGGAACCCCGTCTTTTGTGGGGCACCTGCGCCCAGGCAGAAACCACTCCCCAGATACTACCAGGTAGTCGTCATCAAAACCACGATTGGTGTCCGGCAGTCCGTTCACCAATGGGTAGTTGATGTCTCTGGGCCGGAGAGAGTATGACTCAGTTTTTGAGTTACGGTGGAGGATGTAGGTCCAGACTATGTCGTAGGTGCTTAGTTCTAAGCCGAGCCTCCTATTCAGTTCTACGGTCCCCATCACTATCCTAAAGATATTTGGGTTTACTTGGGTGGAGGACAGGCTGAAATAGTTGAGGAAGTCGGCCAAGAGGGGATCTATTGGGAAACGAACTCCCCCCTCCACAACCGCCACCACTGGGATGAGGAGCTCCCCTGAGGAGGGAGGAAGTGCATCGGACCAATGCACGTACCTAAGACCCACATCATCAGGAATCCGGTACAGACGACGGAATAGGGCCATAGTTTCAGGCGTATTCACGTAACGGGCTAATTTGCCTCTGTCCTCCTCGGTTCTCTTCTTACCCATTATCTAGACACCCCAAAACCCCGAAAAAGAAAAGAAGACAAAGCAGAATAAGAAAGAGGAAAACCTGAAAAGGAAGACTTACAGGCGAGAGTACGGGAAACAGGGAGTTGTTTGGAGGACCGAACGCAGAGAAAGCTAAATGCTCGAAGATTTGCACAGGAGAGAGGCAAGCAGAGGCGAGAAAGTGTAAGATGGGGTATTTATAAGCCAGAGGTGGAAAACGTGTGGGAGAGGAGGCCGCATTAAATAAAGCCATCATGACCTCGATAGAAGTGCGACGGCTTAAGTACAACTGTGACGTCATCTTATACGGCGCGCAGCACTCCAGGCTCAACATATCAAAGCGCGGAACACAAGGGGTCACGTGAAACCGAATCATCAGCGCGGCAGGCGGGGATTGGGACGGACAAATAGAAGTCCGTCCCGTCCTAGTTGGTAGGAGGAATGACTAGCTGGAGCGGATAAATAACAGTCCGTCCCGCCCAAGCTTGTGTCGGGCAGGACTGACTGAGGGGCTATTGTGAGGGAAAATTTTAAATTAGAAATCCGAGGCGGAACGGACTTATCAATACAGGAGATGCACGGACCTAAACACCACTAGGGCGGACATATTAAGTGATGACGTGCCGTATCGGACCACGGATATGGTAAATCCCCGCATTCAATGCGAATCAGATGGGTGGTTGAGGGCATTAAATGCTAAACTGCGAGGTGACCCGCTAGGTAATATCCCATGTGAGGACAAGCACACAAAGTCATAAATGTTTCAAGGCAACCCACGCACGTGAGGGTGGACAGACATCCTTATGTCCCATCCTAGGATATCATCACTGTTCAAAACTAAATCAATCAAATCAGCAGATGACCTGTGACTGGGGAGCCTATAAAAGGGGGTATTCATGCAGAAATCAGGTATGTTCTTTCGTAATCACATACAGAAAAAACCAACTTGCACCACACATGCTTTCTCTTCTTTGATATCAGACTGACTTTGCCATCGGAGGGTAATCAGTCCCCAACACCGGGGACTAGTTCCTTCTCACCTGATTTGTCTTGTGCAGGCTTACTCACCCATTTCGAAGGCTGATCTTCATAACCAATCCTGAAGAGGTCTTTTTCCTAACTCATTTAGCCCTACTTAAAACTATTTCCCGTTACATTTAGCTATTAATTTCACTCTTAAAACGTACACATTACACTCAAATTAATTTTGGTAGTATTAAACGTAAATTTTTTAGTTTGAAAATTAAACAATCAAAATAAATTCACAAATTTAAAAATTTTGTTTCAATGATGAATAAGTGAGTACAATCTATGTGTATATATTCTATTATTAAAAATTATTCTTCTGACTCAATCTACTTGAAATGTGTTCGATTCAAAAGTGGCACCAACCTATTCTTTATCCAAACAATTCTCCACTTTTATTGGAAAACTAGTGATACCTGCAGTCTATAAAACAGAATCACGACAAATCTTTGGTTGGAGACCTTTGTTGTTGTTGTTTTTTTTTTTTGTTTTTTTTTTTTCACGCTATTCATGTTCTTCGAATATTTTATTATTTTTCATATTCAAAAGTTGTAGATTAAAGTTCTTCAGGCTTGTAGGGATTGAATCCAACAGAGTTTTGATGTTTAAAGTTGTTGAAGCTTCTAGAGGCATTGAAAAAAATATTCTAGTAATGGTTTGAGGCTAGAAACATGATCTGGATAAAATGTTATTCAAATTCGACTTTTAGGGATTGAATCCGATAGAACTTTGACCCTAGAAGTTTATGAAGTTTTTGGAACTTGATTCTGATAGAGTTCAAAACTTCAAAGAATGATACCTCATGAGACTCGAGAGTTCCTCTATTTATAAGAGTTTTGAGAAGTTTTAATGACATTTGGTTAATTTTTATTGACAACATTGAATTTAGCTACATGTATCACATTAAGTTAAAATATTGACACATGTTACTCTATAATTGGTTATTGAATTTTCTTTATTAGTTTTATTCAGTGACGCTACTTCTAAAGACACTTTGTAACTGTAAAATTAGTGGTGTCACGTGACAATATATGATTGAATATAAAATTCATTTTTCTCCACAGTAATAAGAATGATCATACTTGGAAATCAACTCACTGACTCAATGGTTAGTACCTTAGGTGCTAAATACGTGGACAGGAGTTCGAATCTCACCACTGCCGTTTGGGGAGGTGACTTATAGAAGGAAGCCCTTATGATTACGAGTCTGGAAATTGTGACTTCGAATAATTGTATACCCCATTATTGCTCAGATGTTTCCCACGCCATGTGTATAACTAGTTTCACTTGTGCCATCTACCATGGGTGGATCTAGGATTATAAAAGTGGGGTGAAATAGAGAAAATTATTTATAATTTAAAATTACAAGGATATATGTGTAATCGAAAGATTTAGGAGTATCTATGTATTTGACTAAAATTGTCCTTAAAAAATGTAGTGGAAAATCTAAAAAAAAAAATATATATATATATATATATATGGTTTTATTCTTGTGAAACATTGAATCTCACACTTTCATTATTGTCTCAAACACTTGAAATTATGAAACACTATGAGCAGGGACATAGTCAGGATTTTACATGAGTGGAGGCCGGTGCATGAACCATATGTTTTTCATGAAAATTCAAATTAGCATCCATTTAGTATTAACAAAATATCAACAACTGAAACCCCTCTCTATACTCAACTGTCTGGTAACCGTAACTATTTAGTGTTTTTTTTTTTTTTTTTTTAATTAATAGAACATATCAATTTGTTTTATTTGTTTTAAGTTTTTTATTTGTTGAAAACAAAAACAAATGGCTGATTATTATTATTTTATTATTATTTTTTTTGTAATTTGGGCTGATTTGTTGTGGTTGTAATTTTTTTTTGTTGCTAAAATATTGTTTTTGTTCCTAAAATTTGCATGAAGTTTGTTTTACGTAACTAAACTTTTTAAAGATATTTTTTCAACACATGTGGGTTTCAAGTTTTGTGATCTCTCGGTATATTATAGAAATTAAACTCTGCAACCATCTCTACTTGTAACTGGCTGGCAACCTCCAACTAACTAATCTATAATAAACCCTATCTACCATAAACCATCCCCAAGTTTCGTGCTAGTAACGTGATTAGTAGGTCAAATTTGGAAACACTAGAACTCACATGGTTAGCAAAACTTCAATTCAATAGCAGATCATAGGCTGACAGGAATAAGGTTAGGTTATATGCATTCTAATTACTGTACCTACCATTAAATTTAGGTTTGCCTGAAATTGATTTTAAAGTATGTTAACATAATTAACAAAAAAATTTACATTGAGAGAATCCAATCAAGGACAAGTTTAATAGTTGCTTCAATATATTGGGAATAGAATAAAAGAATCTGTATCTGATCTTTTCCAGCCAAATAAAACAGCAAAACCGAACATAAATAAAATAGTACATCACCTTAAAGAAGCTGAAGGTAAAAAGAACAAGAAGAATACATGTTTTACCATCAGAAATATATGTTTATTGATAGAGAGTAGTGCACACAATGAAGGGAGCAGCTTGGGTCCAATGCACAGGAGCACTGGACCCGTTAAAATCATTACATGTGTACAAAAACTGGACACATGTCAAGATCTCAACGGGTCCAGTGCTCCTGTGCACTAGACCCAATCCTTTCCCCACAATGAAAATGAACGCACTACAAAGAAGAAACTCGGCTTGGAGAGAGCATTTAAAAGTATTTACAGGTCCCATACACCTCATAATTTATCCACAAATTCGAAGACATCATTTTCTGCTCCATGGAAAGCAGCATGTCTGGAAATTTGATCAATAGAATAGAAAAGCAAGAGATCAGTTCCGTGGAAACCAATAGCACAAGAACGGAATAAAATCCTCTCCATTTCATCCATTTCACTGTTAAGATTTTATTTTCTGGATCTAATAGTATACAAACTACCACGTCAATTTTAAATGACATGGCAGTCTATACACTATTAGATTTGTAAAATTTAATCTAAACCATACAATGGATTCATTTCAAATGAAGAGAATCCTTTTCCCACAAGAACATGCACCATTTATGAAAAGTAGGAGTTGGTGAGTGATAACAACCTTAGCACTGTCATTGGCATCTTGCCTCCGCATGTTGTTGTAAGGTGTCTCATTAGGCCCCGGTACCCTTCCTACGCCAGTCTGCCTTTCCTCCCGCACTTTGTTAAAAATATGAGTAAAACCATCAGCTGATGCAGGGTTGTTCTCATCCCACTCACCAAATTTTGGAACAGCAGCACCTTTATCAGGCTGCCAGACAAGAACCGGACCCAAATAGTCAGGAACAAGTTTTAACAAAAGACTGATTATCTAAGGAAGAGTAAAATAACACAAGATTGCATGAAACAAAACTTTTTGGTCTGTGTCAGAATAGGAATCATTTACCTGATAATTTGGGAAAAAGGCCATACATAATGGCTTGTTTGAATATCCAAATAGCAAAACTATCATGATTCACATGATCACATCCATCAAATCAAATATTTATGTTTTTAAGAAAAAGTTTCCCTCTAGATTAAGAAAGAACAAGAGTAGATAACTTAAAGAGGTCAGCTAAGTTTAAACAAATTTTTTATTTTATTTTTTTTAACTTCTTTTCTGAGAAAATGAAATTAAACTACTCTAGGAATCTACTTGCTGATCTATCATTCCTTGCTTTCTTTTCTTTCAGCTACCATGTAAATGATCAAACACACATTTTCAAGTTTATGCTATTTATGGCAATAAAATAACGGAGAGGAAGAAAATTTACAGTTTCATCGCCTCGAGTAGCTGGCTTCAGTCGGGATCTTCCAGGAGTACCATGACTACCATCATATGAAGTCTTTCCTTCCCAAGAGGGTGAATTGACCCCACTATCTCTTGCTGAGGCCCTTGCCTGGCGATGGAGTGGTGAACGTTCAACACTGTTCTCAGATCCAATACTAGGCCTTGCAGGTCTTCTATGGGTTTCACCAGGAGTTACTCCACGCCCTCCTTGACGTTGATAGGCCGATTCATTGGTTGCTCTGGTCCCCAAATTTTCATTAAGGGCTGGAGAATCAGTGAACTGCCTGAGGTCATCATCTTCCCTGCTCGTGCGCCGTTCATCTGCTGATCTTCCTGCTCCCTGTCTTATTGGTTCTTCTGGTTCGGCTCTGGCTCTGGAAGTAGGACCTTGAGCTGATGCTGAATCATTAGGAAGTATATCAGGGTTCTCTTCAGGGTCATTTGGATTTATCATCTTGCCCCCGGTTCGACCCTTACGAGCCTTATCAAAAAAGGCTGTGTAAGGAACATTCTCTTCACTTTCCCAATTGCCAAACTTTGGTACATGTGAACGTTGCTGCCACATTGAAAAGAACTTGTTATATCTACTATCATCACATTCATGAAGCAACAAAGAATGATATTGATCTTTATCATCCCAATTTTATAAGGATGGCTAGGGATCGGGCAAGTAATTGCAGCCAAGCAAGCAAAGAAACCAGGAACTGTGAAAAGACCAAATATTCCAAAACACCTTTGCAGAAATGTGAGCATGGAAAAACCATAATCATGTCATGACAACAACAATACACATACATTTTACACATATAACAACAGATGAACATGAACACAAACACTCCAAGACATGGACGCTATGACATGGAAAAATCCTAAAAAGTAGGAAACAAAATGGCCAAGACAAAGGAGTAATCAAATACGTGTCAGTTTTTTATACATATGATATCATGGTATGTGATATGTATACAACTCTGTTAATCATTTCTTAAATCCAAATTTATGTGAATTATTTGATATATAATATTGCAAAACAAAGAAATGAAAATATAAAATATAAAACAAAATTCACTAGAGAACCATTAGTAAAGTTGCTTAATTATTGTTTGGAGTGTGTTCAGACCATGTTTAAGGCAAGCTTGTTGTATGCAACTCATTTTAAACTACCCTTTCTTTTGTCTAAAAAAAGTGTGACAAGTGTCAAACTGAATAGTTGTTGAAAACAGGACACCGCAGATCTGTAAAGTGTCCATATATGCAAACATAAAAACTCCTACCAAACAATGCTTCTACCATTTCCTTATGATAACATTGGCAAAAACATTATAACAATAGCGCTATGCTTATGAGCAATATAACGCATTAATTCATTATAAAATTGTGCTCGTAGAAAAGAGCCATCTTGTTGACCACTTAATAGCTAAATAACATTTAAAAAGAAACCCTCAATTACAAAATGACAACCAGTCCACTTATGCAACAACAAACACTGAATTATCTCATGTGACATTGAGAAGAGACTATATTAAATAGGGTAAATTACACTGACACTATCTTCTTTTAGGGAAATTAGACTCTCTACACTCTAGTTTAGGGAAAATGACACTCCGCTCCCAAATTTGCAAAATAATTAACATTCCACCCCCTTTTTCATTTTTTTTTTATTAATTTTTTTAACCAATGCTTAACTAACCAAAGTTAAAAAGAAAAATTATATTCCAATTATTTTAAGTTTAAGTGAGGAATATTCCTTTAAAAATTGGGAAAAAGGGGGCTGTGTGTTAATTATTTTGCAAATTTGGGAGCGGAGTGTCATTTCCCCAAACTAGGGTGTAACGAGTCTAATTTCCCTAAAAGAATAGGGTGTCAGTGTAATTTACCCTATTAAATAATACATTCATGCTTTGGTGGACAGTGGGTGCATATATGGTAAATTGAAAGATGCATTAAACCTGCAAATTACATTGCTAACATAATGAGAAAATGAAACCAAATTGCATTATGCCATATTGTTGTCGACAAGTTTTAGGCATGTCTCACATCCATAGGCATGTAAAATAGATGACTTCAACTTACAATGGCTGGATTCTGGCCCCTAAAGAAAAAAAGAAAAAATGAAGAACAAGAAGAAAGGGTTCCACATATCTCTGACATCTATAATTGGGCAAAAGGGGAAGGATAAAATGGAATACAAACACACACACACACACACATGCACAATAGTATGCAGATTGACCTTCAAACAATGAGCTTTATGTGTACATAATCGTACCATCCCCATACTAGGAGATGGTTTATAAGTTTTTAAGTGTCACATTAAAAGAACCTCATAGGGACAAAAGAGAATGATCATGAACAAAAGCAACATAATTATTGCTTCTTCCTGAATAAGTTATCCCTCTTTACATCACTATGACCTCAACTTGTTGTAGTTATGTATCAAGATCCTTGAAATATATACTGCATTTGCTTTACCTGTTGAACAAGGACTTGTGCTTCATCTACTATGTACAACTAAAACTAAATACCACAACTCATAAGAGCATACCCATACTTAGACAGATTAACGATATTTACATCTATATACTACTGATTCGTGCATCCACCATGATGTTACAACCACATATCATCTTTTAAAAGATTATACTCTTTTAATCTCACCAACAGGCTTCAACACCACAACAAGGACTACATGCATGCATGCTTACAAAGAAGTTTACATGCCATATGAAGTAACCTCAAAACATTAACAACAACAACAAAAAAACATAGGCATGAGTTATGCAGCTGGGTATTGAATGCTTTTTCATTTTCTTTATCCTTTTTTTTGGGGTTGGGGGTGGGGGGGGGGGGGGGGGGGGGGGTGTTGCAGGGGGGTTATGTAGACAATTAATGCCTCATTACCCAGGCTCAAGAAAAGGCAAGCATAAAGACCAAAGAAATCTTCCAATAAGGTTTGATTTTGACATGAGGCCTAATTAGAGACCTCAATAGGCGTCTTTCACATTTCGTTGCATCAGGAAGCTTGTGTCATATTTCATTTTAGTTTTCTTTAAATTTAGAGTCCAAAATAGTAATTCTCACAATTTCCAGATATAAGCCCATGGCAACGGTCCTTGGGTCTTATTATACATCATTTGGTTTTTTATTGTGGTCTTGTATCTTCTTGTTTGATTTTAGCATTCTATATTAGATCAAGTCCTGCTAGAATACAGTGGTGCAACTCTTTCAATTCCATAAATAACTTTAATCAAAGAGACTGTCAGCAAATTTTTCCCTCTTATAATGGTGAGACTCTGTCCTAGGCCTATGAAATTCTAGCTTAAATTACAGCCTTTTCCCCTATAAGAATAAGATGAAGTCATGGGACCCACTAGGTGTTGGAAATTGCCTCAAATTCCTATTTGGATTTGGTTTCCTTATTAGGTTTCCTTATTAGGTTTCCTTGGTGTGAAAAGAAAGGACTTTCCTTGGTGTGGAAAGAAAGGATTTTCCTTGGTTTGAAAGGAAAGGATTTTCCTTATATGTAAGGAAATAGTTTTCCTTAATGAAGAAGTAATTGGGTATTCATTGCCCATCAAGGAATAGGTATTGGAGTCTTATAAATAGACAATACTACAATTGGTTTGGTGGCTTTGGTGTCCTCCTACATTGGGAGAGAAGAAGACTCTTACAAAAACACGGAGTGAGTTTCTTCAAAGAATAATTTGAGTTTTTGACTATTGTTTGAGTGAGAGCACCATTAGTGTATTGGGAACGAGAGTGTTATCCAGGCCCTTTCCCACAACAAACTAGTATCAGAGCTTCCCCTATCACAACACTAGGTAACTTACCAATCAAAAGAGAAAAAACTCCTACAAGGCCCTGGTAAGATTCAAAGGTTTTCATTTCTTTTTTCTTTTTTTTCTTTTTTTATTCACAACACTGATCAATCCATTAACAGGGCCGGCTCAAGGCATTTTGGGGCCTAAAGCGATAATTTTAAGTGAGGCCTTATTGAGGAAAAATAATTTATATTTTATGTGAGGCGATAATTTTAAGTGTAGGTGTGTGTAGAATATTCAAAACGCATATGTAAAAATCTAAACAGTCTAAAATAAAAAGTAAGATAAAGTAAAGTGCAAAACCTACTAAGATGGAGATTTTAATTTATTAACTAAAGAAAAAGTCAAGCGAAACAACTTTTGTGCCACAAATTTTGCAACTTTGAAAGTGGCAAACAATGAGTGGTGAACCATCACATTTAAAAATATGGGGTTTAGTTTGTCATAATGTTAAAACTATAAAGATTTTTTTTTGACATTCCCCAAAGGATTTTATTTTTTGGGGGCCTTGTTCCACTTGGGGGCCTTAGGCTATGGCCTAAGTAATCAATGGGTTGAGCCAGCACTGTCCATCAAATCCTATCTTTCAAAACCCTAACAAGACCCACCATCAATTAGCACCCAAAACCAATAAGACTCGGAAACTGTTCTCAAGATAATGTTCATAGCCCTAGACAACACTTTACTGATTTGTAGTTTTCTTCCCTTATTTCAATCCCTAAAGAGTAGAGCCCCCCTATATTGATCATCAGAAACCCTCTCCAAATTAAATAGCCATCCTATATATCTTTGGAAATATTGTGGATATCCAACGATAAGAAACACACTAATCATATCCTTGTCCTTCAGACTTCTTCCAACTTCCTTCTGACAACTAGATAGTCTTCCAAAGTATAGTCAACCAACAGAAATGAAGTAACAAGTAACTATTAAATTTCATCATATCAAGCACTCATATTTTGTGGCCCAATTAACTATTCTGTTCTTCTATCTGAATAACATTATTTTCTTAACCATCCAAAGAATGTGGTAGGGAAAGGAGCCTTCATTCTTTATCAGGTGAAACATTCATGCCTTGGCCCCATGAAAAAGGATTTTCTCCCTTTGAAATAGAGAGAGACCATTTTATGGTAAAGATGTGGTAGTTAACAAATCTAAAGATGAATATAGTGTAAGGTCATTTAAAATCAGTTATCATTCCTTATTTGGTGGAATGGAATTTTAAATGACACGGCACTATGTAAACCATTACATTCATAAAAACTAAATCTAAAACATGAAATAGACCCTCCCCATTTCAAGGCAAATGGAGAGGATCCTAATCCTGGCTCCAATTTGTGGCCCATGGATTTATTTTTTACTTCTTTTTCAAAAACATTCCATACTTCTCTTGACCATCCAAAGAATGAGGCAAGATATGATGCCTCAGTCTTTTATCAGATGAAAAATTCACATTTTCGATGAAAAAAAAAAAAAGAGTTGGAAATGTCTTTCTTGATAAATTTCAAATGCTTATCTTAACCTTCCAAATAAGAATGCAGAAATGATTAGATATTATGCCTGTCCATTCAGTCAAACATGGCAAAAAAACTTGCTAGATGACATATATGAGAAGTCATACCCACTTCGATAACTATTAAGTTTTGTGAAGTAAACCAGTTTGACTACAAATAGAAGCATCTCTAAGCCAAGAAGAAATGTCCCGATGCGACATTTTACTTTTAGATGAATTCACTGGTATTACGCTCGAATTTCTTCAATGAATATTAGGCATACTCTTTATTGGCACAGAATTAAACCAGATCACTCCAATCCTTTTAGTTCACTGCACGTGCCAATATCTTATAGGGGAATTGCAGCCAACCTTGTCACTTTAAAACCAAACGGTATCAAAGTGGAGAGACAAGTAAAATGAATAAGCTACTAAACATTAAATTGTAATAAAGAAGGATTTACTATATAATGAACAAGTCACTAGATAGCAATAAGTTCTCCATCACATAGTTAATAGCCCAAATGTTCAGTATGGTTTTTAAAATTGTCTACAAATTACGAATTTCAAAATATAAAAACAGAGCAACTATTAAAGCTAAAAGATTATATGATTGACATTAAATAATAATAAAAAATATAAATTGATGCGAAAAGAAAGAGAGGCGAAAGAGAAGAAAGAAAGAGGAAGAAACACCCACTAACTTGAATTAAATATAGAATTATCCTTTTTTGCCAAGTAACAAAACTGTCTCTTTTTCTTTTTTCATTTTGTGCTGAATTTCATTGAGGCTCTCACCTCAAGCACCTTACAGCCTGTTCAAGGTGCTCGGGTGCTCGTCTAGGCTCTAAAGGCAAGCACGTCACTAAAGCCGCCTCGCCTCGCCCCGCCCAAGCGCCTAGGCGAGTGCCTGGATTGCCTTTGACTACACTGGGGTCAAGTAAAAAATGGTTCTATTCCGTGTATGTGTGGGTCTGTGTGTGTAGGTGCAATAGTTTGTGCTTAAGTGTTATTCTGTGTATACAGGTGGTGTGTGCTGATGGATGAATCGATATATGTAAATGTAGTGTTTTTCCGAGTTATTTTCTGGGTTTTTTCTTTAGTTGATGATGATGAAGGTGAATGGTGGAGAAGACAGAGAAAAGGGGAGCTGAGAGAGGGAGAGAAGGTCTGCAACAGTAGTGGGAATTTTTCTGTATGCCTAAGAATTCTGCAGGGTGAATTGCTTGATGAAATGGCTGGCATGGGGATTTTTCTACATGCTAATGGGTGATTTTTCTACAAATGGCTTGATGATGGAGGAGGCTGGGTGAATTATGGCTAGTGTGGGATTTTTTCTACTTGCTAATGGGTGATTTTTCTGCAAATGGCTTGATGATGGAGAAGGTTGGGTGAATTGTTTGATGAATCGTTTATTTCTCCTTGGTTTTCTCTCTTTCAACTAACCTATGAATTTCTCTCTCTAGACCCCTTCAATTTTTCTTCTTCTTCTTATCTCTCTCCATTCTTTTTCTGTTTGATTTCTCTTTCTCTCTTTTTCTTTTCCATTTTGTTTTTCCGTGACTCACATGAATGTCATATGTTCTCTCCATTAGCAAGTTAGATGGAACATTGACAGAAGGGGCTATTTGGTATGTACTAAATTGGTGCAAAAAATAGATTAGGGGGTCTTAGTGCAACAACATAAAAGTTCAAGACGTGCAATTTACCCTTTTTTTCATATTTGTGGACAAAAGTCATTTATAGCCTACAAATGGTACCTTAATTTTTCATTTAGTTAAAGAAATCCTACAGTTACATAAGGTTGAACTTAAAGGGTTATTTATTACAATAGGGTGGCTCATCGAAAAAATAAACAAAGGGTGAACTAAAAGGGTTATTTCTTACAATAGGAAAGGGTGAAGGTCATACAACTTTGCACCCATTATGGAAGAACAAGAGCTTTACATCAAGATCCAAAGATAGGCTTCTCTAATAAGCAAATGATATACCAGACAGTATCACTTTGTCAAGTCCAAGTCTAGGTATTATGCTAGATGGAGACTAGCAGATACAGAAATTTCAGCCACAAAATGGATATCTTTACATCGTGAGGGACACTTTGTCCTCTCCATTGTTGAGAGGAATGGATGCAAATCAGTTGACTAAGCTTTCTCAAGCTTTACCCAGTTGATTAGAAATCTTCACCAAGATTTGCATATATAATGCTATATTTCCAATAAAAATCTAAATCCAGTCCTTCACCTTCTAAAATTCAGTTCCTTGATACTCAAGTCTGGATATAGTATTGCTAAGAAATCAATCAATTTTAGTACCAGGAAGTACATTACTGATGAAAAGGGAGTGGGAGTGCTTTGCCTTGGTAGCATGGGACAATGCAGTTAAGACTGCAGATTAGGAGAAAACAAAGCAGAGTACTATGACCAACTATATAGGAATAACGAATAAATTTCTATCTTTTACCATAACTCTTAAAAGTAAGATCATTCTATAAAAACCTCAAACAAAAAATATCCCACACTTTAAACATATTTGGACACCCATGATATAATGGCAACCAAATGCAACCCAAATCCACAATGGTTCAACCTTGAGCTTCAATTTCCAAGAACAAAACAGTAACAACTACTACATATGGTATTAATAAGAAAACCAAATAAATCAGTTAGCCTGCTTAACCGCATAGCTGTTTAATTAAAATCGATACCCAAAGAATGAACAAAAGCAAGCTACAAAATCCATCCACCAACCCCACCAAGCAATATAGCAAAACTCAAGGCACCCAAACTGTCAGTTGTGTTATTTAACTTTAAACTCAATCCACACACATTCATCATTCTGCCAAGAGTTCAAACTTTTTTTCTTTTTGATGAGAGACTGCAAGACTTTGAAGTTTTTAACTGTTTATTACCATATTTATTCACCGGAGATTGATTATTTCCTTGATCCATACTTTCCAAACAATTTAAAACAAAAAATCAATAAGCAAAACAAACCCAGATCAACAGAATCCCCAATTTTGTCAATACTACTTCATTAATAACAAAATTATACAAACCCCACCATTGCCAACGAAAACAAAAACAAAATAGCACAAACAATAAAGGAGTCTACCCTTTGACAATCTAATAAAACAATCACACAATTTCCATTTCCACACAATATCAGCATCCCAAAACAGAAAACAGAATTACATATGCCAAAAAGATAAGAAATTTACAATCTCAAAACTTATATTATTATTAGACCCTCTACATGAAAGCTCCATTCAACAAAGCCAAATAGAACAACAATGCAAAAAGATTCAAACTTTAAACTCTGAGCAACCAAGCAGAAACTAATACATTCAAAAGAAAAAGAGAATTACCCAAATAAGTAAAAGACAAAAAACACTTACTGCCATTGCTGTATCCACCAAACTTGGAGAATTCTTCAAGAAGTTCCAACTCTTGGGATCAAACCCACCACAAAAAATCAGAGAAACCAAAGAAAAAAAGATTTTTATTTGTCCTTCAAAAAATTCAGACAGAACCCTTTAAAGACTCAGCAATGAGAGAGAGAGAGAGAGAGAGAGAGAGAGAGAGGTTTATCAACCATTGACCGGCGCCACCGGTCATATTTGACCATTCTCTTGTTTGTGCAGTGTTTAATTTTTCACTCTCTTTTAATTTCTTTCTTCTTGTTAAAACTCTCGCTTTCCTCTCAGTTTCAAACGTCCCTCTCAAAACTCCCACCACCTCATCGCTTCGTACCATTTTTTTATTTTTTAACTATTGCTAGACATGGTTTTGAAAGTTGACCATGAAATGAAATGCTTGAGACTGGCGTGGTTAAATAAAAGTTCCTTCTCATTTTTTTCTTCTTCAAAATGCCTCGTTTTGTTTGGGTAGTTGCACTTCCTTTTTTCTGTTTAATTAATTAATTGAGAGGTGCACTGACTCTCTTCGGGCCTCTTTAAGTCCTAACAATAAAAAATATTATGGTTCAATCCATTAAGTGTCCCAAGTGTGTCAACATCGCAAGAGTTATAGTTAAATCCTAAAAGTAATTGAGATATCTATAAAAACATCTTTGTTATTTAACAATCTATATCTATATTTATGTTCTATATATAGTAATATAAAGTATAAATTATATTGACATCTCATTCTTTTAAATTAGACTTGTTATACATATTTTGGGGATATGACACTCCACTCCTAAATTTATAAAATAATTAACACTCAATCCTTTTTTCCCCCATTTTTAAAGAAATATTTCTCATTTAAATTTAAAATAATTAGAATATAATTTTTCTTTTTTTAACTTTGGTTAGTTAGGCATTAGTTAAAAAAATTAATAAAAAATAAACAAAAAAAGGGGCAAAATTTTAATTATTTTGCAAATTCGGGAGTGGAGTATCATTTCTCCAAATTATGGTATAGCGAGTTTAACTTCCCCAAAAGAATGAGGTATCAGTGTAATTTACCCTAATATAAAATATAAAAGTTTGATTTGTTGTTGAATTTTTGTAATGTTTTCACATAAATTTTACAAAAAATTACATTTTCCACATCATCATAATATTACAAATAGTATTAAATTATTTTAGTTTAAACTAATAAGAATCCACTTTTTTTTAGATATAGGAATTTGCACTAAACAAATTATGATTAAATTAATTTTAATTTCTTTCAAACAATTTCTAATTAAATTATGTATGTATTTTTCTATAAATTTATGAATTGAATTTTTACTGATTGATACGAGAGGGAGTGAGAGATAGGACAATTGTGGTCTTTTAACTCTTTATTTTTTGCTATTTAATTAAACTGACGGTTTGGTGGTTGTTGCCTTGTTGGACTTCATCGGTTGAGGAGGTCCGAATTAACGCCGTCACTGTTAATGGCGGCTGACCGTTGGAGCTGTATCTGTCTGTCTCCTTCTAATTACATGGACCCGTTTGTCTGCTTTTGTTGAAACATTTTCTGCTGTTTGCATTATTATAATATAATTGTAATAAATGACTACGAGGGTCTTCTTTTTTTATTTTTTCTTACAAATAAGATTTATACCAATAATACTAACATTTCAGATTTCGTGAGGGAAACATTGTCTATTTTTTGCCAAATCTAGATATCGTTAAAATGATTGGGGAGACAACACTGGTAATGAAAAACAAAAAACTTTTTCATAATTTTGACTTTTCAAAGAGGTCAGATATGTAGGCTGAGGAAAAAAGTATTCTTTTTTAGATATCAATTAAAATAATATATATTTAATTTCTATATTATAACTTCTTCTTTTTTATATTTGAAATTTATTCTCATTTTTTTTAAGATTCAAAATTATTAATTAAATTTTTGTATTCAAGTTTTTTTTTTTTTTTTTCAACTAATAATATGGCCAATGTACCTACATTATGTTTGAGAGTTTATAAAATAATGCAATAGAATGAGTATATCATAAATGAATGGAATGGGATATAAGAATTTTTTTTTTAGTGTATTTTGAAAAATATGAATAATGGAAAAGTCAACTAGTCAACATGTGTAATGTTAGAATTATGAATAATTCTCTATATATTGAAGTGAGTAATATAATACAATAGAGTATCTTTATATAAGACGTATGTGAGTGTTGTACAAGAAAAGAGAGTGATGCACAAGTAAATACATACACAGGCTAGAGCCCAAAGCCCAATGAACTAATTATAACATTAACAACCTCCTCAAACTCAAGGTGGAGGATGAGAAACCAATTGTAGTTTGGAAACCAGATCACGAAAACGTCAAGTTGGATGTGACTTGGTAAAGATATCTACAAGCTGATCGTGAGAGAAAACAGAGATTAACTGAAGGAACCTTGGAGAAGGTGATGCCGGACAAGATGACAATCAATCTCGATGTGTTTGGTCCGCTCGTGGAAGACATCATTGCGAGTAATCTGAATAGCATTCTTATTGTCACAATAAATAAGAGTAGCAGAAGAAGTGGACACACCTAAATCCTGTAGTAACCATCGCAACCAAAGGAGTTCAGATGTGGTATCAGCAAGGGCATGATATTCAGCCTCAGTATTAGAGCGAGCCATAACAGACTGTTTCTTGCTTTGTCAAGAGATCAAAGAGGAGCCAGGGAGAAAGCAATAACCAGTAGTGGATCGGCGATCAATAAGATCCCCTACCCAATCGACATCAGAGTAGACTCTCAAAATAAGCGGAGACTGAGCAGAGAAGTGGAGATCTTGGAAAAGAGTTCCCTTAAGGTATTGAAGGATGCGCGGGACAGTAGCATAGTGAGTCGATCATGGAGCAAATATAAACTGGCTCACCTGGTGAACTGCATATGAGATGTCTAGTCGAGTGACTGTAAGATAGATTAGGCTGCCAACCAATTGTCGATAAAGAGTAGGATCAGGCAATGGTTCTCCTGAAGAATGAGTCAAGCGCGCATTAAGTTCGATCGATGTATTAACAATCTTATGATCGGTAAGACCAGCTCGAGACAGAAGATCGGAGGTGTACTTGGCTTGAGTGAGGTAGAAACCATCATCAGAAGAGGTAATCTCAAGACCCAGAAAGTAACTGAGATGGCCAAGGTCTTTCATTTCAAAATTCTGACTTAGGAAATCCTTAAGTTCTTGAATCCCACTAAGGTCATCACCGGTAATGATCATATCGTCAACATAAAGAAGAAGCAAAATAGTGCCTTTCGCGGTGCGACGAAGGAAGAGCGCAGAATCATAAGAACTTATGGAAAAACCTAGTTGAAAAACTGTAGAGCTGAACTTAGCAAACCAAGTTCGAGGTGCCTGTTTCAAACCATAAAGGGCACGACGAAATCGGCACACCTTGTCAAGTGGATGCGAAAGACCAAGTGGAGGTTGCATATAGACTTCTTCACTCAAGTCTCCATTGAGGAAGGCATTTTTGACATCCATTTAAAATAGCTTCCACTGACGAGAGGCTGCAACAACCAATAATGTGTGGACAGATGAAAGGCAAGCAACTGGAGCAAAGGTTTCCTCATAATCAATGGCATACTCTTGTGTGAAACCTTTGGCAACAAGACGAGCTTTGTATCGCTCAATGGATCTGTCAGACCGAGTTTTGATTTTGAACACCCACTTCCAACCAACCACAGATTTATCAGGAGACATATCAACCAGATCCCAAGTACGTTTTCTAGATAATGCATCAAGTTCCTCAGTCATTACAGCCTGCCATAAAGGGTTGTGGAGGCCTCATAATAGGAGTGAGGCTCGTGCAGTGTAGTAAGGGTAGTGTAACAATGGAAATCACGCAAATGAGAAGGAAGAGATGTTACCCGAGAGGAACGACGAAGTGTGGTTATAGGGGTAGGATCCTCGGGAGGTGAAGGAGCCAAGGACTCAAACAAAGAATGAGGCAACTTGTTAAAGGGTGATCCAAAAGAGTAGTTAGACGACTCAATATGTGGAATGGAGGTAAACACTTCTGGAGAAGGAGTACACACCTCTGAAGAAGGATTAGACACCTCCGAAAAAAGATCTGAGGGAGAAGGAGGGAAGAAATTGAGATACCTCAGTGAATAGATGATGCGCCCAAAAGAAAACATGGCGGGAGATGCGAAGACGATGAGCAATAGGATCACAACATCGATATCCTTTTTGAGTTTCGCCATAACCAAGGAAGCAACAAATAAGAGAACGAGGCTATAGTTTGTTGTGTTCATGAGGCTGAAGAAGGACGAAACAGGCAGAGCTAAAGGATCGGAGATGTTGATAATGAGGTGGAGATCCAAAAAGACACTCATAAGGAGTGTGATTAGAAATGGTTAGGCTTGGAATACAATTGATGGCATGGGTAGCAGTGAGAACAGCTTCTCTCCAAAATGGTACAGGAACTTTGGAAGACAACAGGACAGCACGAACAGTGTCAAGGATGTGTCGAAGTTTTCTTTTGGCTCTTCCGTTTTCCTAAGAGGTGCCTAGGCATGAGAATTGATGAACAGTTCCATGGGAATATATAATATGTTCAAATGCATGTTGGGTAAGTTCACGTGCATTGTTAGAATAAAAGACTTTAATTGTTTTGGAGCATTGAGTTTTATCCATGTTGACAAAGTTACGATAGATGTTAAGTAATTCATCACGAGAACTCATAAGAAAAACCCAACTATAACAAGAATAATCATCAACAAACACAACAAAATAGCAAGATCCACCAATACTATTAATCGGGGAAAGTCTCCAAACATCAGAATGAATTAATTCAAAAATACCAGTAGACATGGACTCACTATTATGAAAAGGAAAATCAGGTTATTTTCCTAATTGACATGAAACACAATCAAAATTATCCTTAGACACTTGACCTAATAAACCCTTAGAGACTAGCTATTGTACCCGAGAAGATGATGCATGCCCGAGCCGAGAATGCCAAAGTGATAAGGAAGGTGAAGATGAGGTAGCAACAAAGACACCAATAGTGGGAAGACGAAGACTGAAAATCTCAAACAGACGCCCAATTCTATGGCCAATCTCAAGTTCCTGTCCCGTCCTGGGATCCTACACAACACAACCAAAGTAATCAAGGATAATGCGATAGCCAAGTTCAGCTAATTGACCCACAGATAGTAGATTATAAGAGAGTTTAGGCACATGAAACACATTAGAAATAGAGAGTTTGGAAGTAGAAACGGTGCCTATACTACGAACAAGCATAGTGGAGCCATCGGCTGTGTGAATAGTAGGTGCATGACGTGCAGAGCTAGTGTGGGAGAAAAAGGATGGGTAAGGTGTCATATGATTGCAACAGGTAGAGTCAAGAAGCCATGAGGATAACTTACCAGGCAAGACAGAAAGAGCAGAGGAAGAGGATGCATTACCAGCTCGGACGAGAGCTTGAGCGATGATGTTCTCCAATTGATATGTGGTAAGTGTGATGATGAATCTAGAGTGCTCAGGAGCAACAGCAGTAGTGGGTGTCTGATCAGTATCAGAATGAGTAACAACAGCAGTGCTTCGATTGCGGTGATAACAAGTCTCAATAGTGTGGCCATGCTTCTTGCAATAGCGGCGAAATTTGTTGGATTTTCGATCTGAATGACGAGTATTCGGGCTAGACTGATCAGATTCGGACTGCTGAAGGGGTGCAAGAGGCAATGTAGTAGCCAAGACATTGAGCTTGTTCTGAGCTTGTAAGGTTTGTAGATGAGTCTCCTCACAAACGAGTTCATTGAGTGCTGCTTCTAAAGATAGAGTGAGTATCTGGTGAAGCAACTGACCACGAACAGGCTCATAATCATCATGTAAAACCATAAGAGATTGGTAGAGACGCATCTGATCACAACGAGTAGCATACTTCATTGCATCATTGGGAGTATCCCATGGTGGATCAGCGAGATCAAGTTGGTCCCATATGAACTGGAAACGAACAAAGAAATCATTGATAGACTGGCTAGGGTCTTGCCTAATCTGATACTATTCAATCGAAAGCTGATATTCCCGAGTGTATGTGGGGAGGAATATCGTTTGGCGAGCATATCCTAGGCAGGACGAGCATCATCAAAATTTCCCAACAGATTAGAGATGGATGGGATGGAGGTATTACGTAGCCAAGTAAAAATCTGATGATTGTTACTAACCCATTCAATCAGATGGATCCTGAAAACATCTTCATACTTAGAGGAGCTCTTGACTGGCTTCTTCATCTCACCAGTGACATAAAACCATAGTTTTCGACTTTTAATAAAGCTGCGCATAGGTTAAGATCAAACAAAATAATTTCGCCCATCCAAAGTAACATGAATAGGGTGAGAGATCTCAGTTTGAGCCATTTAGACACAAAATATGCAAAAACAGACAGCAAAACTAGAATTAGGATGAAAAATTGAGTAAGAAACACCTGGGTTGAAAAAGTCAACGAGGTCAACCCTAAAAAGGCAACGTAAAAAGTCAATGGTCAACTAAAAGTCAACGGTCAAAGTCAACCCTTGGTCAGTCAACGTCTTGTCAAAGTCAACGGTCAACAAGTATAGGGCTGACGTGTTGTTGATGTGGATCTAGGGCTGTTCTGGATTTAGGGCTGATGTGGCGTGATATATTGGAGATCGACACGTGGCAGGGACTATCAACCAGGCGCGTGACAATGCGTGACTACTCCAATCTTTGATTTAGAACTCAAAAGTCCTTACATGTATCACAATTCATAAATGGTGATAAAACTCATAATTCTAGCTTCGTCAAAAGAAAATATTTTGAAAACAAAAGACGCATGCTAGTCAATTCAAGACTTGACATTTTATTATCTACACATGCATTTCTTGAAAAGGGAAATTATAAAATTATTGCTCAAATAGTGCCCCATTCTTTTTATATATTTTACATTTTTTGTTAAAAAAAAAAACTACTTTTAATGAATAATGCGTCATTGGAAGCAATTATATAGGGCCTTGGGTTTTTAATTTTGCAAGAAAAAATAAAAGCCTATTAAAAAAATTACATCGATTTTTTTTTTTTTTAATTCTTAACAAAATCATAATTTTAGAAAATTAACTACTCATAATTATTTGACTTCGTTGAGCATGTCAACATCACATTAACATGAGGGAGAGAGAAATATTAACCTTATGACTTTTGTAATTTGGACATGTGTAAGCCAAATTCAAACCCGTCAGACTCCAAACGTTCTTTACCTATCAATAAATAATAAACTAAAATGTCATCAACTTGATTGGTAATTAAAAAAATGGTTTCAAAGATAAATGAAACAAAAAGGCATTGATGAGAACTTCATTGGGTCTTTTTATTTATTTTTATTTTTTTTAAATGGATGACTATGTTGGTATGCTAAATTTTTTTTTTTTTTTTTTAATGGATGACTATGTTAGGTATGAAAGAATTTTAGCAAGGATGGAAAATGGGAAAAAGGAAAAAAATGAGAAAGATTTCAATTTTCTATTGTTTGGTAAGACGAAAAATTGGGTCGAAAGAAAGTAGGATAGATGAGGGTTTTTTCTCTAGACTTGCGAATTCTTTTTTCCTTCTAAAGTGGAGAAAACAAGAAAGAAAATGTGGAGGGAAGATTAATGTATCATTTTGCCCCATATCTCTCTACCTCCAACATTGTTGGTACACTAAATAAATAAATAAAAAATAATATAATACAATGGATTGATTAATAAATTAAAATAATATAATAGTTTTGTGATGTGTTTACTTTATAATGTGTAGCTCACATTAATTTATATGGATGGGTAGAGAAAAAAAATAATATAATATAATTAATGTGTTCAATTTTGTAAGATGGTTTACAATTTTTTTTATAACATTATTTTTTCTTATATAATAATGGAAAAAAATTACTTATGTATTAATGATAAAACAAATTACTTCTTATATAATAAGGACATAAAATTAATTTCAGAGAATATATTTTATATATCTTCCTACTTTGCTTTCTATTTTTCCATCTTCTCTACCGAATATATATGGTAGAAAATTAAAATATTTTTCATCATCACACTTTTCTATCCTTTGTATAATTTTTATTCTTTCACTTTTCCATCATTCCATCCATGTGAACAGTGAATTCCTAAAAAAAAAATAAAAAAAATAAATAATAAAGCGTCCCCAAAGTTCAAAGATGTCCTCATCCTAAGATACTTCAAGATTTCTTTGTTTATTATAATTAAATAAGCACCGATATGGACCAAATCGAACATTTACGACTATCATTATGGTTTGGACGACTATATTAAAAACCCAGCTGTATAAAATATTAAACCCACGTGTTGGGTATGTTATTTTACAAACCTCACCAAGAAAGTCAAAAATACAATCAATGACACCAAATCAATGATCGAGCAGTTACAAATCTAAACATAAAGACTCATTAAACCTAAACAAATGGCTAGAAGCCCGAAGTCTCCAATATAAAGCAAAGAACTTCTTGAGTCAAAGTACACTATATTTTCTCCCCTCAATATTCATATCACTTGCATTGCTTTTCTACTCAGACACAATAATCTGACTTAAGCATCAGAGACTTCTCCACTAGTCCACCACTGGTGTTCTCCTTCACTATTTTCTTTTTTGCAGGTCTATCCGTCCATCAAGGTTGACACCATCCATCAAGATTAAAACGTGTCCGAGCCTACTGATTTTAGGCTTTATCAGTTGGCGCTGTCTGTGGGAACGACTTGGTAAGCCATTGTCTTTCTTAGAGTAAAAAGAGTTGTACACGAATTAATCACAGTTATGGAAGGAGTTCACAATGATGGAACCAGCGCCGATACTCCCATGACCCCGATCGAAAGGCAAATGCAGGTTATTGCAACCAACATCCAGGACCTTGCTCGGGAAACGACGCGACAAAACAAAGAGTTGTGGCACGCAATCAGGAAGGGGCCACCAACTCCCCCCGATGACAACCAACCCCCTCCACAGAGGAAAAGCAGGATGGACGATCAAGAAGCTGATAGCCGGTAGGTGACCCATCACAGAGACGATGAGGCACAGAAAACCCCATCCCTCAACAGGCATAGGGAAGAGAGTGCAGGAAGCTCCGCCCATCCCAGCCGTCATAGGCCAGCCAGATCTGTTCAATCGTCCAAACAACCTAATCGTTTGACTCGATCGTCCAGAGGCTCGGATGATAAAATTGTCCATCTAGAAAAAGAATTGCACGAAATGAAAAAACAGATGGGAGACATGAAGAATAGCCTGAAAGCAAAAGCTACCCGCAATCTGGACAACCTTGTACACCGGGCTGATTCACCGTTCATTCCTAGGATCGCTAACTTCCCGCTTCCAGCTAGATTCAAGGTATCACTGCTCGAAAACTTCGACGGAACCAAAGATCCGTTTGACTACTTGGAAGCATTCAAAACAATCATGCAGTTACAAGCCGTTCTTGAAGAGATAATGTGCCGGGCATTCCCAATGGGCCTGAGGGGGTCGGTAAGGGTATGGTTCAATAAACTTGAATCAGAATCAATCGGCTCATTCGTCCAGTTAAGTAGAGCGTTCATCGACCACTTCATCGATGGTCAACGAAGAGGATGCCCTCCCACTCACTTACTCATCGTCAAACAGATGGAAGGGGAATCATTGAGGGCATATGTACACCGCTTTAATAAGGAGGCCATGCAGATCGACCGCCCAAAGGAAGATGTCACCCTGACCGCATTCATGGCGAGATTGCGAAAGGGAGACTTCCTTTACGACCTTTGCGAAGACCCTCTAGAAACATTATCCGAGCTCATGTACGAAGCATGAACGCTGAAGACGCCATTAAGTCCCAAGACGATCCTCCTCTCAAAAGAAGGAAGGATATTGACGATCATAAGCATGAACTGATAAAGCAGAAGGTTCCCAAGTTCTTAGAAACACCAGAAAGAAAGAGGACGACTGTTCCAAGCGGAAAGTTCAGCTGCTTCACACCTTTGAACACGCCCATCGATCAACTCCACATGCAGATACATGACGATTCTTCCCTTCGATGGCCAGGTAAGATCCGTTTGGACCTTGATAGTAAAACTTATACTGCAGGTTCCACAGAGACCACGACCATCTCACAGAAAACTGTATGGCATTAAAAGAACAAGTGGAAACACTCATCCGGCAAGGCAAACTTCAGAAATATGTTGGTTGTCCACCCAACGCTCATCCACCAAAGTCTCAAGGACCGAAAGAATGAACCGAGAACCCAAAGCTCGGACCAGTAGGAGAAATCAAAACCATAGTAGGAGGTCCTGCAACAGGAGGAATATCACACACCTCTAAAAAGGCATATGCACGTCAGGGACACAACATCTTAGTCGTCCAACGACCTCCCAAAAATATTCGTTTGGACGATCAAATAATCTCTTTCAATGAAGAAGATGCTAGAGGAATTCATCAACCTCATGATGACGCACTCGTCATTACCATGAACATTACTGGTTCCACCACTAGACGGGTGATGGTAGACAATGGCAGCTCAGCAGATATACTATACCTACCTGCATACTAGCAAATGAAACTAGACAAGGAAAATCTGCGACCCATGGAAGCACCGCTTTTAGGATTCACGGGTGACAAAATCTGCCCCGTCGGTATTGTCATTCTACCCATCATTATCGACACATATCCAAAGCAAGTATCCAAAATAGTAGACTTCCTCGTCGTCGATTGTCCTTCAGCATACAACGCCATCATTGGACGACCAACGCTCAACTGATTATGAGCAGTGACCTTTACCTACCACCTCCTTATCAAATTCCCAACCGAACACGGAATAGGAGAAGTCAGAGGGGATCAAATAGCAGCTAGAGAATGTTACCTCGCTTCATTAGGGACAGAGGGGAAGAATCAGACGATGACAATAGAAGAACAAAAAACTCTGGTCGAGCCATCAAAAGAACTAAACACAGTCATCCTAGACGAAGAACATCCCGAGAAATCGACCAGAATTGGTATCAACCTATCCCCTCAAATGAGAGAGTCGATAGTCCATTTCTTGAAGGACAATAAGGACGTCTTCGCATGAAGCCACGAAGATATGCCAGGTATCGATCCTTCAATCATCTCTCATAAATTAAACGTTAACCCTTGCCTTCGTCCCATTAAGCAGAAACGAAGAATTTTTGCTCCTGAGAGAAACAACGCCATCATGGAAGAGGTGGATAAACTCCTCACCGCAAACTTCATTAGGGAAGTCTTCTACCCTAACTGGTTAGCTAACGTGGTTATGGTTAAAAAAGCCAATGGGAAATGGCGAATGTGCGTCGATTTCACCGATCTCAATAAAGCTTGCCCTAAAGATAGCTTTCCCCTGCCAAGGATAGACTAGCTAGTCGATTCGACAGCTGGCCATAAATTACTAACGTTTATGGACGCATTTTCAGGTTACAACTAGATAGTAATGGACGAAGCTGATCAAGAAAAGAAGTCTTTCATCACCAGTAGAGGACTCTTCTGTTACAAGGTGATGTCGTTCGGATTGAAGAATGCAGGGACAACCTATCAAAGGCTCATGAATTGAATGTTCCATGACCAGATGGGTAAAAACGTCGAAGTCTATATCGATGACATGCTGGTCAAATCCAAAGAGGAGGATGACCACCTGAAGGATTTGGAAGAAACGTTCAAAACACTCCGCAAATACCAAATGAAGTTGAATCCAAGTAAATGTGCTTTCGGTGTCTTTTCTGGTAAATTTCTTGGTTTTAGGGTCTCGCAAAGAGGTATCGAAGCCAACCTAGACAAGATCAGAGCCATCTTAGAGATGCAACCACCAAGAACTATCAAAGAGACACAAGGACTAACTGGAGGATCGCAGCGCTCAATCGCTTCGTCTCTCGATCAACCGATAAGTGCCTGCCCTTCTTCAAAGTACTCAGAAAGGCTTTTGAGTGGACGGACGAATGTCAGCAAGCGTTCAAAGAGCTTAAAGAATACTTAGCAACACCCCCGTTATTAAGCCCCTCCAAATCAGGCGAAGAACTTTATCTGTACCTGGCCGTTTCACTAACGGCCGTCAGTTTAACGCTCTTATGAGAGGAGAATGGACAATAACTGCCTGTTTATTATACCAGTCAGGCCCTCAGAGGAGTAGAAGAACGATACCCTCCCATGGAAAAACTAGCGTTCGCTCTTGTAATCACAGCAAGGAAGCTTCGACTATACTTCCAAGCCCACACATTAGTATTACTCACCAATCATCCACTATGGAAGGCAATGAACAAACCTGATTCTGCCGGACGACTCATACAATGGTCGATCGAACTCAGCAAATTCGACATTGACTATCGACCTAGAACAGTGATCAAAGCTCAAGCGTTGGCTGATTTCATAACAGAGTTCACCACAAAAGATGACGAGCCAAAAGAAGATGAAGAACAGATTTCAAGATGGACGACCCATATAGATGGATTGTCAATAAAGAATGTAGTCGGAATCGGCGTGATACTGGAGTCGCCCGAAGGTGACATCATTAAACGAGCCATACGTCTGCAATATGCAACCACCAACAACGAAGCAGAGTATGAAGCCCTACTAACTGGGCTTAAGCTAGCTAAAGCCCTGGGGGCAACAGAGTTAGACATATGTAGCGATTCTCAACTCATTTTAGGACAGGTTGACGGAGACTACGAAGCTTAGGAAGAACGAATGCAACAATACTTAAAACTAACTCGACACCAAATGAGCCAGTTCCGAGAAGTGAAACTCAATCATATACCTCGAGAACAAAATATGGCTACAGACCAGCTAGCCAAATCAGCCTCGTCAGACACATCAAACGATGAAACAGAAGTCATCAAGCAATCAAACATACAAACAATCGAGGTAAACCCCATCAATGTAGAAACTTCTTGGATGACACCAATAATTTCTTATCTACAATAAGGAATGTTGCCAAGTGACTGGCACGAAGCAAGACAATTAAAAGTACGTGCATTACGATTCATAATATTACAGGGAATATTATACAAGAAGGGTTTCTCTCTTCTTTATCTCAAATGCCTAACGCCGGCCGAGGCAGAATATGTCCTAAAAGAAATACATGAAAGGATATGCAGAAACCACTCAGAGGCTCGATCATTATCGAAGTAGGTTGTAAGAGCCGAGTATTATTGGTCGTCCATACAAATGGACGCCAATTCATTTGTCCAGAGATGTAATAAATGCCAACGATTCGCCAACCTACTTCACTCACCACCAGAAGAACTAACGCCAATGACAGCACCCTGGCTGTTCGCGCAATGGGGGCTCGACATCATGGGACCATTCCTAATTGGAAGGCGTCAGCTCAAGTTCT
Source organism: Fagus sylvatica (assembly GCA_907173295.1). Taxonomy (NCBI): domain Eukaryota; kingdom Viridiplantae; phylum Streptophyta; class Magnoliopsida; order Fagales; family Fagaceae; genus Fagus; species Fagus sylvatica. The sequence goes on from OU015766.1 coordinate 4,467,654, forward strand.
TAGTAGTCGCAATCAACTACTTCACCAAATGGGTAGAGGTAGAACCACTAGCAACAATAACTGAGAGGAACATCTAGAATTTTGTATGGAAGGAAGTAATATGCCAATTCGGAATACCACAAGTGCTCGTCTCTGATAACAGAAAGCAGTTCGACAACCTAAGATTCAGACAATTCTCCCAAGAGTTAGGCATCCACAACCACTATTCATCTCCTGGCCATCCACAAGCCAACGAACAAGTCGAAGTAACAAATCAGTCTTTGCTCAAACTAATCAAAACCCGACTTGATGGGGCAAAGGGGCTATGGCCAGAAGAACTCCCGAGCATCCTATGGGCCTACAGAACAACGGTAAGAATACTAACAGGAGAAACTCCATTTCGAATGACGTATGGAAGCGAAGTAGTTGTTCCAGTTGAAATAGGAATAACAACCTTTCGAACCTTAACATATGACGACCAGCAAAATGAAGGACAGATCCGTCTCAACCTCAATCTGATTGACGAAGTCCGAGAAAAAGCAAAAACAAGAATGAAAAGATATCAAGAAAATATGGCCTGCCATTACAACACAAAATTCAAGCCAAGGAAATTTTCCATCGGCGATCTCGTCCTACAAAAAATCACCTTGGCCACCAAAGATCCCACTCAAGGAAAGTTAGGTCCAAACTGGGAAGGACCTTATAAAGTCATCGAAATCTGTTGACAAGGAACATATCACTTAGAAGGTATGAATGGACGACGACTACTACACCCGTGAAACGCCGAACACCTCAAGAAATACTATCCCTAAAAGGGAGACCTTGTAAACAGAAGACATCATCAATAAAAGATCAAAATAAGGTGGACGTAGGCACTATTGCCAAACCACGGTAAATCATGTGTCATATTTTAAATTAAACTGCACCATCCACACGATCCTTTAACCATCTTAAAGATTAAATTGCATCGTCCAACACAATCTTTCAACTTAAAAACCTAAAATTGAACTGTATCGTCCAACACGATCTTTCAATTTAAAAACCTAAAGTTGAACTGTATTGTCCAACACGATCTTTCAATTCAGAAACTTAAAGTTGAACTGTATCGTCCAACACGATCTTTCAACTTCAAAACCTAAAGTTGAATTGTATTGTCCAACACGATCTTTCAACTTAAAAACCTATAGTTGAACTGTATCATCCAAACATGATCTTTCAACCCAAAGACCTAAAGTTGAATTATATTGTCCAACACAATCTTTCAAATCCAAAGTTAAATTAAATCGTCAAAACACAATCCTTTAACTAGATCTAAATTTAATTGAGCCGTCCCAGACAGTCTCCTAAAAAGATTAAACCGAATCATCCAAACATGACTTCTTGATCTCAAAATCAGGTCATCTAAAACAAAATCTTTCAATCAAAGAACCGAATTGAGCAACAACCATCAGAACATCCAAAGTTAGAACATAACCCTTCAAATACAAAAGTCACACATAAAGCATATAACAAAAAGAAAAAACTAAAACATCAAAACAATAAACTGTTATGAAAAAATACCACATATTGTTTAAACATGCCACAAAATTTGGGCATTCACAAAAACGAAACAAAAAAATAAAGTTTTCTTTTTCTACTTAAATGTAACATCCTCATCATCCACCAGATCATCTTGGGCACCGTCCACTACCGAATCCTCGTCATCATAAGGTTGGAAGACTGAAAAATCTTGATCGGGGAAACGCTCCATTGCTTGTTTCCTAAAAGCTTCAAAGCCAGAGAGGAAGTAGCAAGTGTTGATGTCGTCGAAAGCCTCTGATGCCCTAAACTCTGACACCGCCGCCGCCTTCGCCCCCTCTATCTGGCCCACCAAGTGTTGTAGATCAGCTACCGCCTTGGCCTTAGCCTCTACAGCCACCTTAACGTCGTCGTCCCTCGCTTTCAATTCTGATTTCACCTTCTCCAGCTCAATTAATGCCTTATTCCTATCCCTCGTCAACTCAGTGACCGCCCGCTTGGAATTTTTCATCTCCGCCTCATCAGCAATCGACTAAGCTCGAAGGGCGACGAGATCCTCCTCTCCGGCTCATCACCATCACTTCGTTCAGACCCTACAAGAATACAAAAATGAGATAAGACGTAAAGAAAACCGGAAACACCAAAAAAAAAAAAAAACCCTTACCCTCATCAAAGAGTGAATTAGCAGGTAATGGATGTCTTTGGTGTGGGTAGTGGAGTAGTCGTCCATATCCTTTGAGGAAACGACACTTTTAGCCCTAGACATTGTGACGTGAGGGCTCTGGTTGATGGTAGCATCTCTCACCTCAGAAGGGTCGGTCGGAAGGGAAGGATCCACATCCACCATGATCACTGGAGGAACAGTCTTCACCAAAGGAACAGCATCATGGAACGGTGGATGAGAGGATGACTGTTCAGCCTGCTTCGAAGGCCCCTCGTCCACCTTCTTCCGCTTCAAACTCACCGGCGCAGCCACAATCTCCCCTGATTATGCAAACTTCCTCAGCTTTCCTTTGTTCAGCTTCATCGTCTTCGCTCCTACACACACAGAGCGAGACACCATAAAAATATAGATATACATATATAAACATATATATACACACATGAAGAGACATCACTCATTCTTCTTATTTGCTCGCAACAATGCCTTGACGACTGTATTAGGCTCTGGGCCAAAAGAAAAAGAAGCGAGGAGGTCAGGCTCTAATAAGATACTGCAATGATGATCCTCAATGTCTAAGATTCTTGAAATTCTCTCCTTCCACATAGAGCTCAACAATGGACGGTCTAAAACTGCAAGGAACAAAAGAAAGGACGAGTCATAAATTGATAACAAATAAAAGAAGCGAATAAGAGGAAAAACACACACCAGGTGATGAAGGAGTCCCCTAAGACCTACAAACTCTGGTAAAATCCCCACTAGCTTCCTCCCGAGGTAGCCTCTCCCAGTTGTCACCACATACAAAAACATACCTGTCCTTCCAACTCCTGTTGGACGAAGGCAATCCTTGGACGATTCTCGTCTCCAGATCGCGATGTCTGAACGTCCAAAAACCAGGAGAAGCTACGATCTGGCAAGGCTCGTAGCAGAATAAGAACTCGTCCACCGTTAGGTCCTCTCGTCCATTGCTACTAACCCTCCACATCACCATTCATGAAAGGACCGTCCGCCAGCCATTCAGAGCTACTTGCCCCGGCGCTAAAGATAGAAAATCTAGCAAATCCCTCACAAATGGCTGTAAAGGAAAACGAACACCTGCTTGGAAGTCGACCTCATAAAAAGCCACGTCGCGCTCAAACTTCGGACAACACGCCCTCTCGTCAAGATCAGGGATCTGATAACGCATTCTAATCCTATTTATGTCCTCCTGATCTATCTTGCTAAAGTACGACATAGCCTTCCAAGACCTATCCACCCTAGATACAGGACAAGGTCTCGATGTACTAGGCGACGCCTTGAACGAAACCTCTCTCGGCTTCCTCTTTTGCGAAGACAAGCCCTTAGGCAGCTCATTGGACAACGGGAGAGGCCATTCGGTCTCGTTGGCCGCCATTAAATCCCTAACAACCCCCCAAGTGCTAATAGCTAGGTACACTATAGAATATAGCTCCGCCGCCAACCAGTGGAGCACACTATCACTAGACACGTAACCCTCAAGAGGAGGCGGACCTAAGTTGTTATCGGCAAACCTAGAGACGCCCACAAAAAACAACCTAAACGACAGACTCAACAAATCTAGGATGAACTAAAATGAAGGAAAATCACAAAACATAGAAAGAAAAGGTCAGGGATTGAAGAAAACTCACCGGAAAATGGAGAGAAAAATCCCAAAGACGTTCACCCAATTTTTGTAAATGTGAGAAACCCTAAAAGCAAAATGGAATAAAAACCATACGAATTCAAAAAACCGCCAAAAAGTAGACGAAAGGGCGCTTCGGACACCCCAACCGCTCGCGTAACGACACGTGTCACCAAGCCGCCCAAAATGTCGCCTCTTCATTAAATGAAACTCTCCACTTCCCAAAGAGCACAGTAAATTACCTCAACACCCCCACCTCAATCAATTATTCCATACGCCGTCACTTTCCAAGGACGACATGGAATAGGGGGCATCTAATATGGACCAAATCGAACATTTACGATGACCGCTATGGTTTGGACGACTATATTAAAAACCCAGCTGTATAAAATATTAAACCTACATGTTGGGCATGTTATTTTACAAACCTCACCAAGAAAGTAAAAAATACAATCAATGACACCAAATCAATGATCGAGCAGTTACAAATCTAAACATAAAGACTCATTAAACCTAAACAAATGGCTAGAAACCCAAAGTCTCCTATATAAAGCAAAGAACTTATTGAGTCAAGGTATACTCTATTTTCTCCCCTCAATATTCATATCACTTGCATTGCTTTGCTACTCAGACACAATAATCTAACTTAAGCATCGGAGACTTCTCCACCAGTCCACCACTGGTGTTCTCCTTCACTATTTTCTTTTTTGCAAGTCTATCCGTCCATCAAGGTTGACATCGTCCATCAAGATTGAAACGTGTCCGAGCCTACTGATTTTAGGCTTTATCAATGCACATACTCTAAAAATACTTAAATGTTCTTCTATTAAATAATGTCAAAATGTGAATGAAGCATTTAGACTTAGAAGTTAGAATATTCCATCCTATAGTAAGCACAGTGCTACTGCTATCAACTTTATTTAATTATTTCTAATTTTAATTGTATTCAACATTAAATTTTAAATTATCAGCTCGGGCTAGCTGTCATTAACAATACACAGTTTACTAAATGAAACATTCACTTCTCACTTAAGACTAAATGCTCTAATCCATTATCACCTTTTAGTACATTGATTGTGAATATCTATCTAAATATAATAATGCCTACAACTTTCCTATTATAAAGTATGAACTAAATCATAAATATTTTCACGTGGAACTGCAATCGTACCTTCAATCAAACTGTTAAGACCAAGTGAGTGAAGGCTTGTGCATCAAGTGGTTTGATGCTTCTTGTGATTGAAAGTTAAAACTGATAAAAGGATTTAAAATATAAAAAAGTAATTCATCTCTTTAATATTGTAGTCTAATGGTGAATGACTGATCGGCCTTAGCTAGTAGCACTCCACCCCTGTGGCCTTGTGGCTATTCCCTATATGGTGTTCGATCTACAATAATTTTATATAGAAAAAAGATATGATTTTCTTTTACTAAAACTGGAGATCCACTTGAAGTTTCAACCTGGCTATTGCGCGGGTATGCAATTTGCTGAAGGTTTTTCTAGGGGTTGTTTAGCATGTCATAAAATATGGCCAACTAGGAATCATATAATTGATTTTAATTTCTTAAAATATTTTTCTTATTATACTGGTTCAAAATTAGACCGAATATATTCCCCAAAAAACTATTTTTTATATTTGTTTCTTTCAAATACACGTTCCCTCCTAAATTAAGTTTTTCAATTTTGGAATTTTCTCAAGTATATTTTTACACACAAAAAAAATAAAATAAAATTAGACGTAAGATAGAATAAAATCAATTTTGAATTGGCTTTATTTTTTGTTTATTATAAAAACTAAAAAGTAAAGTTCCTTTAGATCAATTGTACAAGTATAGATGATAGTTAAAAAAGAAGAAGAAGGTATTACTCTACTAAGCAAGAGAAAAGAATACTGACTCATATATAAGACAACAAATAAAGTTTATCTCTAAATCGGTTTAGATGAATTTTTTTAAAATCCATTATTTGTTGACTCATAAGTAATAAAACTATTCACGTGTAATATTTAAAATAAGTCATACGACTCATTAAATAAATCATGTGACTAAAAACACATGTGAATAATCGTATAAGTGGTTGTGAGTTGGAAGAGAATTCATCCAAACCAATTTAGAAGTAAATTATGTTCTAACACAACTTGTTTAAATGCTACTTTTTGAAGAAAGACAGAAAAAGATTTTACCCACCCCACCCCCCTTTTATATGTTTCAATGTATCTTTGTGTCATTTGGTACAAATTTAAAAACCTAAAAAACAAAGATACTTTTTCTGTTGGGCAATTACCAATTTTCCAACTTTCATGTTGTTTTTACACTAATACGTGCCATGCACTAGTTCAATTATTTATTTTTATCTTTAGGTTCCGTTTGTTTATTTTTAGAGAACTCTAGGTTCCTTTCGTCCACAGAAAGTCAATGCAATATTGCAATGTTTGTACTAGCTGGCATTTGGCAGGAAAAAGCGTACCAGTGTGCCATTTCATTTTTCTTTTTCTTCATATATATATATATATATATATATTTATATAGTTCTTAAATAGGAGTTAAACGTGAGTGCTTCCATAATTAAATAATAAGATTAGTTCCAATGTTTTAAATGATTAAATCCCAAATTGTTTGGCAAGGCTACAAGTTGGTGTTAGGTTGTGCTAGTTCCAACAACTGGGCCAATAAATAATGCAAATAAAATACAAAAATAATTTTATAAGTAGGTGAATATGTACTTTAAAATGTATAAATTTGGCATCTCAAATGGAAGTTTAAGATGTCTATTGAGGAAAGAGCACAACTTGCATTCTGTTTCTTGTATGTATTAGGAACTAGGAAGCAAGTTGGATAACCACGTTAGCATGTTGACTCTAGAGACACATGTTACCTCCAACTTGCATTCTAGAAAGATGTTAAAACCTATATTGACACATTTCCATTAAAATAGTGTCATATCAGATTTTTCAAACAAAAATGACTTTTTAAGGCGTGACAACACTATCTTTGACTTTAAGACGATAATTAATCATAAGTGCCAAGTGCGCCGCAAAGCACTACACGTGTGTGCCAATAGTAAAACCACATGTCCATAGGTCTACTTTATTCATTTAAAGTACGTGTTGGTGTGTTTACCATTTTATAAACACATTCAAGACTTTGTATTTTTCTAATGTGGAACAAGTACACAAACCTTCAACCCCCACTTTTATATTACTATAAACAATAATTTTACAGCAATACACACAAACAAAATTTCATTAAAAATCTATTCAAATATTAAAAAGAAAACACTGCTAGAACAAAGGAGAGTCGTTGATCGCATCGCCATCATTAACGAAGACAAGAAGCTGTCACCTAAGTCATTGACCATCACAGGTTTCTCCGTGAATCCCATGCATGGCTCAGTAGCTCCGCATGGTTAAGCAAGATGTACTCCACTTGTACTTAAAAGCTACCATTGGCAAAGCCTTGCATATTATGCATGGATCGCCAATTGAGTCATCCTCCTTAACAAGAACCCGCTCGACGGCTCCATCCACCACAATGTGCCTCACAAAAACGTAGCTCAACGTGGTGTAATAATTAAGGATAAATTTTTAGACAATCTCAAGGCTTCAATACTGTCTCTCTTTCTTTCTATTAGAAAGTAGGATCTGAATTACAATAATTCTTCATGATATTAGTTGTATCACCATCATCACCGTCTCGCATTATTGTTGTTGTGGCAAAAAAAAAAAAAAAAAAAAAAAGAATTTCTTCTTGCCTCGTTATGTAACAAAATCTTGACAACTTAATTAGTGACACAGGAAGCCACGTACAAACACTTGACAAAGGAAACCATGACCTCATCGAAACAAATAGCCTCTTTTTTATAGCTGATCTCAAACCTTAATAAGTCAATGAAGCATATACCAGCTAGCACTAAATGCTCGACTACGTTGTAGTGGACTTTTATTATTTTGCCAGAATGTAGTGGACTAATAATTGGCTCCACACTGAAAATATTGAACCACTAGCTAGTACCATTACGTCGGCAGCTCTCCAATATGGCAATATATATATTTGTTCCTTTATGTCGGTAATGATCGAATCAAAAAGCTTTGCACGCCTTTCAGATACCATCATTATTTATTTATTTATGAACTTTTAGATACCATTATGATCACTAGGACATTGACTTATTACGTTTTGTTTTGTTTTGTTTTTTATTTTTTATTTTTTGAATTCTGTTAAATCCATTAATAGAAATATTCACTTTTTTTTTTTTTTTTTTTTTAGATATACTTCAATTTTTGGAAAAATTATATTTTAAATTTTATAGTTTATAGGTGTAACAAATTAAACTCTATAATTTAAAAAATAACAAGTTGAACTATAACGTTTCAGAAAGTAATAAATTAAACTATTAAATATTAAAAAAAAAATCCAAATTCTACTTAAATGAGTTAAGATTTAAATCATTACCTTTTGAAATCTCAAGATTAATTTATTATTTTTGAAATTACAAAGTTTAATTTGTCATTTTTAAAAATTTAAGGGTTTAAATTATTACTTTTAAAACTGATGATGTGTAAAATTAGCACGGTCGTCCTACGGATGCTTTCTCTGATGGAAGACCTGATACAAGGAACAAATAATGACGACGGTAGGAAAGCACCGGTGGGGTGCCGGCCAAAATTCCTCCGATGCCTTTGTCAGAGATTTGGTGGAGAATGGTTAACAAGTAAGTAAAAGTGTTTAGGCTAATAGTGTGCGTACCTTATGTATTTCTGTCTGGAGGTTTATATAGATGCCCCAGAAAATAGCCGTTGAGCCTTCCTTAATTTCTCCCTTTATTGGATTTTAATGAGGGTCATTATGAAGACGGTTACAATATCTAGAGGATATTGTCATTGATGGGATCATAACGCTTTTGGTGTTTAATTACGGGTGTGTAGGTTATCCTTTAATGATTCGAGGGGAGAGGTGGCAAGGACGATGTATAGGGTCGTCCTTATGCATGCCCATTAAGACGGACGAATTATCGACCGTCAATCTACGTCATTCATCGATGGGCAAGCTACGAGGATAATGTCGTCCATCAGTAGAAGGGTGAGCTCGTCAGTCACGTTTGGGTGACGGTGTGATGCAAAATTCATTCATTATCGTCTAAACGTTGTTCGGGACCTAGAGTCGTCCCTATGTTGGACGATGGCCTTATCAAAAACTATAACGTTTAATTCGTTACACTCCTAGAATATAGAGTTTAAATTGCAATTTATCTTATTTTCTTAAGTAAATAAACCACAGAAAATAAGTTATACAAAAAAAATAGTAATAAATTGCGTGATTGTCAAAGAGAAAATAACTTTCTAATGATGACTTTGGTAAACTTGATTTTTTTTTTTTAAATATTTATTATTTAGACAAAGTGACTCAAATTTATTAAAAGGCAAGGTCACAAATGTTTACCAATTTTTATTTTTATTTTTTAACCATTCTCAGATACGAGAGCTAGTGTAGAAATTGTTTCGGCTAAAACACACGTTTGTATTAGCCTGTATATTGTAGAATATTCAGCTTTGAATTTGCTTATGTTGAAACAATCTCAGCCATAACAAACTGATTAAGGTTATTCAATAACAACCATCGTGCTGACCTGGAACAGCGCCACCTTAGTCTAGTCCAAGAGTAAAATACAAAGGCTAGCCTCTCGAACAGACTTTTGCATTGACTATTATTTTGTAAAAATAAATAAATAAAAAATACACAAAGCCTCGTGCATGTAGTTTTTCTATAAAACATGGAACTCTCTAATTTTTTTTAGTGTAACACTAAATACCAGTGTTGTATAATCCGTTCCGTTCCGGCCGGAACGGACGGAAAATCTCGTACCGGCATGCTAACCGGTACGAGTCACCCCTATGTTCCACCTCGGCCAAAATCTCGGCCTGTTCCGGCCTGTTTCGGCCTGTTTCGGCCGGTAATCTTGTTTCGGCCGGATTACTTTTCAAGCCTTTGCCCACTGTTTCTGTCACCTCCAGCCACCTCCAGCAGTCCAGTCCAGTCCACCTAAGGCTCTTTTTCTTCTTCTTCTTCTTCCTTCTTCCTTCTTCTTCTTTCTTCTTTCTTCTTCTTCTTTCTTCTTCCTTCTTCTTCTTTCTTCCGCCCAGCTCTCTCTCTGTCTCTGACTCTCTGTAACTTTTCTTTACCTTTTTTTTTTGTTATTTGGTTCAAGCGCCGTGATTGCTGTGATTGCCGTGAAGCCGGAGATGAAGAAAAAAAAAAAGACAGAAGAAATGGATAGACTACAGTGGCCGTGAAGTATTGAAGCCGGAGAAAAAAAAATAAAGGCAGAAGAAATGGACAGACGTAGAAGGAAATTAAAGAAAACAGAAAAAGTAAGTAAAGTGTGGAGGAGAATAGCAAAGAAACGTGTGGAGGAGAAAAAGTCAAATGAAAAAATCTTATAAGATAAGGACATGTAGCCATGTAGGTGGAGCTGTGTGTTAGGAGAAAAAATAGATGAAAAAAAAAAAAAAAAAAGAAAAAGAAATGGAAAAGATATACATATAAATAAAATTAGCAACAATAGACAAATAATATCAAATAATATAAATTTTTAAGTCTTAATATCACATTGGTAATACAAATAACATCAAATAATATAAAGTATATATTATATATATATATATATATATATATATATATATATATATATATATATTTGCGGTAAACCCGAAACGGAACGCCGGTATTGACCGGTACCGAAATATTTCATTCCAATGGCCAAACCGAAACGGGTGCCGAAACGGAATATACAACATTGCTAAATACCCTTGTGATATTATTGTTTATTGCCAAACTAAAATTAGGAATAGTCATCAATTTGTTTGAAAAAAACAAATAACTATGCTAGATGAGGGTCTAGTGCCTTATAGTAGAACCCTAATCTGACTTCGTTCTAAAAGGGTTTGATAGGCTCGGTGCTTGCCTTTACTCAAAGGACTTTAGTAAATTGAAAATGCAAGTAAGCAAGAGAATAAAATGCAGTCAAGTAAATGGTAATAAATAGAATTAATTAATCAAGCTAGTTTCCCAAGCAAAATCATCTTAGCAATCATAATTATACTTGACTTGAAAACTAAAAGAAAACAAACAGTGCAAATTGAGGGCAAAACCTTAAATATAGTAACAACAGTGCAATCGAGGTAATCAATACATGAAACAAGATAACATTCACGTAAACTTAGTACATTCTCATGTATTCAACATATCAATCGAGGGAATACTTACAAGCATGTACAGTAACCAATCTCAACACAATCTCTTTCCTAAGTAACTGCTCTCTCAGAAATACTAAAAAGCTACAATTCTCACAAATGAAAACTCTCTAAGTTCTCAAGTGAAGTTCTCAAGAAACAATTTATTTTGATCTCTCAAAAGTTCTCTTTGGGTTTGTTTGGGGGTTTGTGTGTGTGTTAATGTATCTGAGTCCACTATTTATAAGTGTAAGAATCACGACCCGAGAGTCAAATGGGCCTCAGTATGAGACCCAATAAACAATGGATCAACCCTCTAGATTTGAAGGTTGATTGTATATGTAAATGGAGTCGCCACTTATTTTAATTATTTGGACAAAATAAGAAATTCCACACTAACAATAATTCATCTTTGAATTTGTACAATTGCCAATGAATTCGTAAAAAGAAAGAATTACATGTAAATGAGTTTCCTAATTACAGTCTAGTGAAAGGAAAAACAATTCTTTTGTTAGGCACTTTGTATTACGAACTGTTAATTCAAGATTCAGAGGCTTGGTTATAAAATGGGAAGGTGTTAGGCACCCCATTTTACCCGACATACGTCGGTCTTCTAGATTAAGCTTGGCCAATATTCATATCATGTCCATATATCAAAATCATGTTTGCATCACAATTGGATTTTAAGATTCAAGTGGTTGTTAAGTTTATTGTATGTTAAAGTCATTTAAGCATGGTATTCAATGAAAAACAAAACATTCAAAACAAGTATATAAGATTCAGTTTAGAATTTATACCTGCCTGCTTGTATGGCTTGAAAAGATCAGCTCAAAGATTGCTTGTATAGCTTGAGAATAATTGCTTGTATGGCTTTAAAAGATGCTTGAATGGCTTAGGGGTCAAAATTCAATTTTAGGAAATTTCGGGGTTGAAATGTAATTTTGGAAGTTTTGGGGTCAAAATGTAATTTTGAGAAATTTTGGGGTTGAAATGTAATTTTGAAAGTTTTAGGGTGTTTTCGCAATTTATGTGAAGTATGGACTGGTTGGGTTTTGGTTTTGGGCTTGGATTAAGTGTGAATGTAAATGTGAGGCTTTATTTATTTTGGGATTAGGCTTTCGATTGGGTTGTGAGGAAAGTGGGTTTAAAGGTTATAAATTCGGGTTGGGCTTTGACCTGATTCAGCATAGAACCGGGTAGGGTTTTATTAAAAGACCGGGTCGGGTCAATCTAACTTATCTCTTTCTTTCTCCCTTTGGACAGCCTCCTCCCTTCTTCTTTTTTTTTCTCTCTCTCTCTCACTCTCTCCCTATCATTGAAAACCCTAGAGCCACCATGGCCACTCCAAGCTCTCACCGGCGCTGCTCATCACCGCCACCATTAATGGAGGTTTTTGGCTTGGCAAGGCCGAGCCTTGCCTCTCTCTACCTCTCGGCTTTTTCCTCTCTTGGACGCATGGCTCTCTCTCTCTCTCTCTCTCTCTCTCTCATATTCACAGCTCACTCTCACTCTCACTATCTAGATTTTGGTGAACCCGTGTATGGGTCATGGGTTTTGTGCGAACTCGTGTGTGTGTGTGATGTTTAGGGTGAACTTGTGTGTGGGTTAGTGTTTGAAATTAAGACCAAGAAGGTTTCGAGTCTATGGATGGGTTTGTGGTGATTATGGGTTTATGCCGTGGGTGGTGGATGTGGGTTTGGTTTTGTGACTTTGGGTGAACCTGTGTGTGTATTGTGATGAAATCTGGTTTATGTTGTGATTAACCCGAGTGTGGGTTGTGTTAATGGGTGTCGTTGTGTTTCTGGAATTGCTGATGGAAGGGGGTGTTGTTGTGTTGTTCTGCTGCCTTTCCCAAACGGGTTGTGTGTGTCGTTGTTGGCTTGTTTCAGTTATTTGCTTAAACGGGTGTTTGATTGTATCTGTTTGATTCTATCAGTGTAAACGTAGGTGTGTGTGTGTGTGTGTGTTCTGGTAGTGGCCCGATTTGGAAGATGTGAGATTCAAGTGCATGTGAGATTTTGTATACAGATAGGAATTATAGTGAATCCAAGTGTATAGATTACCATATTGTATCGCCTAAAACTGTGTGCTTGCTTTCCCTAAGTGTATAGATTATCATATTGTATCGCCTGAAACTGTGTGTTTGCTTTCCCTGTTGTTATGGTTGCTCTTCTTATTTATACCCATGCTCCTAAAAGAAAGAAAGAACAATGGATGATAATGTGAGAATACTTTGTATTGAAACAGCAAACAAAAATATAAAAAAGAAAGAAATCATTTAGATTTCCCCCTGTTTTGTTTTCTGTTGTTGTGGCTTTTATTGTTGTTGTACTCCTTGTTGACCATGGTTGTGTGCTCATGCTCATGAAAGAAAACAAAGGAAAATAATGTTAGTATCATCAATTAAAGCAAACTGTGAGAATGACAATAAAAGAAACGATATATTGATTACCCTTAATCTTATGTCTGCCCCCTCTTTTTTGTGACTCTCCCCCTACTTTTTATATAAAATGAATCAGAACCTTTTTTGATATTATCTCTTTGTTTAAATCTTGAATTTTCAAATTATTGCCAGTTGATTATCAGATATTAACAGATAATTGATGATCTTCTTAACTCCTTAAAACACTAAATGATTTAATTCAAACAATTCAAATGTTTTAATTAATTAATTAATCAACAATTATCCAATTAACTTGCTCAATTTATCCAATGTGCTAGAGTCTGGGATAATTTATAACTTTGAGCAAATAAGATATTTGCACCTTATTAATTAAAATTAATCCAATTAATGGACTAATCATAATTAATTTGGATTAATCTTATATGCCTAATGTCATTTAATTATTATGTACTCTATTCATTAAAACTTCAACTGGCTATAATTTTCACATATGTAGTCCGATTCAAACACATGACACGTCATTTCAATTGTCTCAACTTAAAGATCTGTTTGATTGTTTTTAGTTGCCGATCAGACGGTCAAAAACACCTTTGGTTTAAAACCCTAATTTAGGTAAGTTGTGCACTTTCCGTTTTTAGAATTTTAATTTGTGAAAACCCTAGTTTGTGTTAGGGTTAGAATGTAAGTAGCGAAATGAGGTGTCAACAATAAGCTAACTCCAATGGTTACATTTTATGCCTTGATCTTCTCTTCAAATCCCATAAAAATAGCTTCTGTTACTTGATAATTGCCTTGATCGTGGCTTCTCCGTTAGAAATTCCAAGAACGTGCGTTAGACTCCAACATGCATAATTCCAATTGCTAGATGTCATTTGTGTGGCTATAGAAATTAATAAACACGTGTCGCTTCTTGATTGGTTTACGTGCCTTTCTCTAATTGGTTCTTGCTTTGACCATTATTTAGTCCATGTGTTGGCTTTTTATTGGAGCTTTTGCCAACTCACTTGCCATGTCATAATTTTTGAATTTCGTACTAACATATGCCCCTATCACACGATTCAGTAAAGATTCTTTACCAAACGTGTGAAAACATGGCTGCGAAGTACGCTTCATATTCTGACGGTTATGCCAGCTTTATGCGGTTCTTAAACGAATGAAAGACAACATATAGTTGTTTCACTGCTCAGTAGTCATTTTGCCATTTCAACTTTCGAATTTCTACCAATTCTCCAACTTTCTCTCTTAGTTTGCTGCTAACCTTTGTTTTTCTTGAGCCTTGATTTCACCCTTCTTTCTATTCTAATGACGAAATCTTCCTCAAACGGTGATCTCTGTGATTGTGCCATCCGTATTATTAAGGCACTTCCTGCTGACCAAAACCTCAGGGGTGTCTTAATGCCTTTAAAGAGTAGACGATCTTCTTCTTCTTTAGCATCTACTTCAACACGGTTTGGTTTAGGTCCTAGCCTCACGGCTTATCCTAAGGATCTTGCCCTAATCTTCCCCTTTCACTCTCATTTTGCATCTTCTTATTAAAGAAAACATATGAGGTGGGGGTGATGGGACACTTTCACCACTTCAGTGACGTGGTACAAGGCATCTGACAGCTGGTCTGCCTAGGTATCAAGGCTAGCCTATACCAGGCTCAATAAATGGAAGAGGCTAGGAATCAACGAAGCAATCCATGCTTCGAAGTACGACATCCCTATCAATCCAAGCTTGTTGATAACTTTAATAAATTTCTGGTCTTTGATGACCAACACATTTTCTTTTTCTGAGGGGTACATGACCCCAACGGTGGCTGACGTTTTTGCCTTGACGTGTTTACCCCCATGGGTGCGTTTGCCCACAGCCTAATGGCCTCTGGTGAAGGCCCTGAGGAGGATATCCTTAATGGAGTAACCCTTAGCTATAATGACTTGGGCTCGTTTGTTTTGGGCGAGCTTTATCGAGTCATGTTTTTGCTCAGCACCGACCCTAAACAGTCCCATGGTAGACCTATGTGGCTCATGCAAATGTGGGCTTACTCATACTTCCCTTCGATCACTCCTGAGCTTCATCCTACGATTGTTCCATGGCCATATGGGAAAGCTTAGATGCATGCCAGGTACCCTGAAGAAGTCCCTTCTTATCCAACCTGCTTCAAGCTCTCCAGTGACCTGTCGAGAAAGCGGTCACCTGAGGATTTTATTCCTTTTAAGGCCAAAAAGTATGGTTCTGAGGACTTCAAAAGTTTCTCGAACCAAGGTTTCTTTAGGGGGAATGCTACATGGGGCGCCTATCTCCATTCGACGGACTTGGTGGTTATCAGGGCCACCAACGCTGGTATAGAAGCCTACTGTCCCTTAGTGGTAGCAAGACAATTTAGCCTGGTCCAATTGTTACCAGTTCCCCCAACTTGGACCAAGAATAAGGACTGGAGCGCCAGGGTCTCGATTTCCAAGGACGAGGCCAAGAAAGTGAGCGTTCTGGCCAAGGAAAGGATTGCGGTTTTCCCGTTTATTCCTTTTCAAGTTTGATCAATGTCATCCCCACTATTCCAACATTGGTGGGAAGCTTATATGGCCAATTTCAACAACAACGATGACCTGATTGAGGCCATTTAGGGTTGCTGCTCTTCATTTTTGTTGCAACAGCTTTCAGGTATCCTTCATATCCTTCTATTGTTTGTGTTAATGCTCATATAACTTTTCTAGTACAATTTTTAATGCCATTTTCCTTTTCCAGGAGCTGGCATGGAGCATGTAGCTAGTTATGTGGCTCCACAACCTCTTCAACAAGTCCTTTCCTCTGGGAAGAAGGTGACTGGAAGTGGTGACTCCTAAAGTTTGTTACTGCTGCAGTAAGTTTTGACCCTCTAATCAGTCTGGTTGATGTAGTTACTGATAGAGCTGATGCAGCTAATGCCCAACTTGTTGAAGTAGCTTTTAATTTGAGAAACAAGCTAATGCAGTCTTGTCAGGCAAACTTGCTTCAGAATGCAACTTTCTTGAAAGTCAAAGAAAGCTTGAAGATACGTGCTCCTGCTCCTCAACTGCCAGCAGCTTCAGAACAAGGGACTCATACCTCAACCAAAAGAAAGACTCCTGAGGTTAAAGAAGTTGACCCTACTGTCTCCACCAAAGATGCCAAACCTTCTGGCAATGGGCTTGTCAAGACTGTTGCCAAGAAGACAACTGCCACGAAACCAAAGATTATCAAGGCAGCACTTAATGCCTTGATTGAAGAGGCTGTGTCTTTGGTGGAGGACCTCGATGATGCAAGCACTTGTCTAACTTGATGAAAGAGATTGATCAAAAGAAACAGATTTAGGTTGAGTTCATTGAGGTCCAACAGGTTTTGGAAGCAGAGGATCGATGGATAGCTCAAGAACATGATGAAGCTATTCAATTTATAACTGCCATCGAAGCCAATGTTCATGCAGAGGAGGTTGAAAGGAGGCATTTGGAAGCCAAGGAGGAGGAGAGAATGAGGGCTAAGAAGGTTGAAGAGGAGCGAATAATTGAGATAGGGAGGAGGTTGGAGCTGCAGAAGAAGGGGAAGATTGAGGCAGAGAAGAAAAAGAAGGAGAAGGTGGAGAGGAAGCAAAAGGAAAAAGAAGAAAAGGAGGAGGTGGAAAGGAAGAAGAAGGAAGAGAAAGCTGCCAAGGAAAAGACAGAAAAACAAAAGGCACAAGAGGTGCTCAAAGAAAAGAAAAGAATGGCAAAGGTTGAAAAAGAAAAAAGGAGGTGAGAATAAGAAGCCAAACAACAAGAAATCGAGGCTAAGGCTTCGATGAAGGCTGTAACTACTTCTTCTTCTATCAAGGTTGCTCAGAGTGGTGCTGTAACATCAACCACTCTTTCAAGCATCGTAAGTTTTGCCTTTTCCACTTATGTTCTAATTCTCATACCTCAATCCATTTACTTACTTGAAATTTCCTTTTATAGGCTTGATCTTCGCTTGAGAGTCCTGGAGACGTCGATAAGTTTCTTAAAGATGTTTCCTTGACTCTTCAGAAGTGCCAAACTCTTACCAAGTCAACTTCTGCCATTACTGTTCTAGAGCCAACACAAGAGTAACTCCAAGCAGCAATTAATTAGTTGAGGGATCTTTTGAAGTAACCTGCCAACGTGACCCTTCTCGATACTGGTCTGGTAGACCAATTTGTGCAAGTGGCTCGATTTCTCATTGCCCATCCTTTTTCTCTTAGTGAGAGTGGTTGGGCTCTTTTAGGGTTGTTTGTGCAAAACCTTGATGGCACCATTACTAGCCTTCAGGCAGCTCAGGGTAAGAGGAGTCAAGCTACGAGTCAAAAAGAAGATCATGAGCAATGGGTCTCCCAATTACAAGCTCACCAACTTAAATTTTAGGCTAAAGCAACAGAACTGAAAACCATTAACCAGAAAGTGAAGTCTCTTGAGGATGAACTTCAATCTTGGAAGCTCAAGCGATCTAAAAAATGTTTAAAGCTTCAAACTGCTCACGTCAAGGGTCAAGGGTTGATTCAAGGGATGGAGTTGATCTCTAAACTTGAGCAAGATTTACAGACTTTACAATTAGAGATCAACAACCTTGAGATGTTGCCATTGATGAGTTGGACTGGTTTGTCTGCTGCTTTCAAGGAGTTATGATCAGGCTTTTTCTTTTCTTTTAATTTAGCCTTTCCTTGAACAGTTTTTGTATTGCCAATCTTGGCTTTTAATTTTGTATTTGTTTATTTAGGCTTTATCAAGCCTTAATATACTTTGATTTATATCAAAATGTTTTATGTTGATAAGCCATTTCATTAAAACTTGGCTTGTATGATTTTAGATATTTTCCATTTATTGACCTAATATGTTATTCTCCAGTAACATGCATTAACTTATATGCATTTCTATCAAATAATTGACTGACCAGATAAGGTCCTTCCCAATTAGGTGACCATTTTCCCAAATGAGGATCTTTGGTCCCTGAAGGTAAAATGACTTTCCAAACCAAATCTACTATTGCAAAAGTCTTAGGTCTAATCCTTCGATTATAACTCTTAATAACTTTTTGCTTTTGTAAAATAATAGAGTTTAGAGCTGCCACTTGTGCCTCATCCAAATCATCCATCTCTACCATCATAGCACCCTCATAGTCTATATGGCTTAACTGGTTTTGCTTGGCTACTCTTAGTGATTGAACAGTTATCTCTACTGGGAACACTGCATCATGACCATATACCAAAGAGAAAGGAGTTGTATTAATACTTAATCTTTTTAAGGTTCGATAGGCCCATAATACTTTTGGCAATAATTCATCCCAATTTAAAGGATTATTATTAATAACTTTTCTCAAATTGGTCTTGATAATCTTATTGGTAGACTCTGCTTGCCCATTTGCTTGCGCATTATATGGTGTGGAATTAAGGATTTTGATTCCATATTCCTATGTGAAAGCCAAAACCCTTGATCCATTAAAAGTCATTCCATTATCCATGGTGATGCTTTGAGTTAAACCAAATCGATGGATCATCATTTCTTTTTTAAATTGTATCACATCATTTTCAGTTACATCCTTATAAGCCTTGGCCTCTACCCATTTTGTAAAATAATCTGAAGCTATGATTACAAAACAATTCTTCTTTTTGGAGGTATGACTTACATTTCCAATCAAATCCATTACCCATCCTCTAAATGGCCAATGTTTGATAATCGAACTAAAATTGGCAGTAGGTAACCTGGATATTGGCCCATGTTTCTGACATGCCTCACATCCATGAGCATATATAATGCATTCTTTTAAGATTTTTCGCCAATAATATCCATATCAATATATCATTTCATCTTTATTCCTGATTGATGAGCTCCACAGATTCCCTCATGAACTTCTACCATAACTTGTATTGACTCTTTTGTACTTATATACTTAAGCAAAGTTCCATTAGCTCCTCGTTTGAAGAGACATCCATCTTCTTCTCCCATCAAAACATACCTTCTAGCTTTTAGTTTTAAAGCATTGTTAGTACAACCATTTGGGTTTCTTAGGTATGAGATAATTGGACTTCTTCAATCTTCTTTCCCTACATCGAGGGTAAAGATTTCTGCCTT
The DNA here is from genome assembly GCA_907173295.1 of Fagus sylvatica. Taxonomy (NCBI): domain Eukaryota; kingdom Viridiplantae; phylum Streptophyta; class Magnoliopsida; order Fagales; family Fagaceae; genus Fagus; species Fagus sylvatica. The sequence continues at coordinate 4,487,140 of OU015766.1, forward strand.
TAATTGTCTAGTAAAGATCGAAGGTAATGTTCTTGACTTTATTGTCTCAATTTCGATTCTTTCATCCTCGATTAGCCTATGGCCTGATGTTGCTTGGGCCATTTTGTTAGCTTCATGGTTTTCTTCTTGTGGTATGTGGTGTAGAGTACATTCTTGGAATTCCTATAACAGTTGTTGGGTAGACACTAAATATGGGGCTAGTAGAATACACCCACACTTATATTGTCCCTTGACATGGTTGATTACTAATTGTGAATCACCAAATATTTCCACATTTCTTATCCCCATCTGTAAAAGTAACTCTAACCCTACAACCAATGCTTCATATTCCACTTGGTTGTTAGAGCATACTTTCTCTACTCTGAATGCTAATTGGGTTTTTACTCCTTGTGGTGATTCGAATACTATGCCAACACCTGCTCCTTTTTCAGCTTGTGAACCATCAAAGTAAAATTTCCAAGGGACTAAAGCCACATATTGGGCTTCTTCTAACTCTGGCATATCATCACATGGATGATCAGCCAAAAAATCTGCCAATGCTTGGCCTTTGACTACTTTTTGTGGCATATATAATAAATGAAACTCTACTAAAGCTAAACTACATTTGCACATTCTTCCACTTAAAATTGGTTTTGATGGCATATATTTGACAACATCAGTTTAAGTAATGATGAACACAACATAAGCTAACATATAATGTCTTAATTTTAAGTGCAGAAAAATACAAGGCTAAACAAAGTTTTTCAACAGTAGAATATCTACATTCAGTTTGATTCGAGATTCTACTTAAATAAAAAACAGCTTGTTCATGGCCATCTTCATTATCCTGGGCCAGTAGACTTCCAATCGAGTCTTGGGTCGCAAAGATGTATAGCTTCAATGGTTTGCCTTCTCTAGGAGGGATCAACACTGGTGGAGTAGCAAAGTACTGCTTGATGGCATCAAAGACGCTTTGGTGTTCTTCATTCCACACAAATGCCTCATGATCCTTTAATCGAAGCAACGGAAAGAAGACTTTGGTTCTTCCTACCACATTTGCAATAAATCTCCTTAGAAAATTTATTTGCCCAAGTAATCTTTGCAGTTCTTTTTTATTAGATGGAGGCTTGGCTTGTAGAATTGTCTTAGCTTTATTTTTATCCACCTCTATGTCTCGATTGGGTACCAAAAATCCTAAAAAGTTTCATGCTGTAACACCAAAGGCACACTTTAATGGGTTCATCCTTAATTGATACTTCCTCATTCTTATAAAGGCATGTTCTAGGTTTCTTAAATGCTCATCGAAGTCCTGAGACTTGATTACTACATCATCAATGTACACTTCCATATATTTTCCAATCATATCATGAAATATGGAGTTCATAACTCTTTGATATGTAGCTCCAGTATTTTTTAAACTAAAAGGCATTACTACCCATTCAAATGTTCCTATAGAACCAGGGCATCTAAAAGCAATTTTATGCACATCATTTTTTGCAATAAAGATTTGATTATAACTAGAATGTCCATCCATTAAGGATAGGACTTTATACCCAGATGCACCATCAACTAACAGATCAGCTACAGGCATAGGATATTCATCTTTAGGTGTGGCCATATTTAAATTCCTAAAATCTATGCAGATTCTAAGTTTACCATTTTTCTTTATAACATGGACTATATTTGATAACCATTGAACATACCTGGCTGGTCTGATGAAACCTGCTCGAATCAGTCTTTCAATCTTTTCCTTTATTTTGAAAATGATGTCAGAAGCCATTCTTCTTGGAGCTTGTTGAAATGGTAGAAATCCTTCCTTGATTAGCAATCGGTGTTCCACCAGCTTTCTACTTAGACCTGGCAATTCTGGATAGTCCCATGCAAATCAATTATTGTACTTTCTTAGGATCATCATCGTTTTGTCAAACTCTTCTGGTCCAAGATGACCACTTACAAAGGTTACTTGTGGGTCTTTCTTGGTTCCTAGATTCACCTCGATAAGGGGATCTTGAACTTCTTTTTTAATATCATCCATTCTTATTGGATGAATGCTTATTTCCTTTTGGCCTACTGTTATTTGGTCATTCTCAGGTTGTGTGTCACACTCAACAAATTGAGAATTTTGTTCCAACCTTTTTTCTATTACATAACCTACCAGTTTCCTTAAGGCCAGATCTATGGCCTCTTTTTTCTTTGTATTAGTGGGTTTATTCAACATCTTCAACATAGTAGTTGATGCCACTTTCAATTTATGGCCTTGTCTTCGTCTCTTCCAGATTTTGGCTGAGCTTGAATAAGTCCTCCATTGTTAGAGGCTCTTTAGGTCCAATAGTTACCCTTGATGGGTTCCTGTTTTGGTTTATTCCTGTAAATTTTACAATGCCCACCCAATCATTATACAATTGTGCATTAACATTGTTGTTATAAGTAATGAATGACCTTTCATCAGCTTTTACCACTTCAATATTATTGTCATCTTTCCAGAAAACTAAAAATTGGTGCAAAGAAGATGATACAACCCAGTTGGAATGAATCCAATCTCTTCCTAATAAAGCATTATATGCTGAGTCAGTGTTAACTACAAAGAATCATATTGTAGCTACTTTGCTTCCTACCTTGACTTCGATAGGAATGACTCCTTTTGTTTTTGTGGCTCCACCAGCAAAGCCATTAATAGAAACATATGTTGCTATTAGATCACTTTCTGTTTTGAATAGCTTTTTAGGCATAAATGTTGGTAAGATATTAACTGTTGCTCCATTATTAACTAAGACCCTATTGACGGGTCTACCATCCATATGTGCTTTGATATATTGACACATAGATAAAGCAGGTTTTTCAAATACAATCTTACCTGTATCTTGGCATTCTTCTTCATCTACCAATAAAATGAGGCTTGCCCCTCGAGCCTCGTTTTCCCTTTGTACCTAACTTGTGGCCATAAACTCCCTTGGTAGGGTGATAGCATTGCAGCTAACCATTTGGCCATTGTTTGGCTCTTCAGGCTCGATTTCGTGCACTTCATCAGTTTCCGTGCATTCCATGGCTTCTGACTCCTCTACACCTTCGATATCTTCGATGTCTTCAATACCTTCGACTTCTATGCCTTCAATATTGTCGATGTCTTCAATACCTTCGATATTCTCGATATCCTCAATATCTTCGATATCTTTATTACCTTCGATATTCTCGATATCCTCAATATCTTCGATATCTTTATTACCTTCGATATCCTCAATATCTTCGATATCTTCAATCGAATCATCTTGCAGATTTTCCGTTGGTGTTTCTTAAATTTGTTCTGCTTCGATTGATTTATCTTGTGCTTCTTTCTTGCCCCTCGGGCTTCGTTTCTTCTTTCCAAACCAAATTTGTACTGTTTGGTAATTTCAAGGCAGAATTGGCACATGTGAGGATGAGGTGTTGATCTTCTCAAATTCTACCTCAGATTCAATATCTTCACTGCCTTTTTCCAGGCATTTGTGATCATTTTGTATCTTTTCAGGTTCCTTGCCTCGATGAGGCTTGGTTATCATGCTTTGTATCTTGTGACTGATACTGTTTTTTACTATTGGTATGACAACATCTTTTTCATCTTTTGCCATTGTTTTGGCAGTGTCTTTTTCATCTTTTGCCATTGTTATTACCTCCATTGAATCTGAATCAGTAGTTGACCTTGAGGAGTAGTGATCTTTTTCTTCATGTTTTTTGTATAAAGCTGCTTGTTGCCTTATCCATCTTTTCCTCTGAGTTTGCATCATCCTTGAGAAACATGGATTGTAACCATACTTATATTCATGTTTGTGTATTGGCTTAAGGCTAGGAGATTCGAGGGTAACCCATTGTCCTGCCTCTGAAACTGGTGGCCTTATCAATCTTGGCCTTTTGATTTATTCAAACCTAAAATCTAGGGTTTGATGAGGAACTGGCCTCGATCGAGCCATTTTTGGCTGTACATATTGAGGGCCAAGTCTTGATTGAATTGATTGAAAGTGCAAAGCAGATCTTGGTTTAGGTCTACCAATTCCTAGTTCTTGTTGCCTCTCATGTCTTCTTCTTTGGTTTTAGCAAAACATTTGGTCAATATTTGGCTACACCTCTCACAGATAGTATCGTCCTCACTATTAGAACTCTCTTGCATAGGTTTTGGTGGCTATTTCCTGAGTATCTCTTTATAAGAGAAAGCAGGTTCTTCAATAGGATATGCCACACTTTTTCCTTTATCAACATGGACATTATTTCCCTAAATTGAAGTGCTCTTGCCATATGACCTGGCTGAGTTGTATTAATTTGAGGTAATTGACCTATCGATCTTCAAATTGCTCATCCCTTGTGTAGGTTGAATTAGTTGTTTTTCCTGTGGACAAAAGACTTGCAATAAATTGACCTTGGACTTTGATAAGTCATGAAATATGACTTATTTACATGTATTTTGAAGAGATTTTATTGGGGTTGTGTTGCATTTCATGTCTAATTACACTTAAATGGATGTTTGTTGTTCAATTCATTGAATTACATGATTTATGCATTTAAGTGTATTAATTTAATCCTTTATATGTTAATTTGGGCCATGTTTGATTGTAGGCACAAGCTAGTTCAGATTGGAGTTAAATATCACAAGCTGGAAGGAGCAAAAGAGAAGAAAAGAGGTGCAAATTAATGTTTGAAAAGAAAAAGAAAAACAAAGCCCACAAGCCCAAAAGGCCCACATGGCCACTAAAGCCCACAAGCTCACATTATCCATTGTACTCGCATCACACAAGATCACTACTTAAAGGAGCTTTAATGAAATTCACGTGGGAGCCTTTCTTTGGCTATGGATTGCACATCCTCAACACTTACCCACATTACACAAGATCATTTGGAGCCTTAAGTGAATTTCTCCTTGCCGTGGATTGCATTGCATGCTTTCTTTTTCTGCCGCATCACACTAGATTATTTTTCCAATGTAGCCCTAAATGAAAGAAGCGTGGATAGCAATTGGAGAGGGGTAGCCGCCAAGGAGCATCATTATTATTATTTTTAGATTTCCTCTCTAGTTTTCTCTCTAGATATTGTTTTCTCTAGTTTTCTTTTTTCTTAGCCATGATTGGCTAAGCCTCTTGCTAAGGCTAGGGGCTATGTTTTCTGCATAACGGTATGAATACTTGTAGTCACTTTTATTTTTAATGCTAAATTACAGTTGATTGTTAATTTATTAATTCCTAATTAATGTATGTTTTATTCCATACTTTCTATAAGTTCAATCATGTTTTTCTTATGATTAAGGAGGAATATTGCATGGTTTTAATTAGGTATTTGTGATTTATAAATTGAAAGGTTTTTCTAATTATTACTCTAGCCACTTTATTTTCTCCGGTAATATAGTGTTCCTGAGTTTTATTAGTTCAATCATGTCAAAAGCTTTTTAAAAGAAAAATAATCAACTTGTAAACTGTTATTAGAACAAGGTTTTTAACTGGGATTACAAGGAATCATACTGGTGTAGAGAAAACACCCCAAAACCTTAGTGCCTTTTTACATATATTCTTTACAAAATTTCCACAAACCAAATCTATTTTACCCTTCTTGCATATTGAATTACATTATCTTTTGAAAACACAAACTCCTTGAGGATCGACAACCCCTTACACGTACTACAAAGTACTGCTTATTATTGAGCGACATCAGACTTATTAGTTCTGACACATAAATTTTTGTTAGGCATAAGCGAACTGAAATCAACAGATGTAGTGTTAACATCTACAACAAGAAATGAGTTTGCATCAACTGCCATACTTTCTTGAGGTGTTTTAGGAAATTTCAAGACATTTTTGTCTATTTTATCCTATATCACATTCCTAAAAGTAACGCAAGACTTAGTGGCATGAGTATAAGTACTATGTCATTTACAATAATCCCTTCCTTTCAACTCTTCCTTAGATGGGAATCTGTGTCTTCCTATAATTCTCAATTGCTTGGCATTATATAAAATGTCAAAGATCTCATTTGCTATCTCCACATCAAAGGAGTAAGCTTTTAAGGAAGAAGCTGGCTTGTTTGACTCTTGTGTTTAGATTTGCTTTTTATATAAAGCCTCACGAACAAAGGGTCCCTGATCTACATATTCTGCTAAGTCAATTTCATAATTAGGGTCCTAATAGTAAGTCCCATAAGAAGAATTTCTTATTTGATTTTCTTCTTTCAAAAGACCTTTAAACCTAGAGGCTTTTTCTGACAGCTCAAATAGGTCAATGAAGGTCACACCCTCAAATTTATTTCTTAATTCAAAACTAAGACCATCGATGGCTATTTTAATATACTCAGTTTCTGGTAGAGTAGTAAGACATCGTGTTCTAATTCTTTTGAATCTTATAATAAATTGTTCTGCAGATTCATCAGGTTTTTGCCTTAATCGAGCTAGATCTGCCATTGAGACTCCTACATCTGATCTGGAAAAATGGGATTGAAATCTTTCTTCCATTTCCTCCCACGAATTAATTGAATTTGCAGGCAGTGCAGCATACCAAGTGAATGCTTGGCCTGTTAAAGAATTGGGAAACAACCTTAGTTTTCCATTTCCATTATTGGAATATTCACCACACTGGATGGTAAACCTAGATATATGTTCTAAGGCAGTTTTTTCATCCTCTCTTGAAAATGTAGTGAAATCAGGTGTTTTAAATCCTCTAGGCCATTCTTCCTTATCAATCCTTTCTGGGTATGGCTTTCTATAAGGGTTTTTTGGTGCCATTCTATGACTTGGACCTAAAAGCTTGGTCTATGACTTCTAAGATTTGGTTTCTTAAGTCTTGACCTTGTGCTAGTCTAGGGTTTGGTTCACCTCTAATATTTCTTTCTTCGAGATCTATTCCTCTATCGAAGATATTCCTATCTCTCTCAGAGGCATTTCTATCTTGGCCATCATAGCCATTTCTTCCATAATTCTACCTATAAAAAATATCTCTCTCAGGGGCATTCCTATCAAAGGCTTTTCTATCTTGTCCGTCATAGCCATTTCTTCCATAGTTCTGCCTATCGTTATTTTGAAATCCAAACCTGTTCCTCCTATTTTGAGAAGGTCTATAAGGCTCATTACATGGATGTTCATTTCTAGGTTCATAGAGTTGCTCAAACCTAAATGGCTCTCTGTGTGGCTCATTCCTTAATGGACCTAACCTTTGGGCTGGTTCAAACCTAAGCCCTATCTTTGGTTGTTCCATTCTTAGTCGTAGTGGTTCCATTCTAGGTGGCTTGAACTGAGGTCGTTCCACTCTAAATGGCTCCATTCTGGGCTGCTCGAATCGAGGTTGTTCCACTCTTGGTGGCTTTATCCTTGGCTACTCAAAACGAGGTTATTCCACTTTTGGTGGATCTGTTTTTGGGCTGCTCGAATCGAGATTGTTCCACTCTTGGTGGCTCCATTCTTGGTTGCTCGAATCGAGGTTGTTCCACTCTTGGTGCTCCATTCTTGGCTGTTCTAATCGAGGCTGTTCCACTCTTGGTGGCTCTGCCATGGGGAGATTGGGGTTAAATATTGTTTGGCTCTTCCTCAGGTCTTGTCACGGGGTTAACAGGATACCCTACAGATATTTCTACATTTAACAGGATACCCTACAGATATTTCTACCACTATTTCACTATTTCTATTTGTGGTTGATTTTCCCCAACATGGCCAGATCCTTGGCCCATTTCTATTCCCTTTATTGTAGTTGTTCCTTAAGTGATCCCTTGGACCAATGTGGCAATATTCTGAGTGAATTGCTCAGTATTGCTTACGGCTTGTTTTAGTTTTTTCATCCTAGTTTTTTCATCCTACCATTTTGGTTGTTGAGAATCTGGAGCAACAACTTTGTTGTGGCATCTGTTTGGACCATTGTTGGTCCAGATTGGACATTCTCATTAAATGCTTCCAATCTTTCTTGGAGTCTGGTATCCATCTAGGTTCTAAGTCTCATCTAAGTTCCATGCTCCATGCTTGTTGGCTAGTGGGGACATTTCAGTGTCCTCATTTGAACTAGAACTTTCCTTCATGTAATATGACACACCCTTTCCAGAGTTTTTCATTCTTCTTATTCTTACCGGCATATAGTACTTCATATAGTACTGTGTGGTCGCCAATTTGTTTGTTGCCAAACTAGAATTTCCAAGGAATGGTCGCAATGGTCGCTAATTTGTTTAAAGGAAACAAATAAGTATATGCTAGATGAGGGTCTAGTACCTTATAGTAGAACCCTAATCTGACTTCAATTTAAAAGGGTTTGATAGGCTCAGTGCTTGCCTTTAGGCCGAAAGCTTGACTTGCCGAAAGGAATAATAAATTGAAAATACAAGTAAGCAAGAGAATAAAATGCAGTAAAGTAAATGGTAATAAATAGAACTAATTAATCAAGCTAGTTTCCCAAGCAAAATCATCATAGCAATCATAATTATACTTGACTTGAAAACTAAAAGCAAACAAATAGTGCAAATCGAGGGCAAAACCTTAAATATAGTAACAAACAGTGCAATCGAGGTAATCAATGTATGAAACAAGGTAACATTCACGTAAACTTAGTACATTCTCATGTGTTCAACATGTCAATCGAGGGAATACTTACAAGCATGTGCAGTAACCAATCTCAGCACACTCTCTTTCCTAAGTAACTGCTCTCTTAGAAACACAAAAAAGCTACAATTCTCACAAATGAAAGCCCTCAAGTGAAGTTCACAAGAAACAATCTTTTTTAATCTCTCAAAAGTTCTCTTTGGGTTTGTTTCAGGGTTTGTGTGTGCATTAATGTACCTGAGTCCACTATTTATAAGCTAACTCCAATGGTTACATTTTATGCCTTGATCTTCTCTTCAAATCCCATAAAAATATCTTCTGTTACTTGATAATTGCCTCGATCGTGGCTTCTGGCTTCTCTGTTAGAAATTCCAGGAACATCCTTTAGACTCCAACGTGCATAATTCCAATTGCCAGATGTCATCTATGTGACTATAGAAATTAATAAACATGTGTTGCTTCTTGATTGGTTTACGTGCCTTTTCTCTAATTGGTTCTTGCTTTGACCGTTATTTAGTCCATGTGTTGGCTTTTTATTGGAGCTTTTGCTAGCTCGCCTGCCACGTCATAATCTTTGAATTCGTACTAACAATTATTTTAAGTGTAAATCGTTAATTGTGTAATACTTAAATACTCTAAGATTTTGAAGTGTAACACAAAACCCTATGTAATTCTGTTTTATGTATTAATTTCGAACTGTATTTCTATTTTCATATAAAACAATACATTTTATGTGTAAACTTACTAAATTAGACCTGTATTTCATATAAAGAAAGACCACATGTGGGTTCTGTAATATACTCAAAAACCCTACGGATTAAGTTATATACATTAACGGTTTACATATAAAATAATATTAAAGGGGATTAAGTGTTACATTAAGAACCTCGAAATTCCGTATATATTTCTCTGTGGGTTTTGTGTATGTTTCTTTATTTTTTATATTTTGGGATTAAGTTTGAACTTTGAAGTAAGTTTGAACTTTGAAGGCTCAGGGTTAGCATTTCATGCGGGTGTAATAATAGACTAACTTATTACTAAAAGATATGGGATTGACTCAGTATTAAAAGGGTTTCTCAATAAAACGAAGAAAAAAGACTCAGTATTTAAAGGGGAAACGTAATAATTGTGAAATGATTAAATTAGAAATATGGAACAAGGTCCTGTAAAAAGAAAATGGGGGTTGGACTTTGGAGCAAGAAATTCGGCCCATCTGGCTAAAATAAACTGGAGGCTAATTAATGAGTGAGTTGCCGTATGGGCTCAGATCATCAAGGCGAAGTATTGGACTCAGATTTAGCTCTGATGCCAGATCCAGTGGTGCTTGCCTGAGATTTTGGGCTGCATTCAATATGTGCCAGTGGGCTGACATGACTAGAAACAAATGGTAATTTGATGTCCTTCTAGGATGACAATTGGGGTCACTTGGTCCCATTAGCATTAGAAAACTGGGGTTTCTTTGGTTAGAAAACTGGGGTTTCTTTGGTTATTTGTTAACAAATTGCTTTTCAGTCAAGGAAGTTGTGGGTTCAAGGGGGTTTCAATTTTGTAGGTAAAGCACAAAATCTATCCTTCATACCCTTAGAGAGAGAGAGAGAGAGAGAGAGAGATTATGCTAAAACCTTTGGGTCAAGAAGACAAGAACAAACATCCTGACAAACATCAAAATTGTCAATTATGTTTTAGTGGCAGTTCTAGTTTGTTTATTAGAACAAAATATTTTGACACTGGTCTATTATGGCTCAGTGACGGAACTAAGAGTCAACTCTAGGGGAGGGGGGCGGCAAAATATTTTTTACATACATATATGCACTCGAACATATATAAAAGCTTTGTATGCACGAAAATTGTTGCATGAATAAATATGTTTTTTTTTAACACAAAATTTCACTTATAAATGAAATTATTTGAAATAGTTAGATAGACACGAGGTAAAGCTTACATGAATTTATATGACCGTAATTATTTGTAATTATTTGTACACAAATTTCTATAAAAGAGAATAAATTACTAAATAAAGAATAAAAAGACATAAGTTATGTTTGCTTTGCATGGAAATTGTAGTGTTTCTTTTCCGTGTTATTAATCATTGTATCTTAGGAAGCATGTGTCCAAGAGTCTCAAAGCACCACTATTGTATGTGTGGGGCGAAATTTGTATTAAGAAGACACCGTCAAATAGTAGTCTGATTTGCATTCATTTTGCATTCATCTTGTATTTGAGATTATTTAATTGTTCTTGTGTTATTCATATAATTAAATAGTTTATATATCTGTTTGTTGTTCTTGTTTACAAAATCATAAAAGTATTTTTTTTGTATGCTATATCCCGACATTAATAAAAGTCCAGTGCTTACAAAAACTTACTCACATCAAAGATGGTATTTATGTTTACGTCAGGTGAAGAGTAGACTCGAAGTCGCTAATGATTTTGGATTTTATTTTTATTTTTTATAATTCAATATTCAAGGGAGGAAGATTTGAACCTTGAATGAATGGAAACATTAGGATGTGTCTAGTTTGGAAACATTAATTTGAAACAATGAAAAGTGGACTAGTTGTAAGCTACAAAGCTAATTAAGTTTGAATTTGAAACAATGAAACAGTGGATTGAGTAAAACTAAGCCATTAAGTTTACTAAGAACACTGATGGCAGCCATTTAACTCTTTGATGAGTACTTAAGCATTGTGCAAATGGTTACCTTAAGCAACTAAATTACCACTATGATCTTTATTGCGCCTACAATCGCTATCAATCCTAGCAGCATTCTAGTAATTAACCCGTAGTTTCCACTGCAGAACTTGCAATAATGTTTGCTAGAATGATCACCCACCTAACCTACTATTATAATCATTAATTTTAACGGTTAATTAGGCTATAGAGTGTGATTTGTAAAGTTTATTACAATTGGAGCGGTGATTGTAAGTTTTCATAGTTTAGGGTGCAAAGTGCCACTATCCCTAAAGATTTTTTAGGGTGATTTTTTTTTACAATTAACTCAAATAGAAAATATCGCTTTTTTTTTTTTTTTTTTTTCAAAAGTAGATTGGTTTCAAGAATAATTATCTAAAAATAGTCTTTAAAAACATGTCTGGTAGTATATTTTGCACTACTTTGTTTTTTTAAATTAAAAAATAAGGCTTACTAAATGGTTTTAAAGATAAGACAATATAGAGAACTAAAAAAGAGACCACTTCGTGCTTTTAAAACCCGATTAGGGTTAGATCAATGGTCAAACTGATAACGTTATAAATAATTTAATTAATACTTTAAACTTATAAATATATAAAATATATTATATTCATAATATATATACTAAAATATATCCAAAAAATATATAATAAGTTTTAAGTGTGTTTTATTCCTTATAAATATAAGAATGTAGGAAAAATATAAATAAAAAATAAATAATTATAAATTTAAAATAATAATCCTTTTATATAACTAATAGTATTATTTTTTATTCCTAAAATATTAACGTATTGAAAAAATAAAAAGAATTTAATTGGACATTATTGTCTAATAGTTTTTTAATCTTTTTTTTAACTATAGTATTATTTTTAGATTTATTCTAAAATTGATATAAATGGTTTTTGAATTTAATATGACAAGTGGACTTAGCAATTTTGTTTGGGAAATAAATCCATAGCAAGTAATATAAATCCACCAATCAAGATAAATACAAAAAAAAGTTAAAGAAAGAAAGAAAAAAAGAAGAAGCCAATTCACATTATAATGCTTACAAGGTTCTTTCAAAAAAATGATAAAACAAAATTAAGTAAAACAAAAGCCTTTGCAAAACCCTCCTCCGCTAGGCCTATGCTTCTCTCAGAGGCAAAACCCCCATCCGATGGCAAAGCCACTAAAGGACAAAGGCAATTCATTTGCACGACAGAAATTAGACGGTGATAGAGACAACGAACACCTCCTCATGTCAACCATTGCAACAACTTCTAGGGAAGATGTAGATGAAGATGACAAGCTTCCAAGTTCGGATCATTATTGTCGCAATCTTAACATTGATTTTCTGTTGTCGTTGCTATGGTAGTCAATGTCGGCTTGATGAAAATGATGACGCTTTCTCATTAACTAAAATGGTTGAATCGTTATTGTCTTTTTGTTTATCATTCTTTTAGACTAGAAGGCATTACAACAACAAGTACAACATATTATCACTGATTAACATCAAAACGATGCGTAGGTTTCAGCCATATTAAAGAATGACTCGCACTATTCAACCAAATATAGTCTGTTGCACCTTACAGTGTTAGAGTATTGTATGAACACTGATAACGACGCAAAGTAAGATTTCATTGGCTCTTTTTGATATTTACATTCTTCACCGTATTACTTTCAATATTTGGTATTCTTTGCCTATTGTTTAATGTTTTGTCCCAGTGTGGCAGCTGAATGTTATAGAAGTGTTACAACAAATGATATGCATAATATCGCAAACTGAAACTAGTGCCACTTATTTATGGGAAGGACACAACGGGACAAGGGACATAAGGAAATAGGATAGGTTCATTCCCATATATTCATATTATTAAATACAAACATTCTAACTATTTCTATAGCGAGATTGTAATACAGGATGCAAACACCCATATAGCACGGGCAAACCTACAAACATTGTTGCCAAATAAATGGGTCGTCTCAGATGTAAGTAGAAGGATTAGTGTTATTAAAGAAAACTATTAGAGTAATATTTTGGCATACTTATACATGTTTTCATTGTAGGTCATAGATTATGTTGCTTCTCAATTGACTCAACGAGAGAAGCAACAACATGGAGAGAATATGACAACTTGGTACTTCCCTACAACATTTTCGGTACGTCTAAGTTGTCGATATTATCATTATTAGCATGTAAGGCCTAGAAGTATATCAAGCAATGCATGAATAATCACAAATTGTAGTGCGATCAATTTAGTTGACACACTTTAGCTGGCCATGGGGATAAAAGGCTCAAAAACCTCCTAAGCATGAGGTGAAAAGGTTAGTGGTTATGTAGGATCCTTTGATTGGTAGCCTCCTTTATGAGTATGAGGTTAAATCAGAGTTCTGCTAGACTACAAGGGGGGATTACTGATTTAATAAGGTAATCCTCAAAAGGAGTAGGCTGTCTTTTGGCAGTCGGTTATCACTATTAGTTGTACTCCTCGGCAAACAGGCCCGACTTCTGTCAGTGATCCCCCCTCCCCCTCCCCTATTTCAATATAGTATGCTCACAAAATTAAACCCTTTAACCATAAAACTTTATGTGTTGGGTAGCAATTGGTGTTGTCCAAAACGGAGAAGCTGTTCGATATGTTATTCAAGTTTTTTTGGATGGGGAACCGGTACGTGGGTGACATGTCGTCTTGTACAAAGGTATGGTACCAAAATTGATGCATACATGTTCAAAATTGCTTGGCCATCAGCCTGATTTCGATAACGGTTTTCCATGTGTGCCATATAGATTTACCTTCCACTGAATGACATGGAAACACATTGGTATTTAATAGTCATTGACATGAGGAGGAAAGAAATCATGTACTTCGATAGCTTGAACTTTGGTCCGGACGTGTCTAGAAGGAAAGCTGCCATTTCTAATGTGGTGAGTTCATGTGAATGGCAATTCATACTTTCATCATAGGTCGCATTTAGGGGTGTCAAATGGGTGGGTTTGGTTGGGTAATAAATGGGTTGGGTCCTTAAAAACCAATTGCCCATTTAGGCCCATTTAACAAAATATGTATTACCCATATCCAACCCAACCCACCCATTTACCCAATTATTTTATGTATGTAAATGGTCAAAATATTTTAAAACTTCTACAATGATAAAAATGCTTATAAAAATGACAAAAATACCCCCAAATAATTAATAGGTAGGTTTGGATAAATTTGTAAAATGCCCAATAAGCAACCCAGTTAAAACCCAATTAAACCCAACTTACTTGGGCCAAATAGTGTCAACACCCATGTACCCATTTATTAAATAAGTGGGTTTGGGTGGGTAATTAGTGAGTGGGTTTGATGGGTTAATGGGTTTGGGCGGGTTAATGGGTTTGGGCATATTTTGCCCCCCCTAGTCGCATTCAGGGAGTTTGGATTGCATTGATAAATTCTTTTGTTTATGTAGCTGGTGTCATTGGAGGAGTGTTTAACACACCCAAAAGTTACAAAGAGGGAAAATAGTGGCCTACTAAATTTAAAGGATTGGCCCCTCGTAACTCTTCCAGGAGTTCCAACACAAGAGGACGGGTAAGAATATCATAAATGGAATATTCTCTGAAATTTTTACTTTCATAACATAAACTTATACTTTATTAAAGCAAGATGTCGGTTGATATTGTACACGGTTACTATTCTTGAAATTATTTCAGGTCTAGCTGTGGCATATACGTAATGAAGTTCATGCTACTACCGGATATATATAAAGGCTATCAGACAGTGGTAATATGAGGCACTTTCATTAACATTTTCAGGGTTATTATTACTTTTCACGTGATTTGACCATATATTGAGGTTTTATGTAGTCTGCATGCGATGCGGACCGCTTGGCCCTAGTCCTAGACTTAGTCTTGCATGAACACAATCAAAAGCGAGGAGATGTCCTTGCCAAAGCCAAATTTTGACAATTTTTTATTGGAGTTAGACTAAGTATGGATGTCATTTCCATGGCTAAATTGCGTAAATTGGAAGGTAATAACTTTTCTCATTGGATTTTCATTTTGATAAGATTTTATAATACAAAAATTGTGGAAATAATAATGACAGTGTACATGACCAAATAATAATTTTCAAGGGATTGGAGTGGCCAAGCATTTTGACAAATTTTGACTGGAGTTATACTAAATATGGATGTCATTTCCATGGCTAATTTGCGCCAATTGGAAGGTAATAACTTTGCTCCTTGGATTCTCGTTTTGATGTGATTGTATAATATAAATATTGTGGAAATAATTAGCGAAAGGGTACATGAACAAAAAATTTTGGGTAACTTTTTCCAGGGTTTGGACATGCATGGATCCCATGGCTTCCAGTGTGAGATAGCATTCCAAGA
>OU015766.1:4502795-4535482 GCA_907173295.1 Fagus sylvatica
CCGTATAGATGTTAAACGTGATCAATACGATGAATGTATTTATTTATTTTCCAATTTTATTGGCAGACTCAGATGTTGTAGTTTCTTCGTTTGACCCTTCTCAGCTCTGCTTGTAAATCAACCAATATCCCACAAGACTGAAAACTGAGTGAGACCCAGAAATCATGGAAGAGCAAAAGAAGGATAGAGGAGGAGAAGTAGAGGAAGAAGGTGGACAAAGTAAAAGTGGGAAGAAGGTACCGATAGCAGGAAAGAGGAACATACTCATCACAAGCGCCTTGCCCTACGTTAACAACGTCCCTCATCTTGGAAACATCATTGGCTGTATGTTTCTTCTTTCTCGCTCCATCATTTTACTCTTGCTTTTACATTTTTACATTTTTCTTCTTCTATATAGCTACTCAAATATATAATGAATATTTGGATCATCATATCTATTATTTTCCTCCGCTTTAAGATCTCATAAGCAACTCTAAAAAACTAAAATATGTGTATGTACCATAATTGAAGCACAATAAGGAATTCAATTTTGAATTTACCCGTGAGGCCTAAATCTAGTGTAGGCTTATTATGTACTTGTAGAATAAGTAAACCTAGTCTTAGTTAGTCTAGTATACACATTAGGCCTAAACTTACTGCATGCCTATGTATATCTAACCGTAACATACCGTTAACATGTGTATCTCATAACCAATTATATTATGTCACGTCATGAATTAATTTACACCTTCATCTGCACTATCATTTTGTATAACCAAATCAAATCTCTCCATTTAAATGAAAAAACAAAATCTTAATGATAATTTATTTTTTATGAATGAATTAGTGTTTGTTTGACAACAATTTTGTTCTTTTAGGTTTTTTAATTCATTTGCTTATTCGCTTATGTAAAGTTTTTTAAAGCCATTTTTTTTTTTTTTTTTTTTTCTAGTTATAACTATACTTTAACCAACTTTCATAAAATAAGAAAATAAGCTTTCAGCAAAAAGCTATATCCAAACTCACTCTAAGTAATAAAATGAGGAAAGTCTAAAACTGTTAAGGGACATGGCATTTTTTGATTTATTAGGTGGCAATGTGTATTTTATATATTTGAAATTTACATTTTAGACATGATGAAGACTAAATTCTTGGGAGGTCCATGTTTTATGGCCTAACCATTAGGGGGTAAATTGTCTTTAATTTCCTTCTCATTTTTAGTATTTACATTGTTCTTTTTTGCCATTGAATGTCTAGTCGCGATTTCCATGGCTAATTTTGATACACATGGTACAGGTGTTCTAAGTGCTGATGTTTTTGCTAGATATTGCCGTCTTCGTGACTATAATGTGATATACATATGTGGAACTGATGAGTATGGAACAGCAACAGAGACAAAAGCTTTGGAGGAGAATTGTACCCCACAAGAGATTTGTGACAAGTAAGTTAGTTGTTCATTGGAGCAGAGCATATTTTATGATTTCAATTCATGTTTGGTATAGAAACAGAATATCTAACTCATTTACTTACTGATGGTCATTGTCTAGTGCACGATCATAAAGAGTAAACTTTGTATACTGATATATAAAATTTGATATGATTTCTTTTGTCCTTTTATTTTTGGTGATAAGTATTGTGAGACTGCGAGGCAGAATGGTCTTACTTTCACCCTTACTTTTTTGAAGATGTTACCAAGTTGCTTTTCAGGCCTCTCTTATAATTCATTTTAAATATATTTGGCATTCCCCTATGCCTCTTAAAAACATTTGCTCTTGGTTAATGACTTTAATAAGATGGTGATAAATTGTATCTCTGAGAAATTCACCTTGTAATTGCCATATAGATATTATGCAGTTCATAAGGAAGTTTACAATTGGTTCAACATAAGTTTTGATGAATTTGGGCGCACATCAACTCCTCAACAAACTGATATTTGCCAAGCAATTTTCAAGAAACTGATGGAGAACAATTGGCTTTCTGAAAACATGATGCAACAGGTACAAAGTTATGTTGAGATGCTATAATGGTTTTATGTGCTTGTAATAGTGATTCTTTTCTTCTTTGGCTAATGTTGTTTTTGGTTGAGTACTGCAAACTTGCAGCATTGTTTAATTTTAATTCCACAACAATTCAGTTTTATTGCAACACATGCAATCGTTTCTTGGCTGATCGGTTTGTGGAAGGCACCTGTCCATTTCCAAATTGTAATTATGATTCTGCACGTGGGGACCAATGTGAAAAGTGTAGTGAGCTTCTAAATCCAATTGAACTTAAAGATCCAAGATGTAAGGTATGTGTGTCCTCTATTATCTTAATTTCTGCTTCTGCTTTTTTTTTTTAATGTTTCCCTGGTTTCATAATTAAGTTATAATCTACAGTTATGTCGGAAAACTCCTCAAATTCGTGATACAAACCATTTATTTCTAGAGCTCCCACTACTGAAGGATAAATTGGAGGAATATATCAATGAAATGTCAGTTGCAGGATCTTGGAGCCAGAATGCTATTCAAGCTACGCATGCATGGCTTAAAGGAGGACTAAAACCCCGCTGTATTACCAGGGATCTTAAATGGGGGGTTCCTGTACCACATGAAAACTTTAAGGATAAGGTTAGCATGTAATTTTTCATAATTTTTGGAGATTCACCATTTCTCTTGAAGTGGAGAAGTTCCTTTTTACAGTAGTCATAAAGAAGTTGGCAGGTTGACTTCTGGTTCTTTTTGCTTTCACTATTTTTTGGCAAGTAATCCTTTTGCTTGCAATGATTGATCATGTTCCCTCCAATTTCATGATGCTAAGGTTTTCTACGTATGGTTTGATGCACCTATTGGTTATGTCTCAATCACTGCATGCTACACACCTGATTGGGAGAAGTGGTGGAAGAACCCTGAAAATGTGGAGCTGTATCAGTTTATGGGAAAGGACAATGTGCCATTCCACACTGTAAGAGTTTTTAATCACTTATATCATATTTATAGTTGTTAATTTACAACTAATTGTGTTCCATGTTTTAGCTTGAAAAAGAGATGCAAGAAATTGTTCTATTGAGTTTAATATCTTCTACATGGGATCGTGTAATTGTTCTACACAAACAAGCTAGCTCTTGTGGACTTTTTATTTCCTACCACCTATTCATACAATAATCCATACACACACACATCAGTACACCACTATTTGATGCAACTCGCACTAATCAGTATACATTTACATGATATTATATATATAATATATGTGTGTGTGAGATCGTGCATGCATGAATGTTTATGTCAGTCAAGTTGTGCTGAGTATGGCTCAATCTTGGTTTTAAGCAAGGCTGGTAATACTTGAGTGATTTTTTACATATTAATTTTGGAGTCTTTGGAGAGGAAATTTTTGTTTCATATTGAAAAAGCCAATCCAGTATATAATCTGGTGTTCTACGTTTAGTAAGGAAAAAAGTATATTTTCATGCTTTGGCAACCACCAGCATGGATAGCATGCCTCCATCATCTAGTATCAGTCAATTAGGCTCCCTGCCCCCTTCCGTCCCTTTCTTCATGCAATTAGGAGTTGGGAAATCATTGTTAGACCTTTGAAAAGTTAATTTTTTGAAGTTAGTAGTTGCACAGGTTTGTTAAAGTATTATTTCACTATATCAATGCTAGTCAGATTATTCCCACTATCTGCTTATTTGCTTTTTATAATCTGATTCCAGGTGATGTTTCCATCCACACTTCTTGGAACCGGAGAAAAGTGGACATTGATGAAGAGCATTAGTGTTACAGAGTATTTAAACTATGAAGCAGGTATATTGATGCAGGACAATAAACTCTTAAGAGGGAAATTGTGTTTGGCAAACAAAAGAAGAATAAAACAAAGGGATAGGACCTAGGAATCAGAACCAACTGAGAAAAAAGAAAAGAAAAAGAAAACCTAGCAATCAGCACTTAGGTTGTTTAGAATCAGCACCAAGTATGATAGGAACCAAGAATCAGCATCTGGGTTTGCTTGGAATCAGCACCAAGCACTAGAAGAAAGCTTACAACCCAAATTTTATAAATCCATGATCAACTGCTTACAATAGTGAAACATCAAACATGAAAAGAAAATAAAATCAAAATGAGATTACATCAAATATGGAAATAAAATCCAAATAGAATCAATTTCCAACAAAATCAATCATCGTCATGTATTTTAGCCACCTGAAGTGGTTGTCAACTTGTCATTATGCCACACCTTATGTTGATTGGGTATTTGATGCTTTATTCTTTATGCTTAAGCTATTTTTATATCATCATTATTACTGTTGTTGTTGTTGTTGTTGTTGTTATTATTAATATTATAATTAATGTTGCAGGAAAGTTCTCCAAAAGCAGGGGTATAGGAGTTTTTGGCAATGATGTCAAAGATACCGACATTCCCTCAGAAGTCTGGCGATACTACTTGCTGACTAACAGGCCAGAGGTAAGTTGTGTTGATGAAGCTTCTAGTGATTCTTGATTGCTGCACTCTCTCTACTTGCAAGTTCTAATGGATTTATTTCCATTAGGTCTCAGACACATTGTTTACATGGGCAGACTTGCAAGCAAAACTAAATACTGAGTTACTGAATAATTTGGGCAATTTCATTAACCGAGTATTGAGTTTCATCGCCAAACCTCCAGGTCAGTAATCTGCTTGCAGACATCAAATCTTTTTAGTTCCCTGTACAGACAATGTTAGGAGAGTTCAAAGTTTTAATTTACTTCAAGACTTTGATACATCTAGTGGTGCTTCCTTATAGTATGAACAAAGCTTTTGGGATGTGGTGCTTGGGCTTCCCTCGTTGGGTATACAAGTGTGAGTGTAAGTCCCACATGGAGAAAAAGTGAAGATGATTAGGAATTAATATAACATAACTAGGTCCAAACCCATAGGCTTAAGCTTTTGAGTAAAGTGGTGTCCTTATATGTTATTTTAACTCCTCAATTAGAGTCTCCTCTAGATGTTATCTCCTCAACATCCCCATGATTGCCAGCCAATTTTCCCCCTTGTGATACTGTTATTCTGTTTTGTCATTTGTTGACTGACAGATGCTGGCTTTTCTTGTACATTATGGTGAGATTTGAATATAGCATGGTACATGATACATCCAGATTTTGGAGCAACATGCCTTCTTCCTATTCTTGTGCTTTCTTCCATGTTTATAGCCCATTGTGGTGCTGTTCTTTCAACTTGGAATTTTCTTCGAAAAATGACTTCCTAAAACACCCAGTTTTCAATCTGCCTTTAGAGCCATATTTCTGTGCCCAATCTTTGCATTCTGGACAGATATGAGCATGCATGTAATCCTGCTAGTGCTAAACAGAACAATAATCAAGTTTGGTGGGGATAAAAATGTCAATTTACTAGAGGAGCAAAACGATTTAGATTGAATGAATTTGGAAATGGTGGATCATGGTACTGTGAAATTAACAATTCAACTCCCATCTTTTAGCTAATATGACTAAGTCCTATTTCTTTATACTTTATAGTTCTTGTTGCAATAGAAATAGACATGTACCCTATCTCCATACATATTCTTACATATTCAACAATAGGAATATTTTGGATTCCCAAGAACTTGTCAGAAGAAATTAATCTGGCCATATATATTTTAATAACTCATGTTTGGTCTGGTGTTATTAAACAAAAGTTTTTGTAATTTGTGAATGATTTGAATCATATATAGAATTGTTATCAATAATTTCAACGACATGGCTATTACTTCCATGCAAATATTACTTGCAATTTTTATTTTATATTTTGTACCATTGAAATCCTACATAAAATCTGTAAATTATTTGAGATCTCATTAAGAAAATTGTGTAAATTATTACTTGCAAAATTTTAGAATTTATGCATCTACATATCTAGTTAACCGCAGCAAGATTTCTGAAATTTTCCCTAAAAATGCAGTGAATATTCTGTAATATCAGAGTAGACCCCTTCTTATCTTGCATTTATGTCTTAGCATTCATTTGTTATCACTACTTGACCTTTTGGATCATTATATGGTGATTGAAACTTTGGGTTCCATCTTCCATGTGTTCCCTTGGGCATTCGGGCTGCAATTTTGACGTACAATAGAAACTTCATGCAGGCACTTATTGCTTACTTTTTTCCTTCCCTAATTTGTATGCGCCTTCTTCTTTTTAATGATAATTGATATTTGCAGGACTAGGATATGGATCTGTCATTCCTGATGCTCCAGGGGTGGAATCAAATCCCTCTACAAAAACATTGGCAGAGAAAATTGGTAATTATGTGGATCAGTATATAGAAGCAATGGAAAAGGTGATTAAATAATTATGGGTAATTTAGTTTTTATGAATTAAAATTTTCTATTTACAGACTTAAGAATTCTTTATGCATTATTTTACCAAGAAGGGTAATTATCCATGTTTCATGTGACAGGTTAAACTAAAGCAGGCATTGAAAATTGCAATGAGCATATCTAGTGAGGGCAATGCATATCTTCAAGTAAGCTTGTTAAGGCTTAGAAGTTATTTATTTTATTGATTGTTCACGCTATTTTCAACTACTATTTGTTCATAAAATCATTTAATATGCAGGAGAGCCAATTTTGGAAGCTTTACAAGCAAGACCAAGCTTCCTGCTCTATTGTTATGAGAACTTCCGTGGGGCTGGTTTATCTTCTTGCATGTTTGTTAGAACCTTTCATGCCATCATTTTCTATCAAGGTACACTTCACATCCTACAAGGTATCTTCCAAATGGTTGTCACGACGTGTTTGTTTCACCACTGAACGATTCTGCTTTTTCTAACCCTGAAGGTGCTAAAGCAGCTTAATTTACCTCCTGAAAGACAACTTTCACTTTGTGATGAGACTGGAGATCTTGAAAGGGCAAAAAAACCTTGGGAAAGTCTACCTGCTGGTCATAAAATTGGGACACCAGAGCCTTTGTTTAAAGACTTGGTATATATTTCAAGGGTAAATTACACTGACACCCCATTTTTTTTGGGAAATTGGACTCACTACACCTTAATTTGGAGAAATGACACTCCGCTCCCAAATTTGTAAAATAATTAATGCTCAACTCATTTTCCCCCATTTTTAAAGGAATATTTCTCATTTAAACTTAAAATAATTGGAATATAATTTTTATTTTTAACTTTGAATAGTTAGGCATTGGTTAAAAAAATTAATAAAAAATAAACAAAAATAAAAAATAAAAAGGGGGCAGAGTGTTAATTATTTTACAAATTTGGGAGCGGAGTATAATTTCTCCGAACTAGTGTGTAGTAAATCTAGTTTTCCCAAAATAAGGGGTGTCAGACTGTCAATGTAATTACCCTTTATTCTATTACTCCCACCTTCAGTAATTATTTTCCCCCTCTCTGCCTGCTTTTCTATATGGTTGTATCATAACTCATCTTCTCTATCGTACAGAAAGATGAGGATGTGGCATTTTTTCGGAAGAAGTTTGCAGGAAGTCAAGCTGATAGGGATGTAAAAGACAGAAGCGGAAAAGAAATTGCAGAGCAACTAGGGAAAACAAAACTTAGTTGATAGTCTACCTATAATCTCATACCAGGGAGTCTGGAAAATTTATCTCATGTATCATATTACTTGAAAATTAATGTTTGTAATATTTCTCTTGCAGATCACCATGTAAGCTTACATTCCACGTACGTATAGTGGTGTTTTTGGTTTGATTTGGTAAATGGCAACTGTTAGAGAAGAGCATAGGATACTTTAGTCTATTTTCATGGCAGATAAGTTGAGAAACTTAGAATGAGCAGGCTCTCACAATGATGAATAGCCTTGAGGATCCATGTCTTTGCATGAATGAAAATTTGTGTACGGAGGGAATTCTTTCCAATATAGGGGAATTATGTATTACAGATGTAAATGGATAGCTCTTCAATTTGTCTACTGATGATGGAAAACATACAGCCTCACTGGCTGCAGTTTTCAGCATGATGCTTTTTGACACTGAAATCATAACCAAAATTAGCTGAACAATTTCTTTCTTAGCATAAGTTCAATTTCAACTCCTCATAGTAGAAGGTGAGTTTTAGTTGATTGTTGACCTTTTGAAGACTAGGGATTGGATAGTGATATGATGACCTAGAAAATTTCTATTGGATTGATTGCTCTCTTTTCATTGGAGAACTAGGGTATAAATCTCCCTCCCCATTGTTGTAACTATCAAATTATTTTAAAAAAAAAAAAAAAATTGTATTGTGTTTGTTGGCATATGTAAAATTTAAAATCCATCTCCACTTTAGGTAGATTTTTAGATATTATAGTAATAATCTCCGTATATCAAACACATGAGCTTGTAAACCCAAGGGATTGGGCTTAATGGTTGAAGGATAATGTGGTATACATACATATATGTTTCAAATTATTTGATTTAGAGTCTTACCTCTTTGTTTCTACAAGAAACCCCATATATACCTTTGTACAGCGGAATGATCTTGCCAAGTCTCTTCCCACGTGTCTTTGTGCCCACCAACAAGTCTCCACATAATTCATCTCGTGCTTGTCAATGTGAAGGTGCAACAATCTCGAGCACTTCACGTTAATCCATAGATTAAGTCCTAGGGTTTGTTGATGGAACCCTAAGACAATGAGAGCTAATGAGAGAGAGGACGACAGCTATTTTGTGTAAACTTACGTAAGTTTTTTGTCTGAATAATGCAATATTATATTGCATCTTTTGGGAACCCTAGCCTTAGGATTTTGTCTTAATAGGCTGCCCATATGGGCGCCTATTTGGGCCAACCTGAAATGGCCCAAATGCCAATAGTCTCCCACTCGACCATAGTGGGCAAAGCAAGAATCATCTCTCATTCGCTTCCATCCATTTGTCTTACACATACAACATGAAATGGTCCATGCGACCGACAAGCCTAACCTACAAGGCGAGGACACTACAACCAAGCTCTATCAAAACCAGCATAGTGTAACCCCTAAATAAAAACGGCTTGTTATGTCCCAGACTTTCTGATCACATCAGATTGAGTATCTTCTAATCCCTCATGAGTTCCAACAAACTTAAAACCACACTCAACCTTTCTTGTGAAATCACTCTATCATGTACTCACATTCATGCCCTAGACTCCCAAAGTCGACATGAATTTTGGACGCAGGCACTAGACAGAGATGTGTTATCAGATTATCTTCCCTTCGCCCTACTACCACTCAACTTTGGTTTGACGCTCCTCCTGGTCATACCCCTTAAAGCCGAATAATCCATGGCTATAGGCAACATGCCAAAGAAATGGTTGTCAAACCTCTGTCTTGTGACACAATCAAAGGTCACATAGGGCACAGTATGATTCAGATTGGACTCACACAATGAGGAAATAGGGATTCATTCTCTCACCTCCATATCTAATGGTCGCTACAAGCACATGTGGTATGGACACATGCTGCAATGGGATCCTCCTTTATTTCCAAAAAGGAGTGTATGTCTTAACATGCATGTATATATATATATGTTTCCACCGCATGGATCTTAGTCCAGTCGCTCCAAGCCTGTAATTTCTCTTCTTGCTCCAAAAGCATTGTAGGTCTTTGCATACCCCTTGAGTGTCAAAGAACACCACGTCTCATCTCCGCCCACTATCCAAGCGTCAAAGGTGATCGCTTGTGTGAGTGAGCCGACATAAGTCTAGCGACATACCTTCACACCATGGCTCTTAGCCACATGGTGTGTGTGTGTGTGCGCGCTACTGAGTTGTCCACCAACTCTCAAATCATGCCTTAATGATATTCCCAACATCATATGTAGGGGTGGCAAAAAAAGCCCAAACCCATTAGCCTACTCAAATCCACTCACTAATTACCCAACCAAACCCACTTATTTAATAAATGAGCAAATGGGTGCTAGCCCAATTAGACCCAATTAAGTTGAGTTTAATTGGGCTTTAATTGGGTTGCTTATTGGATATCAACAAAAGCCCAAACCAAGCAAAAAAAAGAAGTATAGGCTTTAAGGGTATTTTGGTAAATTTTAAGGCTTTAGGAGTATTTGGTCATTTTAGAAGTTTTAGGACATTTTAATTATATATGCATAAAATAAATGGGTAAATGGGTGGGTTGGGTTTTAGCTTAGATAATTGGGTTGGGTTGGGTTTGGGCAATATCTACTTTATTAAATGGGTTTAAATGGGCTATTGGGTTTTAAAGGCCCAACCCATTTAATACCAACCCAAACTCACCCATATGATAGCCCTAATCATATGCATGATTAAATACAACCATCTATATCAATGGTCAACTACAGAACACCCAAAAACAACATGTGTTCCATGACCATGCCTATATGCAATGTCTTAGATGTAGTGTCCCAAAAGAGAATGTATGTTTTCCATTAGGTATTAGGATTTTGGTTGTATATTGAAACAGCCATACAATTTCATAATTGGTCGACAACCCAGTTGTCACTTATAAGCACTTCAAGAATCCTCTTTCATCACTCATTTACCAAAATGAGAATATATACAAAAACCATCACATCACAATTGAGGATTGAGCAATTTTGTTATTATCCCACTATGCTTGGCCTAGCAAACTAGTGAGTATAACTTAGGTTTCATGTAAACCTAAATTGTTATTCTAATGTGCTACACCGTATTTATGCAAATGTGTTCGCTCCCACTCAGCGAAGCATGCGGTGAGTATACTCAGGATGGTATTACTGATCTCATAATTTAATTCTCATGAGCAACTCAAAAAGAAATTGAACACTAGTTATGGTACATGAGCCATCTTTCTACCATTAGTCATAGGGCCATGCTAGGTGCTCCATCTCAATAAGAATGTCAATGGGATTTAGAGTTATGCATCTCAAATTGTATGTTTTTTTAACCAATTTCTTAAAACCCAAACTTTGAGCAAAAACTCTATTCAACCCATTCCAATGGTGACATTCTATCCCAAAATTACTTCAGCTACTAATTGTCAGCATGAATCATTTAAGAACGATGTGGACCATTTTCGAGGATCAAGAAATAATAAATAGACCTATCACTACAACATCGCAAGTCCATCTAGAAGGACTCAACGAGGTGAAGTAATCTTGGTCTAGGGTATAATCTTTGCGCTTTAGTCCTTCGCGCCACAAGAATCCCATATTGTCTAATTCTCCTAAAAGAATCGACCATTCAAAATCCTTCTAGAAAATCTCCTGCTATTTGACTTATGACAATAACTAGAGGTTATTATGAGATAGACTTGCATCCTAGTCCACAATTCTACCCGTGTTGTGCTTATCATAGCACAAAAAACAAGATCAACAACTCCAAGTTGGATCAAATGAGGAGAAGTCTCGCCCAATGGTTAACCATTCCAAACAAGCAGGTGGAGTCCACAATACTAATCTGGTGGAGCTTAGGATTCTCTACAAGTCCACAAATGACAAGAGAATCCAAACTAGCTAGCACACTACTAAGGACCTTAGAAATCACATTCATGCACTAATGGTATCCTCCCACTAGGTCAAAGCATCACTCCCACTATTTCCGGCGATACCAAACAAAAAGGATTTTATAAAAATATTCGAATATGATGAGGCTATAAGTTAAAAAAGAAAACACCTTCAATTCCCTACAAGTTAATTCCCCCACCTTGTCGAAAATATGAGTGATTTCCTTACATTTCTAATGTGATTCTAGATCCTATCTCCAAATCTCACCATGCTCATGACGCCATCCAAAGTGATCTCCAGTTCATGCAAAACACATCTCAACTAATAGGACATTAGCTCAAGTATATAGGCAGCAAACAAAATACATGGTAAAACAATGCGCCATTATCCAATTAATTGCAAATATGTGTCTATGTCCCTCAGGAAGAATCCCTATAGACTCATCCTCAAAATTAC
The DNA here is from genome assembly GCA_907173295.1 of Fagus sylvatica. Taxonomy (NCBI): domain Eukaryota; kingdom Viridiplantae; phylum Streptophyta; class Magnoliopsida; order Fagales; family Fagaceae; genus Fagus; species Fagus sylvatica. The sequence continues at coordinate 4,514,633 of OU015766.1, forward strand.
CTTAATATCTCTAGCAGACATTTTAGGTGATCCTCAACTTCAAACTCTGTGAGAATTAGGTGGACCCTCACATATTTCAATGGTGAGACAACTAATGTCCTTAACTAGTGTGCTACTGTGGAAATTGGTTAACCCTATTAAAAGAAAGATACTCTAATTGCCTCTCTAAGACTCTAATTGACTTTACTTCATTTGTCAAGGAGATGGTTCATCTAAGCAAGATGGTCCCCATGACTTACTCAAGATATCGAAACCCATCATCTTGAGCCTATGCCTAGCGCTCTCTAGCAAACCAAAGCACAGTCTATTTAGAGATTAACTTAACTGACCATTGGATCCAATTATATTATATTTATAACCAATAATGCCACTAGATTCAAGGATAAAAACTTGGACTATTAAGAACTACTAACCATATCCCATTTTCTCATACTCTAAGCACTTATAGGATGTAACATGTGCACAATCCTTGCGCTCCAACATGATGAAGATCCTTAAGCCGCCTCCATAATTAGGGCAAAATGCTCCATTTCTTATTAACCTTCCAATTGCTCAAGTGCATCCACGAGCCAAAACACATGGATTGATAATTACAATAGCTAGTTGTCCAAACATTATCCTAAAGCCACTATGCTTCCTTCAAGGTGCACAATACTATTTCCCTTTTCAAGGATATTATCCTTTATATTCCCTATTGGAGTGCTACACCATAGTCCTTACGCTAGGGCCTAAATGCTTGCGCGAGCCATGTTTAGCAAGGACAAAGCCATGCGACTTGATGCTCTATCCTAAGTTCAAGATGATGCACAAGATCATTGAACGTGTGAATATCCTTCTTAAGCATCACAATGAACTCTATATGATCTAAAGAATCAACTAAGGAATCTATAGCGAGAAATATTACCCAGCATATCCCGGATACGCTGTTGTCTCATACAATGCATTATATCCATGAATGCTAGGTGGAGCGCTTAAAATTAGTCCTTAAGCTTGGTCCTAAATGTCTCAAGTAGGCTAAAATGAGCAATCGACGGTAGTGCTACCAAGCACTTAGCTTAGGCTCAAAATGCAATGCGCATCATGATGAGACTAGTAAGCTCCCACTAAACGAGCATTTTCAAATGCATTTGTCCAATGAGACCTAACCGACAGGTTACATAAATACTCAACCCTAGCTAATTTGCATGGGAGCAAATTTTGTAACCTTCAATTCATACTCTTAAGCATGCAACCCAAAAAAGTCATACATCTAGTGCATTTCACATAGGTTAAGTGTTGTTTATTTATTGGATCTACCCCTAGGATATTGTCATCGCAACTAATGCGCATAATATCTTAAATCACAATAGTCACGAGGTAATGAATTTTATCTTAAGTTTTACCATCCTAGTGTTCTATGCTCATGGAGAAGAAATTGAATTGTGTGCCTTTAGAAGTCACAAACTATCGATATTCAACTTCTCTGGTCACTAAGATCCAACATGATCTTAATTTTATAAACCACTACATGTATGCACATTTCTTGCATTATTTAGTACACAAAATTATTTTTTGCCACATCCAACAAAATTAAATAACAATAATTTTACACAAGTCGTGAGATCGAGACTTAGCTATGCTAGGAATCATCTCCCATGCACAAGTGTTACTTTTACTGTGTTTAACTTCTCTAATGCGCAAAACCTTCATGGGAGGATCTGATCAACTGCACCATGGTCCCCATTTACTTTCTTTTGCACATGCCTCAAACAATTTCACACACAAAATTGAAATACACTCCCAATTAAAACAAGCATTATCAATTTAATTATCATTTGAACAATTGTCCGTCACGTATACCTCATAGTATGGAAAGAAAATATTTTGAGCATGTGACAATTCACATTTAGCATGAAACAATTTGCATGTCATTTTCCATATTTTGCCACATCAAAATTTAATTCACAAATTTCAAATTACTCATTTTATGCCTCTAAATACACCAAAAATATTAAAGTGCAACCAAAAATATAGAAAAGGTGAATTTAAATACTTACTGTGTGGTAACACATAATATGGCTTCTTATAATTTTCTCCAAATTTTTTTTATAGTTTTCCATAATTTTTAATCATTCATTAAATACAATGAATATCATGGAAAAATTCAAAATGCATCCCAAAAATCTGGAAAAATTAAAATTTCATGCTTCCCATGTCTACACATAGAGTGGTCCACCCATACACAATTTTTAGATTTTTAATAATTTTTCTATAAATATTTAGTCAATTTCAAGAGACAATAAAAAATTACAGAAAATTATATATCTCATAAAAATATTGAAAATTTGTAGATTTGTTCTCTGTGTATACCAGTTCATCAAAAAATATTTTTTTCACATATTTGTCAATTTTCAATAATTTTTAATTGTATACCAAGAATAATAAAAATTATAACAAATCAAAGGAAACAATCAATATAATTTTGGAAAAATATGATTTTACACATTTTGAGTCTCTTCACAGACTAGAATAGCTTTCCAAAATTTTCTACAATTTTTTATAATTTTCCTCAATTTTCTATATTTAAATACAAAATTAACAAATTTTGTATTAAATAATAGAAGTGCCAAAACATCTCACCTCCCATACTAATGGGTGGTCTCAACTCCTAGAGGAGGGTACAAAAAATTGGAGATGACACGTGCCCCCACTCTCTCAAGTGGTTCTCAAGGGACATTTTTTTATTTAACAATTAATTATTAATTATTTTCATTACCAGAAAAAATTATTAAATTTTTTTATTAAAATATCCTAAAAAATCATAGTCACAATGGAGGAAACTAGAGGCCGAACCGAGCTCGGGGTGGGCTCCACGTGCCACCAGCTACGAGTGGGGAACTCCCCTAGCCCCAGTTCATCCCTAACCTTCACCTAGGGTTTTTTTCGAAAACCCTAGCTGCCAGGCCTACTTCGGGCCTCCATATTTCTCTCTATAGAGCTCCATTTTCGGTGATTTTTATGCAGTTCGAAAGCTTATTCAACATACTACATATTGGAATAAAAAAGTATTCAGAAACATGGAGTATTGAACAAGATATACATGCCGCAAAAATACTGATTACGCATATTGAACAGAAAATATAAAATGGAATATCTAATTGCACACACATCCAAATCATGCAAGGTTTGTTGCTATGCACTCCTGGGGTCGTGAGGAGTCCATTAGTATTGATGGTATCACTGGAAGCTCACTGGAGAGCCGCCGGCAGTGAGAACCCAAAATGGCCATTATGGCCAACAATGGAGAAATTAATTATTTTTCTCCCTATGGTTCTCTAAGGCTCAAAAAACATGAAGAAGAGAGCCTATGGCTCTAATACCAACGAAGGATAATGTGGTATACATACATATATGCTTCAAATGATTTGATTTAGAGTCTTACCTCTTAGTTTCTACAAGAAACCCCATATATGCCTTTGTGTAGTGGAATGATCTTACCAAGTCTCTTCCCATGAGTCTTTGTGCCCACCAACAAGTCTCCACATGATTCATCTTATGCTTGTCAATGTGAAGGCGCCACAATCTCGAGCACTGCATGTCAATTCACGAACCAAGTCCTAGGGTTTGTTGATGAAACCCTAATACAATGAGAGCTAATGCAAGAGAGGATGACGACTATTTTGTGTAAACTTGTGTAAATTTTTTGTCTGAATAAAGCAATCTTATATTGCATCTTTTGGAAACCCTAGCCATAGGGTTTTGTTTTGTTTTAATGGGCTACCCATATGCGCGCCTATTTGGGCCAACTTAAAATGGCCCAAATGCCAACAGTGGTTTTTAAAGTCATATGAGATCCTGAATTCGAAAATCTTTAGCCAACATCTTAGAGTCGCCTTTAAGGGATTTCTCCCTGTAATATGTGATACGGATGGACTACATACACCCGAAAGAATAATCAAAGATTTGATGAACTTTGGACATTCTCGTTATGAAAAAAAAACACATGAGTTTGTAAGAGCTTTCTCAATGGGTTGTCTAAAATTTAAGCCAAAATTTAGTTTTAGGAACTACTTTTTCTATTTTGCCTAATCGCTCTTTAAGTGGTCATCCACACAATGTATAATTTATAATATATTTTTTACTGCATGTAATGATCTATATTGTCTTAAAAAGAGTGCACACATATATAGCAATGCTAAATCGGTTATGTGTACAATGCATTTATTAAAAAGGACAAAGCTTTTAATACGTAGAAACAATAAGTTGTTATGATGTAGAAACAGCCAAGTCTAAATCGTTTCTAACACTCCCCCTTGGATGATCACTTACTAAGAATATGTCTCATTAAAACCTTGTCCGGTAAAAAACCAATGGGAAAAAAAACCATTGGCGAAGGAAAAAGAGTACAGTATTCTTGTGTCTCTTTGAGTGCCTTAGGATTGCCTCATTAAAACCTTACAAAGAAAACCCTGTGGGAAAAAACCTTAGGGAAGGAAAAAGAGTACAATCAACACATATCCTTCAGAAAATTTTACTCCCCCTCATAAATGCATAGAGTTTCAATTGTCCAACATTAGAAGATCCTTAAGTTGACGCCTGCCAATGCTGTGAGCTATCTTCTTGAATGTTGTAGTCGGTAATGACTTAGTGAATATATTTGCCAAATTTTCACTTGATCGTATCTACTTAACATCAATGTCACCGCTCTTCTGGAGCTCATGTGTATAAAAGAATTTTGGTGAAATATACTTGGTTCTATCACCTTTAATATAGCCTCCTCTGATTTGAGTGATACAAGCAGCATTGTCTTCATATGGTATTGTCGGGTTATCTTTGATTGAGGATAATCCACACTTTTCTCGAATATGTTGAATTACCGATCTTAGCCAAACGCATTCACGACTTGCTTCATGAATTGCGATAATCTTTAAATTATTTGAGGAGGTGGCAGATATAGTTTGCTTAACAGATCTCCATGAAATAGTAGTGTTGTCACAAGTAAACAAATACCCTGTTTATGATTGGCCTTTATGTGGATCAAAAAGATAACCGGCATCCGCATATCCAACTAACTGTGGATTTGATTTATTTGGATAAAATAATCCCATGTTAGTCGTTCCACGGAGGTAACGCAATACATGCTTGACCCCATTTCAATGTCTCAAAGTTGGTGCGAAACTATACAGTAATACCCGTAACCCACATGAGGAAAGAAAAGAATTTTTGTTTAAGTGGGTAATTTAATAAATTTCAAGCGTAGGGTAAAAATACAAATAAATCATTTATTTTAGGAGTTTTTAGAAATAAAAATAAATGGATTGTAACCCTAGTAATATTATGATATAAATAGAGTTCTAAACTTTATTCTAATACCAACCGACACTCTTTGACGGCAAGAATTTGAAGGATTTCAAGAAAAGAGAGACGCTACAAGAAAAGAAAGGTAAGAGTCTCAATACTTTTCTTTTAAAAGAAATTGTCATTGAAATATGAATTAGTTTTGTTAGCTAGTAATTGGTAGTAGATTTTAGGTTGATATGTAGATTTTAATTAGTAACATGTATATCAGAATCGGCTAGTTCTAGAAATAATAACGTAGATCTTAGATTTCAGTTTCGGTGAAAACTATTCCTAATAGATAGTGGTGCAAGAAATCAGGTTTCAAAAGGAGAAAAAGAAACAGGTGGTCACATCATACCTTGTAGATGTGATGAAGAGTTTTTTTAAAAGTACAATATATAGACTTTGGCTTCAGGTGTGGTCATTGAAAGAAGATGAGGAGTTTTTAAAAGTACGATATATAGGCTTCAGGTGTGGTCATTGAAAGAAGAAAAGTAGGTTGGCTATAGGTCATGATGAATGGACATAGGCTTTGCACATATAATCTGATAGTGAAAAAAAAAAAAAAAGATAGCCAACTCCTAGTCTATTGATGTGAAATAATGGGGTTAATGTACAGTACAAGCCATTAGGCCTCCTGTATATGCAGTAAAAGGAAAAGAAATAAAATAAAGGAAGGTCATATGTAGACTATTGACGTGAAGGCTTAAGGAAGTATGAGTGGCAACTCCTGGGAGAAATAAAATTGTGAAGGGTTCCTGAATGTACTCATTGAGAGAAGCGATAAAATAAAAATAAAATAGTATTAGTGAGAATGAATAATATTAAGCTTTAATTTTGTACATTGAGAGTAAATAGCATTATTTATGTCAATTAATGGATTTTGATAATTGTACAATTGATTTAGGATCTGATTTATAAATTGTGAAAAGAAGAGATAGAGTATTACAAGATCCCTTACTTGGTAGAGGTAAGTAACATTTTCTTAATTAGCTATATTTTGCTGAAACTTCCTTATTTTATTTATTAAATATTCATTGTATTTCAGTACAGATTATTATTTTAATTATTTTGGATAGATTGGTTTAAAGAAAAGAATTAGAGTTTTGTCTTTTTGGAATATTATAATGTATTTGATTTAATTAGTTGATTGTTTAGAATGTTTTGTGTCTTCAACTGGGATCAGACACTTTTTGAATTTTGTGAAAAGAACCAAACATTGTTGAACTGTGATTTTATTGAATATGATCTTTTGACATTGACTGAAATAAAATTGAATCTGAAAAGAATCTAAACCATTTGACTATGCTTTGGACCCCGCCAATAGGGGTAAACGTTGGCATAGAAACTAGTTTCTTCTGGGGCTTACCACCAGCTTATGTGTGGTTCTGGGCTTAGTCACAGGGATATAGCGTGACCATAGTCATATTGTCTTAAACATTTGAAATCTAATTAATTGCATTATTTTAAGTAAATTGAGACTTTTGATGTTTTGAACTTATTGTAATTTATATATAGTTTTTCCACTGCATTGTGTTATATTTCTTAAATCTATGAGATTTATCCTATGAACATTTATATATTTTATTTGAATAAATGCTTGATTTACCCTTTTTAAACTATAGTTATTTATTGAGCCTCCCAACTCACCCCCTTTTCTTTCCCATTTCAGATTCTGAAGATTAGTTAGCTCGGACGTTGCTGGGAGTTGTGTGAGAAGGACTTCTAGGCATAAATAATATTAGTATTTCTTATTTGTTGATTAGGGATTTTATGATAGACTTTTGTTTATTAGGATTTTGGAATAGTAATGTATGGATTTAATTCATTTGAACTTACTGGTTAATATGTTTATTTGGAGATTTTATATCAAGGATATTATTCTTTTTAGAATTTGTTAGTAAGGCCTGGCACACTTGTAAGGCACACATTATGGGTGCGCAGTTGTTGTCACGTGTCGAACTCATGCTTTGGGTTCGAGGCTTTACGTATACCTTGCCAGTAAATTGACTGAGAAAGCTATGTCAGGTCGTGTGCAATTTGCAAGGTACATCAAAGCACCGATTGCACTGAGGTATGGTACTTCAGGACCAAGAGTTTCTTTGCCAACTTCTTGAGGATGAAAATGATCTTTCTTGACATCAAGTGATCGAACAACCATTGAAATGCTCAAAGGATAAGCTTTATCCATGTGAAAGTGCTGCAGGACTTTCTCTGTGTATGTCGACTGATGAATAAGAATACCATCTGGAAGGTATTCAATTTGTAAGCCAAGACAAAATTTTGTTTTATTGAGATCCTTCAACTCAAACTCATTCTTTAAGTAATTAGCGGTTTTTGTGAGCTCTTCAAGAGTTCCCACAAGATTTAAATCATCAACATAATAGCAAATCCGGATTCTAATTTTTTAATAAAAACAGATGGACAAATAGGATTATTCTCAAATCTTTCTTTCAATAGATACTCACTGAGTCGATTGTACCACATGCGACCGGATTGTTTTAAGCCATATAAAGATCTTTGTAACTTGATAGAATACATGTTTTGGGATTTTGAATTATATGCTTTAGGCATTTTATATCCTTCAGGGATTTTCATGTATATATCATTATCCAATGACCAATACAGATATGCTGTAACAACATCCATTAAGCGCATATCTAAATTTTTTGTAACTACCAAGCTAATCAAAAATCTAAATGTAATTTCATCCATTACAGGAGAATATGTTTCTTCATAACCAATGTCAGGTCTCTGCAAGAAATCTTGTGCCATAAGTCGTGCTTTGTACCTTATAATTTTGTTTTTCTCATTACGCTTTCATACAAATATCCATTTATATCCAACAGGTATTACACCTTTAAGTGTTTGGACTATAGGTCCAAATACTTCACGTTTTAATAGTGAGTTTAGCTCTGCCTGAATTGCTTCTTTCCACTTTGGCCAATCATTTCTACGTCAACATTGTTCGACAGTTTGTGGTTCAATTTCATGATCATTACTTCTGGTAATGTCAAGAGCAACTTTAAATGAAAATATGTTGTCGACAACAATTTTATTTCTATCTCATATTTCTCCTGTACTTACATAATGTATTGAGATCTCATCATTTTCAGGTACTTGCTCCTCTTCTGGGGATAACTCTTCAAGAGTTCCCTCTTCAGGAGGTTCCTCTTCAAGAGGTTCATTTTCAGGAGATTTGTACGCACAATTTTTGGATAGATTAATTATGTTTGTTGTCTGTTTCATGGGTATAGCCTTTTCAAGGGCTACAACTTGTTTTTCTTGGATTTTCCTCTTTCGGGGAATTTTGTCTTTAGCATTGACAGGTCTTCCACGCTTTAGGCGTGTCTTAGATTCATTTGCTGCTATATTAATTAATTGTCCTTTAGAGACTTCAATTTGTGCTGGATTGTTAGCAGCTAGGATGTGAGATTTCACTATTTTCTTACTGTTAGTGAATACATCCTGTAATTGATTTGTAATACCTTGCAAATGAATAATCCTCTGAACTTCTAGTTCACTTTGATTTGTACGAGGATCAAGACGGGATAATGTTGAAACATTCCAAGTGATTTCTCGTCGTGCTTCAGGCAACGACTTTTCTCCCCCTAATGGTGGGAAGATTGTTTCATTGAAGTAACAATCATCAAAACGTGCCTTAAAAATGTTACCAGTTAAGGGTTCAAGATATCTAATGATTGACGGAGAATCAAAACCAATATAAATTCCAAGTCTATGTTGGGGGCCCATTTTAGTGCGTTGTGGGGGTGAAATAGGAACATATACAGCACAGCCAAAAATGCGAAAGTGAAAAATATTTGGTTGTTAACCAAAAAACAAGTTGTAATGGTGAGTATTTATGGTAAGCAGTTGGTCTAATGCGAACTAATGATGCATCATGTAATATGGCATGTCCCCAAGCAGAAATAGGTAGTTTTGTTTTCATAAGTAAAGGACGAGCGATCATTTGAAGTCTTTTAATAAATGATTTAGCTAAACCATTTTGAGTATAAGTATGAGCAACAGGATATTCAACATCGATCTCGATTGACATACAATAGTTATCAAATGCTTGAGATGTAAACTCTCCTGCATTATCTAGACGGATTTTCTTTATTGGGTAGTTAGGAAATTGTGCCCGTAACCTAATTATTTGACCAAGGAGTCTAGCCAATGCAACATTCCTAGTAGAAAGTAGACAAACATGTGACCATCTAGTTGATGCATCTATTAAAATCATAAAAATACCTCAATGGTCCACATGGTGGGTGTATAGGTCTACAAATATCACCTTGTATTCTTTCTAAGAAAGATGAGGATTCACCAGCAATTTTTGAAAGAGATAGTCTGATGATTAGTTTACCTTGAGAACAGGCACTACAAGGATAGTCACTTGGTGAAAGAATCTTCTAGTTCTTTAAAGGATGCCCATGAGAATTCTCAATGATTTGACGCATCATTATTGATCCCGGATGCCCAAGACGATTATGTCAAAGCATAAATATATTTGGATCGGAGCACTTCTGGTGCATTATAACATTTGTTTCAATTGTTCTCATAGTGGTATTATATAACCTAGAAGAGAAAATAGGCAGTTTTTCCAATATGAGTTTCTGGCCTGAAACCATTGAAGTAATATAAAGATATTCTTCATTGCCTTTATTGTTGATTTCAATATGATAACCATTATGACGTATATCCTTAAAGCTGAGTAAATTTCTTCTAGATTTAAAAGAGTACAAAGCATCGTCAATATAAAGTTTTGTTCCTTTGGTAACATAATATTTGCTCTTCCGGAGCCTTCAATTAGGTTCGAAGAATCTGATATGGTATTGACATAAGCTTTGCTTAAGGATAATTGTTGAAAATATTTTTTATCTTTAAGGATTGTGTGCGTTGTTACACTATCTGCTAAACAAAAGTTTTCGCCTATCATCTTGGAATTAAATCCATCAATAAGACTCATGCCTCTACATATATGAAAAATATAAATTAAACTTTATTATTTTAAGAGTAAAATAAAGCATAATAAGATAACATATTAAAACAAAGCGATAGTATGTTGGAAAGGAAATATGCTAATTGGTATGAACATTTCTATCACCAATCAAATGATCAATTTTTCCGTTAGCATCCTCAAAGAAATCAGAGACATCCAGATAGGTAATGTCCACTTTATTTGGGATATCAGAATAACCCATATGATCTTCTAGATCACTGTGATGAGCGAAATTCATTTCAATTCATTTCCCTTTTTCTTTTATAGAGGCTTGGTATAGGTCTACTAAATGTTTAGGCATACGACATGTATGTTGCCAATGCCCTTTCATACCACACCTTAGACATTTTTCTTCATGGGTTTTTGGGGGTTTATTTTGTAAACCTTGTCCATTTCCCTATTGTTTTGTTTCATTGTAATTCCCCTTTCGGTGGTAAGGTGTGGTATTCTTTTTTGGAGTATTTTGAGTACGTTCTCCTTGTTTCCTACCATGTCCACGCCCACGACCACGACCATTATATCCTCTATTATTATCAAATGAGGTTTCATTCACTTTAGAGAATGGTGTTGAACCGGTCAGGTGAGACTGGTGATTTTTCAACAAAAGCTCATTATTTTGTTCAGCCACTAGAAGACAAGATATTAGTTCAGAATATTTTGTGAACTTACACTCTTGATATTACTACTGCAGGAGCACATTCGAGGCATGAAATGTAGTGTACGTTTTTTCTAACATGTCTTCATTAGTGATCTTTTCCTCACATAATTTTAATTGTGAGCTAATTTTAAAAAGTGCAGAATTATATTCACTCACACTTTTAAAATCTTGCAACCTTAGGTGCATCCAATCATAACGAGCTTTAGGGAGGATTACGGTTTTTTGGTGCTCGTATCTCTCCTTTAAGTTATTCCATAGAATCAGAGGATCTTTTACTGTAAGGTACTCAGTTTTTAATTCCTCATGGAGATGATGGCGAATAAAAATTATTGCTTTTGCGTGATTTTGTGGGAATGCTTGGTTGCCATCTTTTATAGTATCTCCAAGGTTCATTGCCTCCAAGTGGATCTCAGCATCAAGGATCCATGATAAGTAATTCTTGCCCGAAATATCAAGGGCAACGAATTCAAGTTTTGTAAGGTTCGACATTATCTATAGGGAAGATGTAACAATATTAACAATTAAGTAAGTAAGCATTTATATCATGCAATGTTTTGATAAGAAATAATATATTCAATCTAAATTATTCAAATGTAAACTTGCAATAGGAATAAAAATTGACTATATGAAATATGATATAAAATATATGTATACATTCCCCCTTTTTTTTTTTTATCATTTGTATCCAAGGTTAATAGACATGTAATTAATATAGTTATATGCATATATAGTCATATCTTTTATCTTTTATCATTTGTATCCAACTTTGACAGGATTAGAATAATTAAATGTAATGGAATTGCTTAATATTTAACCGATTACCAAATAACATATGTTAAACATGAAACTCATAGGACTTTTAATCCATTAAACTAAATATTAGTGGATTATAAACTAAATATTAAGGTATTAGGCTTGAATCAATGTGATAACAAATAAATTAGAAAAAAAAGAATTATAGGAATAAAAGCAGAGCAAGGAAAAAACACGCCGTCTGTGGGAATCGAACCCACGACCACATGGTTAAAAGCCATGCGCTCTACCAGCTGAGCTAAGACGGCTGTGTGACTGTTGCATCTAATTAGCTTAATTTGTCCCTCTCAAACTAAAATTAGGAAATCCAGGTTTTTGTATTATTATCAAACTCAACACTTACTTTGTGAGTTGAGAGAAGCTTCTTCTTTCACTTCAACAATGGCGGAAATCTCCGAAGAACCTCCAGAAAACACACACCAAACATCCCAATCAGATTTGGACCCCAAAACCATCAGAAAAACCAAACCAGGACTCAAGCGCCTCACTCTCACACTTTCCGTCCTCATTTCCTTCATCTTCGCCTTCCCTTTTCTCTGGAAATCCGTCGAAATCCACCGCGCTCCGCTTCCCTTTCGCGAAATCGATTCCCTCTCCTCCCAAATCGGATCCAATCCCTTCCTCTTATTCCCTTGCCATTTTCAAGCAATCTTTGTAGCCTTCGACGATCTCAAACCCCAAAAACAAGCCCTAGAATCTTCCATTCTACGCCAAATGACCAAATTGACCTCCAAAACACCAACCTCAAAATGCGGCACTTGTAGTGACAACTACACTGTCTCGGTCTCCGTTGTGGATTCTGATCCCGCTTGGATCAGCTTCGGTGATTTCAGTAACGACAACGGCGTTGATGAGGTTTTGGCGGGAGTGTTAAGTAGTGGTGAGAAGGTGTATAGTGTGGTGGTGGTGAATAGGGAGAGTGAGGAGGTGAGGGCGGTGGTGGGGAAGTATAGGCATGCTTGGGTTGTGGGAAGGGTTTCCGAGACGGAGGCCGCGGAGAAGGCGGCTGAGATCTTCGTTAACGTCTTTGTGAATGGTGGAAAGGAGGAAGGGTTCATTAATGGGGAGTTTATGCCTGTTGGTGCTGATGGCAGGATTGTGCTTTCCTTTAATTTGCTTAATTCAAACCCACTTCATTGGGTTTATGATTGGTATGAAATGCTCTTTTAATTGAAACTTATATTGTTTTGAATATCATTTCACTTTGTTTGCCAATGATGGATATGTTTGCTTTTATTATACTTATCAAAAAAAATTATGCTTGTGTTGTTTCATTTTAGACTTTTAGTTATGTTTGCTTTTATGGAAAACAATTTTGTAATGAAGTTGATTGAATATAAATTTTCCCATGGTTCGATTTTCACCTCTCTATGTTCCCCATAATTTTCCCATGAACACCAACGTTATCTTTGCAATTGTACTTATTGAAAAAAGAAGAAGATTTTTTTATTTTTATTTTATAGAACACAAGGTTGGCTACAAATATGAAAATTATGGTGGTGAGTCATTTCTCCTTGATTTGGTTGGGAAGCATTGTAAGCCGGCCGTAATTTTGACCTAATGGTTTACTTGAAGATATTTATCATGTCTTTTGGTGGTGGCTTTCAGTACAAATATCTTGATATCTCTGATGGACCCAGTTTGAGTTTGAATGCCCTTGATAACATAAGATAACAGCTTGAAGTTAAGATTCTTCTTTTTTGTGTTTGTTGTTGCTAGGCTTATATTTGGAGTCACTATTTCTTGCTTTATGCTGTTAGGAAACCTACTCAAAACATGTTTAGCATCAAATAATATTTATTCCTGTCTGTTCTAGCATTTTTGCTAGGTTTATATTTTGAGTCATTTTTTTATTGCTTTATGCTGTGGTTAAAACTCTATGAACTTTAAAAAAAAAAAAAAAAAAAATAGACCATATCCATCTTTAAGATGGTAGGAAACCTACTCAAAACATGTTTATCATCAAATAATATTTATTCCAGTTTGTTCTTATCAAAAAAAAAAAAAAAAAATTTATTCCAGTTTGTTCTTTCATTCGCTTGTTACTGCAGGGATTTTCAAGCAATAGACGAGACACTATTGGCTCCTATAATTAAGGCTCTAGGGCCGGTAGCTAACATCAGTGTGGAAAGTCAGGTAATAAATGTTTTAAATTTTTTGGAAAATGCTTATCATTGTTTGGTATTATAGCTATCTAGATTGTCCTCATATCTGATTGTTATTTGATTCTGTTGTCTATCTGATGGGCAGGTTTTATACCATACACCAAAGTCTTCATTTTCTTTCTGGGACGATAAGAGGGAAGGCTACATCTTTAGTACCAAGGATCTTCCTTTCTTTGTATGCTTCTTTAAATCTTTAACTCCTCATGACATAATTGTCAAGTAGAAATTTAGAAGAGTATTACTAATCATGTCTATCCTTTTGCCCCCTTTTAAATTTCATTTAAGTTCTTGAAGTTTCTTGGTGCAAATAGCTAAAAGCCCTGTACATTTTAGCGTGCATGCATTCACCGATATGTTCACTCTCTACAAGAACCAATAGAAGAAAGTTGGGGGGGGGGGGGGGAAGAGGGAGAATAATTTTAGACATATATATTACTCTGGGTTTAGTATAATATCTCTAAAGTAGTGTTTGGATTTCCCAAATATAAAATGAATTGTCATAATACTTTATAGTATAAATTAAATACTAAAATGAATAATGGTGTTATCATTTGGTGTAAAAATTGCAAAAAAAAAAATTCTTTTCGTCTTACAATAGTGTATTTTATAGGAAAAATTCCTTTTCGTTAGAGGGAAGTAATGTATGGAGTAGTTTACTTCAAAACCTAAGAAAACTGTAAATAGTTAGTGACTTCTTATTGTGATGTTACTGTTAATGATAGTGGCAACTGGATTGTGATAATAGTTGTGGTGGTGTAATTGATAGTGGTAATGTTTGGTGACACAATGGTGAGTAATATAATGTATATCAGAATTATATTGTTTAATCAACTTACACAAGTGTAGATTTTCATTATTCATAAAAAAAAAATGTGCATTGGCCCTAAGTTATTTTTGTGTAAGTTTGTAGAAACACAAAGTAAGGGAAGCCAAAATCTCCTTACCTTGTTTGCTCCGAAAATAATGAGGTCACTGGAATTAAAGATTCTCTCCAATTTGTTTTCATTGAAGTATTGTGATAATATCCGATAAAACTGAAAGAAAGCCATAGAAAAACCAATTTGTTTTCATTAAAGATTCTCTCCAATTTGTTTTCACTGGACTAGTATCACTGCCATAATATCCGATTGAACAATGACCCAACAAGCCTAAAAGAAAGCCATAGAAAAACCATCTGGGCCCGGAGCCTTATCACCATTAAACCCTTGAATTACTCCTAGCACTTCCTCCTCTTTAAAAAGTCATCCGAACTAGTCTGAGTCCTCATTTGAAATCATTGAGAACTCAAGACCATCAAGAAGCGGCCTCCTGGACACTCCTTCAAAATATAAGTCCTGATAAAACTGAGTGATACTAGTCGAAATGGCCTCTTTATCTGGGGACATCTCTCCATTAATCATCAAAGAGGAGATAGAGTTAGACCTTCGATTAGAGTTAGCAATGCGATGAAAGAATGTAGTATTCTTATCACCCTCTTGTAACCAAAGTGCTCGAGATTTCCGACGCCAATTGATCTCCTCTTGCAAGAAGGACTGCTCTAATTCCTCCACAAGCCGAAGTTTCTGAACTCTCTCTTCACTAGATCAGGGATGTAATTCTGCCTCCGCAGCTAGCTCATTGAGGTCAACCATAGCTTGCCCCCTCCTAATCAAAACACTACCAAATACCTCCGCATTCCATTTTTTCAAATCCATCTTAAGGGCTCTCAATTTTCTTGCCAAAATGAAA
The DNA here is from genome assembly GCA_907173295.1 of Fagus sylvatica. Classification (NCBI taxonomy): domain Eukaryota; kingdom Viridiplantae; phylum Streptophyta; class Magnoliopsida; order Fagales; family Fagaceae; genus Fagus; species Fagus sylvatica. The sequence continues at coordinate 4,530,318 of OU015766.1, forward strand.
CTAGGAGTCCCTTCGAAGTGGTAAGACTCCCACCACCCTTTCACCTGATCCACAAACCCATCCGATCTCATCCACATATTTTCGAACTGAAATGGCCTCCCATCTTTGGAAAAATCTCTACACTCCAGCATGATAGGATAGTGATCTGACAAGAGTCTAGGGAGTCGCTTTTGATGGATAGGATAATGATCTGACAAGAGTCTAGGGAGTCGCTTTTGATGGATAGCTGGAAAATGATCTTCCCAATCCGTGGAATACAAAAATCTATCAAATACGAGACATGGAGACATCCATACGATTATTAGACCAAGTGTAGCAGGAATGTCCAAAAGCCCGAAAAAAGAAATGAACTCAGAAAAATCCTGCATGGCTGGAGTGAAAACTTCCCCCCCAATCTCTTTGTAGGAAAGCGAATGACATTAAAATCACCTCCAACGCACCAGGGGATGCCCCACCAACTAGCCAAACCTGCCAACTCATCCCACATCAATGACCTCTCCCTGTTAGTTTGAGGTCCATAAACTCCAGAAAAGCCCATTCAAATTGATCAACGACACCCCTGAATCTGCAAGGGACCGAAAAATCCCCCACAGCTTCATCAGTTTTTTCCACAACCCTATGATCCCACATCAGCAAGATACCCTCAGAAGCACCAATTGATCCCAAAAACATCCAATCCACATGATGAATACCCCACAAATTACAAAAAAGTTTTTGGATACCAGTTCTATTTTAGTCTCCTGACGGCAAATGACATTAGCTCCCTAATGCTTAATAAAACTTCTAACTTGGAGCTGCTTGTCCCTATCATTAAGCCCTCGAATATTCCAAGAGAGGATTTTGACATTCATTGGGATAACAACAGGACCCTCTCCTTTTTGTTACCTCTGCTGCGTGAAGAACCAATATTACAGTTGATGGTACCAACCAAACCTTTTAACTCCTTACTCCCTTTCCTCCCTGATCGACTAGAGATATCAGAAACTTCCTCCCCATTTACAAGGTTAGTGCGACGAGCATCAATGGACTTTAGAAGAGCAAGGACTTCCTCCTCATACCCTTCATAAGAAGCTCCCACAAAATCTCCAAAATGATGATATTTTCCCAAAACCCAATCAAACGGAGGAGGGTTCTTCCCTACCTCCCCCATCACTGATAAACCAACCTTATTAACCCCTTCTTGAGGGACCACTGAAGCCAATGGAAGCACCTCTAGAGGAACATCCTCCCCATCCCAACAGGCAACCACACCATCCCCCATAGAGAACTCCGAGTCAGCTCACACGATAGATTCTCCCTCATTGTCTCCTTCCCCACCACTAGACTCACCCAGAGCCCAGAAGCATCCCCACCACCACCCATCTCCCCCAACCCAGTCGGGAAAATAGGCTCTGAGTCCTGAAACTTGCCCAAATATGGTTGAAGAAGTGACACCGGAATGGAAAGCCGTCGCCCATCTCGTAACTCAAGAACCCAATCAGATGACGAACCCCATGTACGAGTGACGACCTCACCGGGATGTAGAATAAGAGCCGTGGTCTGTGAATCAGTAGAAGAGATCGGGTCAGACTTGGGAGTGACGAAGCTCGAAGAAGTCTCTGGAATAAGAGACTGTGAAGTCAACGCTGGCCCAACCAAAGGAGGACCGGGTCGAGCTGATACCGGGTCCGAGCTGGATTTGGGTCTCCACGCGAGATTATTCCTCTTGGGCCTTTGAAAACGCTTCGGTGGTCTATTGGGCTTTGCAAATTCCAAGTGGGATTTGCGCTGATCCGTAATTGGCGTGGGCCCATCTTCTACTGTGTGTGGACATTATTGTTGTTTTTCTTTTCTTTTTTTCTCAAAAGAGTTTTTCTTTTTTCTTTTCTTCTTATCTACTTTAGTTTGAATTATATTTGTAATTTCTTTCTTATTTCTTTTACTAATGTTATTGGCCTAATTTAATAGGTCAATTCAAACGAGTGGCACTTGGATACTTCTATTGCAGCAGGCGGGAGGTCAAAGATATTGCAATTTGTGGTGTATATTCTTTAACTAGATTCCCCTTTTTAGTATTATCTCAATGAAAGTAGTTTTATCTGATTTTTAAATGAACTTTTTGAGCAAAATTGCAATGTGTTTCCATCTGTTGATCATGTGATATATTATAAGCATCTGTTGATACGCTGCTTTTAGTTGATGGACATCCATATACTGAAAATTGGTGTCAGTAGTGAGAAGATATGTCCGTTCTTGACACCTTCAATGTTAATGTTCTTTTTATATGTTGTCAGATATGTACCATCTGCAAAGGAATGCCCACTTCTACTACAGCTTCCAAATGGAGAGATTTCAAAGACAAATGGGTTCATTTCTCCAGTAAGTTATCATGCCTTTATTATCTTCATACTTTCTGTTCTTATGAAATTTTCTAAAGCTACTAAGTGTGAATGATGACGTGATGCAGATGTGGGGAGGTGTTATTGTTTGGAATCCCAAAGGCTGTCTGAAGGATTCAGAAAGTCAGCATCCTATCAGGCACACAATTTCCCATCAGGTTAGATGTTTATCTGCAAAGTTGTTCAAGTATATGTATTCTGAATATATCATTTGAAAATAGACTCTTGAATTTAAAAGTTGAAGTGTATCAAAGCTTGATACCTTTTGTCCTTTTCATTGCGTTTGTTATATGTTACTGTTAACTATGATTCTTGCTATGTTTGAATTGGATGCCAAGTTTAGCTAATTTTTTTTATTAGTAATAAGAAATTACCCCCAGGGATAACATAATCGGCTGGAGAACACCTCATGAAGCTGAGGTCAATAGTTCGAATCTCCCCCTCCTCCCCTTGGGGCCAAAACCTACTTATCAAAAAAAAAAAAAAATTGATAAGGAAATAGTGAAACCTCAGGTACACAGGAAGTATACAAATGGTTCTCCTGAGATTTTTTATAAGTAAAAGGTGAAAGAATAGCTCGCTCCGTTCTCACTGTGTGGTTGTGTAAGAATTACAAATTTAAAATTTTTAAAAAATTATAAAATCAACAAATGATATTGAGGATTCAAGAATAAAGATTTAAGCGCAATCATAGACTTCTCAACATTATTAAGCATGTGATTCTTTCTCTCTCCAAAGCGTCCACTTGAGGCAAAGAGAAACAGCACTTCATTTGAAACTTCTTCTTTGTACATCAAAATACCTTCCCCACAGAGTTAGAGCTCAACCGTTTTAGGCATCACCCATCGAACTCCAAGGGCTGTTAAGAAAAGGGTCAGAACAATGGATCAACCAACTCCCAACTGCATTTTATAATTGCAACACCAATCCAGTACACCATACCCCACTACTATTGTAAAGAGCATATGAACTTACAGAAGATAAAGTGAAGTCCCAACTAGGGAAGACGTAGGATCAGTTTCATTAGAGTTACGATGACTACAGGTTTAGTTTACGCCCAAAGCTAAGTTTTGTTATTTGTTTTTTCGTTATGAAAATATGCCCAACGATATATTTAGGATTCAGATGGTTAAATGCAATTTTTGTGAAAATTATGTTGACATGTCAATATCTAGAATGAAGATATGCTACTGTAGTTTCATGGATTACACATTATGAATTGGGTTTTAGATTCAATTTATATACTTTAGTAAATTAACTTCATTTTTGGTATAGTGTTTTTCTGTATTGCCCCCTTCCCATTTATTTCTTTTTATTTTTTTACTTTTTGCTTGAAACTGTGTGTAGAAGTTAGACGAGAAGGAAGTAAGTTCTACAATTGCGAAGGGACTTATCAAAAAAAAAAAATTGCGAAGGGCTAGAGACACCACTAATGGAAGCGTGCTCAAAATACAAACTTTCACTTTCTAACTCGTTAGATTTTTAATTCGGAACTTGAAATGATTAGAAGTGCATGTTCTATTATTGCAGATGGGTTTTAGTTAATTTTGTCCAGACTTGAAAGACTGATAATCCCTTATCTGAAACAGGATCTTCAGAAGGTTTTTGAAGTTTTCATGGGGCAGTTCCGGCAACTTTTTGGTCTTAAATCTGACAACCTTTATTTTGGTTCGTCTGGCACATACAGCCTTTTAGCTAGTGAAAAAGGCTTCACAGAATGGTAAGAAGAATGATCCTTTTGTGATCTAATCAAAATGATGGGTTGAGTAACTTTTGCTGTATGTTTGATAGAAACAAGTCGTTTGGATTCTGCATATAATATTTTTGTTGCACAAACATTGACCAACTAGTATTCCAAGTGCGAGAAATGCATTGTCATTTTAGTTGTATTCTTTCTTATGATTTTTCCCAATATGGTCTGGTGCATATTTAGTTCCTCTGGGAGCAAGGTTTAGTGAATTTTGAAGGCTTGTGATAGTCCATTGAACTTCTTTACCTTATATTATCATAGCACTTTCTTCATGTCATTGACTTGGCTTGTATTGCACCCACTATAAGGGTTTTCTTACTGGGCATTTGTTTGCAGGGAATTGGATTTCTTGTCACGGCGACATACATGCTTTAATCTTCATTCGTGTGCTACAACACTTGGATCTCTTTCCAGATTGGTATATTCGTAGTGTTTTTTTTTTTTTTTTTTCACATTTTGTTTTCTTCTTTTGAGTTTAGGTATTGATAAATCACCCCCCCTGGCTCCTCCTGATTCAGGAAATTTCTCACTTACAATTTTGCATCGCCTTTTCATGTAGGTTCAATCACTGCCTAGGATGATTATCATGGATGAGATCGGTAAACAGGTGAGTTATCAAGAACTAAGCTTTTTGATTGGTATTGTGTAGTTTTTTTTTTTTTTGGTTGAGATTATCAACTGGTGGATGTTCTGTTCCCTAATTCAGGAGTATAAATGGTTATTGGGGTTTATTACCTATGTCATTGTTTAAAATGCATGACCTACGTTTTAAGAATATCTGAGGAAAAGAAAAATTACAAAATCATGCTCTCCCCTCCTCTCCCGTTCCCTCCCCCACCCCATCTTCCCCAACCATTCCTCCAACACAGTTCACCATCAAAAACCTCCCGTTCATCCCAACCTCCACTCCCATACTCACAATCCTCCAATGTCCCCTCCTTCAACCTTTCCACACACACCCTACTCAACCTTTTCCCCATCCCCACATTACACCCCCGACCAACCATATAAAAACCGAACCCTCTTGTATACACTAC
>OU015766.1:4535582-4563025 GCA_907173295.1 Fagus sylvatica
AAAGTAGGAATCATGTGCAAAAGGGTTAAGTGCTTCATGTGTTTGAGAAAAAAAGTGTTTCGGGCGTGGGTGTTCAGAGAACACATGCCGCTCCTTCTCAGTAGTGGATAGTAATTTTACTTAGACACCTCATTTTCCATGAGTGGAATTGTGGTGTTGACTCGTCCCTCTCATGGATGCATGCATTTCAAACAAATCTTTTTGTGATTTTGAATTTATTATGCACATTTTTGGAAAAGTAATAGATTTTGGAAAATTTGTACAAGATTGCAACAAACTACTCAACATGGATATAAGGAGGGTTAGTGGGATCTTGATTGAATCTTCAAAGGTTCTCTTGTGCTTTGTCTTCCGTGGGTGGCATCCCTAACATCAGGTGAACCTCTCCAGAGTTTGGATACAGTTGTGTGAAGCTTTCACAGGAAAGTGATCCACATCTTAGCTCACTCATGGTCCATCCAGGCTTGGTAACATGTTCTCAAGAACCATCATCTATCTTGATGTAGCTGCCGCAGGTTCCTCCATTGACCTCTCACAAATATGACACCCTTGAGTAGTCCAAGTAGGTCATTCAAGTCTTGTGCACCTTGGGAGCTTGTGCTATCTGAGCCGGTCTTGGCTGATTCCAAGTGGGTATAACATGGAAGAGTCTTCCTACCATTTCCTGTCGTTCTTGGCTATCATCTTAAACTTCCCTCCTCGTTTTTCTCTACGAGGGTCCTCTTTGCAATCTGCTCAACTAATGCCATTAGGGCTGGCATGTCCACCATCCTCTTTGTCTTCACCGCATCCTCGACTCTTTCTTCAACAAGAATCAAGTTCACAAGGAACTGCAACTGCAAACCCACTATTCGATTGAAGTATGGGTTCTTCAGGGTATCGACGAAGATCTTGATCATCTCTTTCTCGTCTAGAAGGGGGCATGCCCGAGGTCGCCATTTCTCTCCACCACTGGGTGTATTCTCTGAAAATCTTGCTGCTCTTCTTCTCCATTCTCTAACGGTCAAAGCAGTCTGGTTCTATTTGAGAGTTGAGGCCATACTGGGCTAGGAAGGTGTCTGCCAGCTCTTTCCAATGGGAGATCTTCTTCAGTTGTGAATACCATTCGGCTGCGTGCCCCATCAAGGTGTCTTAGAAAGTCTGGATCAACAAGGGTTCATTGTTTGCGTACTGGGCCATCTTTCGGCAGCACATTTGCAAGTGAATCATCGGGTCACTCCTCCCATTGTTCTTCTCGAATTTGGGGATTTTGAATTTGGGCGGCACTGTCATGTTGGGGAACTAGGACATACTGAAGGAATCTGTGTTCCGAAGGAGCTCAGGCCCCGCATGAGCCGGATCTTTTCTTCTGAGTCATCGATCTTACTATCCAATTGGGGATCTCTCTCCTTAGGTTTTGGTAGTGTTGGTGGCCTTGGCAGCGGGTCCATGTTGATGTGAGGACGTCCTTCCGACACTTCACCATTGGTGTTTTTGCCATCTTTTCTCTTCTGGTTTCCCATTTCCGCGACTTGCTTCACCATCATGTGTACGAAGGCAAGAAGATCGTCAAACTTGTGCTCAGAGGTGGCCATCCGAACCTCATGTTCATTCGGCCCATTTGTTTCTCCCACCATTTGTTCGTGTGTATGGATGAAATCCTACAAGCAAATGAAAATGAGTTAGACTTTGAATTCACAATTAGGATCAGGACCCTGGCTTACCTCGCAGTAAACCTCGATTGGGTATGAGTGCGTTCATGATGCACATGATTTCACCATGCATCAACAAGTAGATGGACTCTCACATCGGGTTACCAAGACTTGAAGAGCCTTTCGGCTCACAGTTTCATTTTGAAAACTTTTTTGGGAAACTGTCATTGGTTTATGTGAGGGTCATACTTCTTGTTGAGGTTGACAAAATGGGTGAATATCTACATCCCCATATAGAGTTGGAAACCCCTAGGGTTTACACGATGGTTATGGACACATCAACAAGGAGATAGACTTTCACATCTCTAAAAATTCAACGAGCCTTTTGGCGTTCGGTTCCATTTTGAAAAAAAAAATTTTGTGGGAACCGACGTCGGTCGATGTGAGGGTCGTACTCTTGGCCGAAGACGACACAATGGGTGAATATCTACATTTCTGTACAGAGTTGGAAACTTTTAGGATTTACATGCGTATGTACATGGTGGACAAGTCAACGAAGAGATGGATTCTCACATCATTGAAAATTGACGAACCTTTCGGCCCTCGGTTCCATTTTGAAAAACCTTTTTTTTTTGGGAACCAATGTCGGTTGGTGTGAGAGTCATAGAAGACAACACAATGGGTAAATATTTACATCCCTATATAAGTCGGGAGGGCTTAGAGTATGTACACAACGGACAAGTCAACTAAGAGGTGGACTCTCACATCATTGAAAATTGACGGGCCTTTCGGCGTTCGGTTTCATTTTGAAAAATTTTGGGGGAACCGATGTCGGTAGATGCGAGAGTCATACTCTTGGTTGAAGACAACACAATGGGCCAACATCTACATCCCTATATAGAGTCGGGAACTCTTAGGGCTTATACACGTATGTACACTATGGTTACAAACTCATCAACAAGGAGATAGACTCTCACATCACCAAAAATTTGACGAGCCTTTCGGCGTTCGGTTCCATTTTGGAAAAACTTTCTGGGAACCGATGTCGGTGGGTGTGAGGGTCGTACTCTTGGTCGAGGACGACACAATGGGTAAACATCTACATCCCTATATAGAGTCAAGAACTCTTAGGGTTAACATGTATGTACACAGCGGACTTATCAACAAAGAGATAGGCTTTCACACCTCCAAAAATTTGACGGGCCTTTCGGCGCTTGGTTCCATTTTGAAAATTTTTTAGGGAACCGGTGTCAGTGGATGCGAGAGTCGTACTCTTGGTCGAGGATGACACAATGGGTGAATATCTACGTCCCTACAAGGGTTGGGAATTCTTAAAGTCAACACGAATATGTGCACTATGGACAAGTTAACGAAGAGATGGACTTTCACATCACCGAAAATTGACAAGCCTTTCGGCGTTCGGTTCTATTTTGAAAAAAATTTTTGGGAACCGATGTCGGTTGGTGTGAGGGTCGTACTTTTGGTTAAGGACGACACGACTCTATACACGATGGTTACAATCGTACCAACGAAAAGATAGGCTCTCGCATTACCAAAAATTGACGAGCCTTTCGGCGTTCGGTTCCATTTTGAAAGATTTTTTGGAAACCGATGTCGGTAAATGCGAGGGTCGTACTTTTGGTTGAGGACGACATGACTCTATACACAATGGGTACATACGTATCAACGAAAAGGTAGACTATCACATCCAAAATTTTGACGAGCCTTTCGGCGTTCGGTCCCATTTTTAAAAATTTTGAGGGACCAACGTCGGTTGATGTGATAATCGTACTTTTGGTTGGATGACAAGACTATGTACATGACGGGTATGATCGTACTAACGAAAAGCTAGACTCTCACATTACTGAAAATTCGACGAGCCTTTCGGCGTTCGGTTCCATTTTGAAAATTTTTGGAGGGAACCGATGTCGGTAAATGCGAGGGTCGTACTTTTGGTTGAGGACGACATGACTCTATACACGATGTATCAACGAAAAGTTAGACTCTCACATTACTGAAAATTCGACGAGCCTTTCGGCGTTCGGTTCCATTTTGAAAATTTTTGGAGGGAACCGATGTCGGTTAATGTGAGGGTCGTACTTTTGGTTGGGGTACGACAAGACTATGTACACGCGTATCAACGAAAAGATAGACTCTCACATTACTGAAATTCGACGAGCCTTTCGGCGTTCGGTTCCATTTTTGAAAGATTTTTGGGAACCGATGTCGGTTAATGTGAGGGTCGTACTTTTGGTTGGGTACGACAAGACTATGTACACGCGTATCAACGAAAAGATAGACTCTCACATTACTGAAAATTTGACGAGCCTTTCGGCGTTCGGTTCCATTTTTGAAAGATTTTTGGGAACCGATGTCGGTTAATGTGAGGGTCGTACTTTTGGTTAGATACGGTACGACTCTATACATCCCATGTAGAGTTTGGAACTCTTTGGGTTTGAGTGGTTTGCAACGGGTATGGACAACGTGGTTATCCTATCCCTTTATCAAACAATGACATGCAAACAAAGGTTTAGATAGATAGAACCTGAGTCGGCTCCAATTATTTTATCACCACCTGGAAAATAGCACAACGCTTTTCCCTTGACTCATTTTGAAAAGACACATCCTATTTTTGGGTATCCTATCTTAGGTTGGATGTTCACTCGGTTGGCTTTTACCAGAGCCCTCACAGGTAAGTTTTCTACTCTATAGCTTACTATATGCAACATGGTATGACACAGCTTGGAATTCTGTTTCCTAAAGGGGCCGATGATCATGCCCATTTCATCCTCCCGAAGGAAGTCGAAAGGGTATTGGATCACCGGGGAAGCACTTGCACGCCCCCCTCGATCTCCACGGGTGTGAAGGGAGAAGGGTGGATTCTCGTGTTCCATGTCCTAGATATAAAAGGGTTCGTGGTGGAGCCTGTACTAGCCCAGCCCCACCTGAGTCCGGGTTCGACCCAAAAGTCCAATGAGTGTATATGTCATGATTTTGAAAGTAAAAAGGGAAAAGACTTTTTTGTACAAAGCACAATATACAATATGTGTTGCATAAAATAAATCTCTATCCTATGTTCGCAGTTTATATACAAGAATATAGACATGCTAAAATCAAAACAATATACAAGATGAAATAAAGAATGAATCAAATAACGAATACCAACAAATATATACACACATGCTTAGCAAAGAAAACACCGAAAGACTATAGGCTTAAACCCTCTAAGTCCCCAGTGGAGTCGCCAAGCTGTCGACACCGGCGGAAAATCTTCTAAGTATTTCTTTTTATTTTCCTAGATACCGACCCCCATTTGGCGAGTGTTGTGTGTGTTCCTCTATCTCTTTTCCGTTTCGAGATACGAGTTGTGTGTGTGTGGGAACTTGTGTACGTGTGTGCGTGTGAGCACAAATTTGGAGTCGCCACCAATCATGGGAAATTTTAAGGTGTGATTGGGCACCTATGTCTAATAGATTTTACCCTATTTAGACATCTACAACTAAATGGTCTTGAACCAGAGATAGGTTCGGGGGTTTGCTTATGCGTGGGGAAGGTGTTAGGCACCCCACGACATCCGTTTAAGAAAACGGTTACCTCCTTCCTAATGTTTTCTTTATTTGCTAAGCCTAAGTTTGTTGGTTTTTATTATGTACAAATGTCCCGATTTCCGTCGTACGATATACCAAAAATGGCAAACGTAATGTGACTTCGCTCGGTTTTGATTAGACTCTTTATTTCACCATCCCTTTTATCTTTGTATCTTTTAAATTTCCGGGCATTTCGGTGGTAGGATATACTTGAAATCCTAACACCTAGTGCCGGGACAAACAATTAATGTTTTTGGTGCCATATTCGGGATCTCTTTACCCTTGATTTCCAAGAGTAAAGCGGTCCGTCAAATGGCGGGGTTTTGGATGATTAATTCACACTTTGGGGAATTTTAGACCATGATCCTATGGGAGTTAGAACGTGTAGAATCCCTTACACGAAAGCACGTACCAGCCACGCCCCCGTGTAAAGGACTCATACCTTCGTTTCTAACGCCCACATTACCATGTTTACTCTTTTTAAAGTTTTCATGGCAAAGTGTATTTTAATCACATTTTTATATCAAAGCAATAAACAATCAAGCAAGTAATCACGGCATGTTTGCAGCACATAAATTACAAGAATGAGTATGAAGATGACAAATATGGAGTTGGCATAAATATGATGCTTAATGCAAAGTGCAATTTATTATGACACAAGAATTTTTAAGGAAAGGGTCAAGACCTCGTGGGGTCGGGATTCGATGCTATTGAAAGACTTACTCGGATCCCGACACCACCATAGGATTTACATGAATAAACAAAACAATCTAAAAAAGGGTTTCAATGCCTTTTCGGGCTTACACGGAGGGTTAGGTGCTATTGAAAGACTTATCCAAACCTTCCGATGCCAAATAGGACTTAAATGAGAAAATCTATTTGAAAATGGGGTTTCAATGCCTTTTCGGGCTTACACGAAGGGTTGGTGCTATTGAAAGACTTATCCAAACCTTCGACGCCAAATAGGACTTAAATGAGAAAATCTATTTGAAAATGGGTTTCAATGCCTTTTCGGGCTTACACGAAGGGTTGGTGCTATTGAAAGACTTATCCAAACCTTCGACGCCAAATAGGACTTAAATGAGAAAATCTATTTGAAAATGGGGTTTGCAATTTACGGGTCCAACGCCTCATGGATTTACATGGGGTTTAGTGCTATTGAAAGACTTACCTAAAACCGCCAACACCGTTTGGTATTTTCATGCCCAAATCAAAATAATGAAAAATGGACAATATTTACAACAACGTAGTAAATAATGAAAATAACGGGGTTTAAACAAAGGATTTTCGTGGGTCCAATTCCTATGGAATTACATGGTGGATAATGCCTCTTTGAGGTCTTACATAGTCCACCACGACCAATCGGGATTATCACGCCCAAATCACAAAGGAAAAAATGGGAAAATGACAATATTCACAATATAATATTTACAACGTAGTAAATGTAAATAAAGCGATAAATGACGTTATTTAACACATGGGGATGTATTTTTCGGGTCAAATACCTCGTAGGCTAACAAGGTTGTTACGGCCTCGTTAGAGGTCTTACGCAACTGAGCCAAAGCTACTCAATATTTGCCGTACTAAAACACGAGGAAACCGGTGTATTTTTCGGGTCAAGACCTCGTGGGCTAACATGGTTGTCACGGCCTTTGTTAGAGGACTTACGCGAGCCGCCAAAGCCACTCAATATTGCCGTACTAAAACACACCGGGGGAGGGGGGAGTAATCACAACAAATATTCACAAGTGCATATAAAATGTAAATAAAGCGATAAATGACTAGAAATGTAAAGAAAGCGATAAATGACTAGAAATGTAAAGAAAGCAATAAATGACAAGGAAATGTAAATAAAGCAATAAATGACAAGGAAATGTAAATAAAGCAATAAATGGACAAATAAGAAACTAGTAAAGCATAAATGAAATAAATGAACTAAAGAATGTAAGAGAAAGAGAGAGAGAGAGAGAGAGGAGTGGGAAGATGAGGGGAGGTTAGAGAGAGAAGCACCTAATAGGTGCTTCTCACTCTAAAAACCCCCCAAAATCCCTAAAGAAGAGAGAGAAAGAGCTTAGAGAGAGAGAGATTACCTAGAGAGGAGTCTCTCTCTCTAAAACTACCCAAAAATCCCCTTCCTAAAACCCCCTAAAAACCCCTATTTTCTGCCTAAACTAATGCTCAAAGAGGCCTAGTGCCCGAGCAAAAACTGTGTGCAAATGAGGGGGGGGAGGGTCGGTTTTATAGAAAACCGTGCACGCCTCGCGCAGCACCATCATGCGCGGCGCATGACGGTCCTGCGCGAGTTGTGGTACTGCCACGTGGCAGTCTTATCCTTCCACGCCAGCAGCCCCTCGAATCCTCCTCGATTTCCGTGCGCGTACCCTTTTTTATCCGATTTTCGGGGGCAGTTTTGGAGGTCTTCCGGAACTCAAAATGGGTCATGCGGCATATCGTCGGAAAGCTCTCGACGTCCTCTTTCCAACGATATAAAGTTTGCGCGAATCGGAGTTCGGACGAGGGAGTTATGGCTCCCGGAAGTCGGGGTGTTCGGAGCTGTTTTTGTGCACTTTTCCGATGCGGATTCCGGTCAAACGGGGGATGCTATCGGCGAACCGAGAGTTCCACGACGTAGCCGGAGTCATTATCTTTCCAACGCACCCGGGCTCGCGGATCAACTTGTTGCGAGCAGGAAAGACTCTGCGCGCGAAGGCGGCTGTCCGGGAGAAAAAATGCGTTTTGCTCCCAGCGCGTTTTTTCTCAAATCTTGTCCCAGTTCGCGCGCATATTTGACCTAGCTCCCGATGTCGGATTTTGACGTTCTTGGTACCGTCGGAAAGCTTGCGCTGCCTATTTTTGCAAGGTTCCGGATTCGCGGGAATCCGAGCTTGGACTCGTGAGATATGGCCCCGCGAGCAGAGTCCACCGGGGTGTTTTTGGTCCGTTTGAGGGCAGTTTTCCGATCGGGATTCCGGCTGACCCCGATAAATTCTTGGCGATCCGAGAGTTCCACGTCGTGCATGGATGTGTCCTCTTTCCAATGTGCCCGGGCTCGCAGATCAACTTGTTGCGAGTCAGGAAGACTCTGTGCGCAAGCGTGGCAACGTCGGTGGAGACAATCCCGGAACTTTCAGCAAAACCTTATTTTGTCGGCCTGTTTTCACGCGCGTGGTAGACGTAGCTCCCGATGTCGGATTTCGACGATCTTGGTATCGTCGGAAAGCTTGTGTTACCTACTTTTTAACGGTACAGGCCTTGCACAGAGGCGAGTTTGGGTTCGCGAGATATGATCCTGCGAACGGAGGCCGTCGGAATGTTCCTTATGCCAAGGGGTCAACTTTTGACTGAGATTCCGGCTTGACCGGAGGAGCTCTTGACGATCCGAAAGTTGCGTGTGGTAGCTGAAGTGAGCCTCTTGCCTAAGGGTCTTGGCTCGCGGACCAAGTTGCAGCGGGTCAGAGAGAATCTTTGCGCAAACGTTGCCTCCCAAATAGGCTGTTTTGTCAACAACACTTACCAAAATTTGGCTAAGTGTCGGACCGTTTTTTCGCAGTTTTGGCCACAACTCTCTCGTTTCTCGCCCGTTTTCGACCCGTAAAGTACGGAATCGAAGCTCTTGATATTCTCTATACATTGGTCAAGGGGTGGTCAGTTCGATCCAGTTTTTGGTCTGGTCAATGGTCCGGTCAAACCTTGGTCAAACTTGGTCAACCTTGGTCAAACTTGGTCGAATTTGGTCAAAGCTCTCCAAACTCTTGGAAATGTATCCCGGACTTCATTTCAAGGGTTTCTGGGCACGGTGGGTCCTAGTCGGGTTGGAAACGGCTCGGTCAAACCTCGGTCAAACTTTGGTCAACTCTAGTCAAACTTGGTCAACCCTAGTCAAACTTGGTCAAACCTTGGGAAATGTGTCTCGGACCTTCTTTTTGGGAGTATTCGAGGTGATGAGCCCTCGTCGGAACAAACCGACTTGATTCGGGCTGCCTCGTTTTGCGTGCCGACACCCGAGAAAATCCCGGGGGTAAAAATGGGGTTATGACAGAACCCTAGGAGGCTTATTAGGGTTTTAAAATCAGATTGGTGGCACAAGAATTTGACTCTTGATAAAATTCTTATCTGGGTGCCGATCGGTACCCAAAGAGGCCCGATCGGTTCCCACGTGAAATTTGAGCGTCGATTGGCACTCATGTAGATAATTTCGACTTCTTTCATTTTTAATCCACTTCTAGTCGAAATAGAAGTCCCTTATCAGTTGATTTCGGGATCTCTTTATTTTAAATAATTAATTAATAAATAATTTGATAATTACTAGTCATAATAATTATCTATTATATAAAAATTAATTAAATTTAAAATTATCCTTTGAATATTGTCTTGTGCACTGATACTTACCATATTATGGTATTCTAACCAATAAGAATTAATTATTAATTAATTTAAGTTTAATCCTTTAAAGGACCAATCAAATTAATTAATAAATAATCTTATACATGTATGCTCATGGTAAGCGTCATTTCAACCAATTGAATTTATTTCTTTAATAAAATCTTAGTTTTTGATTCGATTTCCAATCCAAAAAAATGAACTCTCATTCTTAATTCAATTCTAATCACTTAAAATCTGATTTTAAATTTATGAACCAACTTTGAATTTTCAAGCTTGTGAAATTACCATTTTACCCTTTATGCACTAAAGTGTAAAAAAGTAAAATTAATGGTTGCAAAATGGGGTGTCAACAATAATATAATAAAATGGAAAATATTAGGCAAGGTCCTTATACCCCTAATATATAAATTTACTCGAAAATTGATTAATAAATATATTTTCATTCCACATAATTTGGAAGATGATTCCGAGCCTAGCAGAGTTTCAATCTCAAATGTGTGGAAAGATAATATTTATTAATTGGATTTTCGATTAAATAAGAGAAAAATGTGCAAAATAACTAATAAGTCGACCCTTTTGTGAATTGAATGTAGAAATTATGGCAGCAAAAAATGTAGTAGCTGATCTAACTAGGGGCGATAAATTAACTGGCAACAATTATGACATCTAGCATAGAAAGATTCAGTATCTTCTCAATGAGCAAGAGCTCCTGGAAACCTTGTCCTGTAATATGACTAGACCAGATGATGGAAATACAGCCCAACACAGACGTGATTTGGAAGCCTACCAGTCTTGATTTAAAAAAGATCGAAGCACGCGCTTTACTATGCTAAGCAACATGCATGATGATCTGATTGGAGAATATGAGACTTTCCAAAATGCCAAGGACATGTGGGACCAACTTAAGTTTGACTTCGGTGGTATATCTACCACTAGGCTAAGGAGCCTAGTCCTCAAGTTTGAGGTGTACCGTAAGGATCCAAAGCATACGATGACTGAACATCTTAGAATAATGTCTGCGATGATTCGTGACTTAAAGGCTGTTGGAAATGTCATTACTGATGAGCAACAAGTGCAAGCTGTAATAAGATCCCTGCCTGATTCATGGGTAAGCATAAACAAATCATGACCTAAAAAAGAGAATATCAAAAATTTTGTTGATCTATCTTGTCATGTGGAATTGGAAGCAGAGCGCCAAGAGGCGACCAAATCTGCAGCCCTTACCGCCCATGGCGGGCAGCACAAACCAAATGGGTTTAAGCATAAAGACAAGGGCAAGGCAGCAAGGCAGGGTGGGCTTAGCACTAGTGCTCCCAAAGTCAACAAAGGTGCAAATCAGTACAAGCGGGGCAAACGCGGTGCAAAGAAAAATATATCCAAAGTTAAGTTCTACAATTGCAACAAACTGGGACATTTCCCTCGTGATTGCACTGAGCCGAAAATGGTATCCCTTTCACTCGATCTTAGTAGCATTTATGTATGCTATCCAAGTAGCATTTCTGTATGCTCACATGTATTTGTTGCTAAATCTATTTTTGATTGGATTATAGATACATGAGCAACAAGACATGTAGCTCGAGATCGAGCAGGGTTTGTATATTATAGAAAAATTCCAACTGGGACCCATGTTGTGTACATGGGAAATGGAAGTTATGAAGAAGCATTAGGAGTGGGTTTGTACTAACTTCACTTGCGCACAGGGCGCACACTATTTCTCCATGACGTCCTTTATGTGCCTAGAATCCTTTATAATCTTTTATTTGTTTTTACATTGTTGCAGTTAGGATATGATTTTCATTTAAGTTGGAATGGTTTTGGATATTTTGTTGGATGATGTCATTTTTGGACATGGGTCAATTTGTGAAAGTTTATTTAAAATATACTTATTTGAATCTTCTACCTCATCTACTTTTGTAATTGGTTGTAATATGACTATCAGTTCATCTACATGGCATGCCAGACTAGGGCACATAGGGAAAGATAGGATGGCTAGGTTAGCTAGAGAATGACTTTTAGGCCCACTCTGTATGGTCGACCTACCTATATGTGAGCCTTGTTTAGCAGACAAGGCATGTAGAAAGCCTTTTGGTAAGGCTGTGAGAGCTTCTCAACCACTTGAGTTAATCCACTCAGATATTTGCGGAACCTATGAATGCAAAGGCACGTCATGGCGCCTTATATTTTCTCACATTTATTGATGACTACATGCAATATGGTTATGTTTCAGTTGACCGCTCACCGCTATGAAGCTTTGGATTGTTTTAAACTTTTTGTAGCATAGGTTAAGAATCAACATGAAAAGAGCCTAAAAACTTTTCGAACTGACTGTGGGCGCAAATACTTGTCTGATCAATATAAGGATCTATGTGAGGAAAAGGGGATATGTAGACAACTTACAATTCCAAACACTCCGCGACAAAATGGTGTAATGGAGAGAAGGAATAGAATACTGTTAGACATGGTTAGATCTATGATGGCGCAAGCTAACCTCCCAATATCTTTTTGGGGTGCACTTTTGACTGCTGCCTACATACTTAACTGTGTGCCGTCTCACTCTATTTCCTCCACCCCATACAAGCTTTGGAAAGGCGAAAAGCCCAATTTGGAGTATTTACGCCCTTGAAGATCTGTTGGTTTTGTACACAACACCACCCATAAGTATGGAAAATTGGGCCCTAGAGCTAGGAAGCATATCTTCATAAGATATTCTAATAACTTCGAAAGGATATGTCATGCATGGTGAACATCCCAATGGAGGAATGACTGAAATAGAGTCATGCGATATCGATTTCATCGAGACTGATTTCCCTAACATTGGTGATGCTAACAAAGATCTTGGCCTCTATGAGTTAGAGGAAGATGAAGGCACCTTACCATCTTCAAGCGAGGGTTGGGGGATTAATTCCTCATCTTGTAATCGCTGAAGATAGTGGGAGTGGTCTTCAACCTAGTGAGAGTATTACACTAGCTCAAGATTCTCAAGTGCGCCGAGTTAGCAGCAGAGGCCACATTCCCCGTCGTCATTTTGAGATTAAGGGGAATGTTCTCCTAAGGTGATGCTAAAGATGTGGATGAGCCTGCTTCTTTCAATGAAGCCCTTCATTCACCAGATAGGAATGAATGGATGACTGCTATGCAGGAATAGATGAGTTTCATGGACAAGAATAATTAGTTAATCTTCCGCTTGGGCACAAGACCATTGGAAACAAATGAGTTCTAAAAGTCAAACGCAAGGCAGATGGTTCAATTGACAAGTACAAGGCGTGCCTCGTGGCGAAAGACTATACCCAACGAGAGGGTATTGACAATGAGGATACATTCTCCCTAGTGGTGAGATTTGCATCTAAACGCCTGATCCTATCCATTGTAGCAAAACAGGATTTAAAGCTTTTCCAAATGGATGTTAAGACTGCATTTCTCAAGGGAGAACTAGATGAAGAGATCTATATGGCTCAACCAGCGGGTTTTGAAGTCCAGGGACATGAGCGCAAAGCATGCTGTCTTAAACGTTCCATCTATGGTCTCAAACAGTCATCTAGGCAATGGTATTTGAGATTTCATGATTCCATTACCTCTTTTGGTTTGAGATGATTGAAGAGGACCATTGCTTGTATCTTAAACGATCCAAGAGAAGCATTCTAATCTTGTCATTATATGTTGATGACATCTTGTTAGCTGGAAATGACATGGATTCCATTGTCACCACTAAGAAGTGATTGTCCTCTACTTTTAAGATGAAGGACATGGGTGAAGCAAATTTTGTGCTGGGAGTTAAGATTACTAGAGACCGTTCAAAGAAACTTCTTAGTTTATCCTAAGGGACTTACATCAAGAAGATTCTTGAATGTTTTCATATGCATAACTCCAAACCCATTGACACTCCAATGGAAAAAGGATGTAACTCTCAGCCTAGACCTAGTGTCCTAAGAATGATGAAGAAAATAATCAAATGTCCAAAGTGCTATATGCATCTGCAATTGGGAGTCTGATGTATACGATGTTGTGTATACGTCCAGACATATGTTTTGCAGTTGGCATGGTTAGTTGTTATCATAACAATCCTGGACCTGCTTATTGGAGAGCGGTCAAGAGGATTCTACGATACCTTCATGGAACCATTGATCATGCTTTATGTTATTATGGCGAGGACCTGAGATTGACAAGTTACAGCGATGCTGATTGGGCTAGTGACAAGGATGAGCACAAGTCCACCTTAGGTTATGCATTCGTACTAGGAGGTGGAGCTATTTCTTGGTGTAGTAAGAAACAATCATGCATTGCACTCTCTACCATGGAGCTAGAATATGTGGCTTGTTCAGCAGCTGTCTAGGAAGCTGTTTGGCTAAGGAGATTTTTGCAACGTTTAGGTGTTACAGCTCATGCAGAGGATGTTGTATTACTATATTCTGATAGTACATCAGCCCTAGCGTATGCAAAAGACCCTAAGTACCATGGGAAGGCCAAACACATTGAGCTTTGATACCACTACATTTGAGATATGGTTTCAAAAGGGGAAGTAATCTTACAACATATATCTACTAGTAGCATGGTAGCTGATCTTTTGACCAAGCCTATTGCTAGAGATTTGTTCTTCTCTCATGCTAAGTGTATAAGACTCCATAGGATATGATATGCTTAGATATTTTGTTTCTGTATCAACATTATTGTTATTGTTTTAAGATTTGAGTATTCATTTTATCAACTTTATTCTTATGTGAAATATTGTTGATAGTACATCTTTGAAATATGTCACCAGGCAAGAATCGACCCTCTCACACGGGTGATTCACCTTGGCGCTTAGATAGCGAGCAAGATAAGACATTTATGTCATTTAGCGCAAAGATAGTGAATTAAGACATTTATATCTTTGGCGCTTAGAAGGTGAGCAAGATATATATACTTATTAGTGACATGTCACCTTAGATGGAGCTAAGATGAGACCTCATGATAGGTCGAACATAGAGTGATGCCAAGACTCTATGTAGCCTGAATTATAACTGAATGTGAGTTTTTCAGGCAGGCACTTGGAGAGTAACTAGGCTGAAAACTTAGTTTAGGTGCTTGCATAGCGACTAGACTGAGATTTGTATGGCATTTCTACCCATTCATAGTGACATGCTCATTTTTATAAGATAACGCCATAGCATACAATTCATACTATATGTGCTTTATGCCGACCAACAATGGGAATGATGAATGATTCATGCTTCATCACTTTGTGAGCCACAAGGATCAATGATCCTACTTTTACCCTTTGTCGACCTAAGACTATGTCATGAAGAGGAAGCTTAATGTCGCTACTTTAGCATGCAAATCAAGGACCATGAGTGATTCGATCTGACGGGGCATGTCTGGGAAAATGATTGAGCCCAATTTAATTGACATGAGGACTTAGGGAAGACTGTTTGATAATATACCATGTTATTTAACTCATTGCTGGCCAGCATCTATGTTGTAATGTGTTTGCAATATAGGACATGAATACATCACATATTTGGGGTAAAACACTGCTTACCATGAGGGGTGAAGAGTGCTTAATCTGGTATAGTCAAACCGTCTAGGGTATAATCGAGATGCTCTCGAATGATGCACTTTTATTGGTCAAGAGATGATTTGATAATTGTTGCACTTGAGGCTGTACGTTCTTCTCGTGAGGTCACACGAACTATTTTCTAGTATGAGGAGATTATTGTGAAGATTGAGAGATTGTTTTACCTTATGTAGGTGGACGCTTCACCTTGTGTGGGCGAGTGGGAGCTATTATAATTTAATAGGTCGAGATGGACCCAAGCCCATGATCTGCCCACTATGGGTTGCGAGTCCCATTTGGTCATATGATAAGGATAACTATCCATGATTTGAATTGGATCAAATCATGGGATAGTGGGTTATCAAATCCCTAAAAAGAGGGATATGCTTCTATCTAATAATTATATTCTCTGTGAATATGATTAATACGTAGAGAAGACCAAAAAGAGAATAGAACAATTTATACTTTATACAGAGAAAAAGCTCTCTAACTCACTAAGTGTGAGAAATCTCTTAGAATTTAGTTCGTGGAAGAAGGACAACTCTAGTAGCCAACCTCAACCCACAAGAACAAGGATGAACACGAGAGCAAAGAGGGATTTGTAATTCAAGAAGAAAAGCAGTGTAACCAGCCAACCAAATTGATCCGGGTCTTCTGCAACGAGTAAGTATCTCAAACCCCGTTGTTTGAAATATGATTTACAGTTTTCAACTCACATTGGATGCTTTAATCGAATGGCCTATGCTTAGTACATTTACTTGTCAAGCCATGTTTTTCCTTGGTGTCTCACAGTCTTACTTGTCATTGATAGTCTGTCATTCTCACATAGGCAGCATTTGGTCAAGTCCATCATGAATCGTTCACGTGCTTCTTTGGTCTCCCAGTTCACATAGTGTACCTCTTTAGTTTGGATGATTGTACAACGCTATTTATAAAATTGTCTCCAAACTGCTTGTTGATCGGTTGAGATCTGTTATTTCAAAGTTAGTCTCTTCTGCACAGTCAGCTTTTATTCCCGGTAGGTGGATCGCTGAGAATCAGTTGATAGTCCAAGAAATTCTTCACAGTTTTAAAAAGAGTAAAGTCAAAGGTGGATTTGTTGCGTTGAAGCTAGATCTTCAGAAAGCATATGATTGGATCAATTGGGGGTTTCTCAAGTTGGTGTTAATGCAGTTTGGTTTTAGTCCTATCTTTATTGGTTGGATTATGGAATTTATATCTTCTGTCTCTTTTTCTATTATGGTGAATGGAGGGATTACCGAAAAATTTCATCCTTCTCGGGGTCTCCGTCAAGGCGATCCTCTATCGCCGTACCTCTTCTTTCTCGGGCAGGAAATGCTATCCAGGCTCATTGATAAAGTGTTTCTATATGGTTCTATTAGTGGTGTCAAGATGAATGTGAATGGCATGGCTTTTACTCAAGTTACGTACGCGGACGACATCATGTTTTTTGCCAAGGCGAATAGTAGGGAAGTTCAAATTCTGGATAATTGCTTGGAAAATTACTATGAATGGTCTGGGCAGCGCATCAACCGCAATAAATCTGGCCTTATTTGCTCCAAGATGGTGTCTCGCAATCGGGTTAAAAAGAAGGAAATTAAACTTCTTCTGGCCATGGAGAAAGTTCAAGCCAATGTCAAGTACCTGGGGTCTTCGTTGTTTCACTCTTCCAGCAGAATTAAAGACTTTAAATTCCTCCAAGACATACTTGAGGCCAGGCTATTGGGTTGGAGGTGTAAAACCCTTTCTTAGGCTGGTAAGGCTACTATGATTAAATCAGTTGCCATGTCTTTACCTGTGTACACTTTTTCCTCCTCAGACGTTCTTGTTGCGATTTGTGATAAGTTGGAAGCCTCAGTTCGTCATTTTTGGTGGAATCCCAATAGAGAATCAGATCGGTATTTAGTGTGGAAAGCTTGGGATGTTTATGTGTCCCCAAATCTTTGGTGGGTTTGGGGTTTCGGTGTGCTAAGCAATTTAATGCAGTGCTTTTAGCCAAGTTGACTTGGATGATTGTGTCGGGGAGAGATAGTCCTTGTATGATTGCTTTATGGAACAAGTATAAAGTACATGGGGGTTGGATTAACAGTGAGCCTCTCAAAAACACTTCTTCCACTTGGAAAGCCATTGAAAAACTTAAACCAATCATTCGGAGAGGTGCTTGCTTCATTATTGGCGATGGAAAGAATGTGGATTGTTGGAAAGACCTTTAGGTTCCTTGGCCCTTCTTTCCTCCTAGCCCCAAAGATGGTGTTTTATCCACAACTCTGTTATTGATTGCCAATCTTATTAATGTGGAAACTAATTCTTGGAGATTCGGGTTACTTGAGGAGTTATTTGATCAAGAGTCCATTATTGCCATCTCAAGTAGGGGTGGCCACGGGTTGGGCGGGTTGGGTTTGGGGGAAATTTATCACCCTAACCAACTAAGTTGGGTTTGAAGGGATGCAATCCGTTGACCATCCATAGAGGTGGTCGAATCGGACGGATCAGGTGATCAGGTTGAATGGGTCGAGCGATCGAGTATACAACATCAAAACCATAATATAACATCACACTACATGATACAACATCAAACTTACATCAAACTACAGAATACAACATCAAACATTCAAACTCGGTGTTTAAAAAAAAATTTAACCCAAAAAACCAAAAAAAAAAATAAAAAATAAATAAATAAATAAATTCTAACCTAAAAACAAAATCAAAACCACAAACCAAATCTAAGTGGAAGCATGAATCTGAGCGAGGGATCTGACGAGGTGAGGTGAGGGAAGCGAGGGATCTAACGGGGTGAGGCCATGAGGGAGCGAGGAATCTGTCGGAGTGAGCCGTGAGGTGAGAGATTGACAAAGTGACGCTGTGAGAGAGTGATGTCGTGAGGGAGTGACGTCGTGATGGAGGGGTGGGAGTGATGGAGGCGTGGGAGCGAGGGAGCGAGGGAGGCTGGGAGTGAGGGAGGCGTGAGAGAGGCAACGGAGGAGAGAGAGAAAGCAGGGCGGTAGAAAATATGAGAGAGAGAGAGAGAGAGAGAGAGAGAGAGAGAGAGAGAAAATGAGATGAGGGTAGGGTTTGGGGAATTAGGGTTAGATTTCATCTTAATACAAGTGTCGGGTGGGTCGGGTGGATACCCGACAAAAGAAGGGTAATCTATTACCCTCCCGAAACTAGAAAAAATCTAAAAACGTAAATCTGTATCCATCCGAATAAGAGTTCGCGGGCGGGCGGTTGAGTGATCAATTCGGACAGATTTGTCGGGTAGGTCGGGTTTCACAGATAATTGCACACCCTTAATCTCAAGTATTATTTTGCCTTTGGTCCCTAGGCCTGACAAGCTCTCTTGGGTTGCACCCTAAAGGTATGTTTTCTGTTAAGTTAGCCTTTAAGCTTCAACAATGTCATATCGGGCCTACTAATCTAGATCCTATTTGGCACAAGTTATGGAAATGTAAAATCCATGAAGAGATTGAAAACACTTGTGTGGTGTATTGGTAGTGGTGCTTCCCTTACTAATCTGAATTTCTTTTCTAGATTACCTAAAGGTGATCTTGGTTTCCCTTTATGCAATTCTGATGTTGAATTTGTTTCGCATTTGTTCTTCAAGTGTCAAGCTACAAAAATGTTTTGGTTTAGGACTTGTTGGGGTGTTAGAGCTGATTTGCTTCTGGTTAATGATGATATTGATGTGGTCAAGCTGGTTGCTGAGCCTCCAATCTTTCTCTCGACTCCATCCTTGTTGCATCAGAATTTGGCTCTCGCATCTGTACAGGTTGCTCTTACCTTAGAAGTCATTTGGAAGTTTCGTAATCAACATGCTCACCAAGTTAAAATAGAGAATCCTACTATTTCTATTAAAGCTTTAGAGCATTGAAAAGTGGAGCATGTTCAAAGTTTGTGGGCTGAGTTGAACTTGGTACAATGTAAAGACCTTCGCTGGTGCCCTCCCCCGCATGGGATGATTAATTTTTTAGTTGAAATTTATGTCTAAGCATGCTCCCAAGTCCCGATAGCCTCTCTAACTATCTGCCTAATAAGTTGTTTGCACATCTCTCTCATCAAAGATCTGCCACTAGCCTCTCAAGCCGTTGCTCGCTAGCCTGTTCTCCCCATTAGTTATTGTCTTTCAATTTGGGATTTTTTTATTATTTGACTCTGCGGGTGGAGAGCTATTTGAGCGAATTTGTGCTGCCAGAAGGATGTGCACCAAAGCCCACAATCATTTGCGTCAATCCAATTTGAATTCCACGCAACAGTGTTTCACAACTATTCCCCTCTCTCAGCACTTTTTGTCCCTCAATTTTTTAATTACTTTCAAATCCCTAATTCAATTTTATCCTCTTACAAAGGCGTTCTCTCTTTCTCTCTCCAATTCAGAATTGGGTATTTTCTCTTCACTTTGTCTATTTTGACTATGAAGGTGTTGTCATATGAGGTGTATAGTTGGTGAGTTAGGATTGTTTGTTGCTTGGCCTCAATTTTTGTCATCAAGTCCCTATACCCAATGTTATTCAGCAACTGTTTCAGAAAAAGTTTCTAATGCATAACAATTATCAGTAGTCAAGTAATGCAATTGAGCTTTGGACCATGTCAATTACGTAAAACAGAACTTACTTCCCCACACTACAAACTATTTTTTCGAGTTGTATCTTTCATCTAACTACAATTTAGATTTCATTTAGGGCCTGTTTGGCCCCACGATTTCAAGAGAGAAACGCATGATTTTAGTTGAAATCGCATAAATCTATTCGTTTGGCTACGCGGTGTATACAAAATTGCGTTTTAAAAACTGCAAAAAATCCACGATTTCAAATCGAAGCACATGGTTGCTTTTTAAAAAACGCAATTTTTATTTGACCACAACCCATTTTTTTAACAAGCACAAAGCCTAAAATATCCTTACCGTTTTGCTTATTTACGAAAATATCAAGCAAAATCCTACATGTTTTCTAGCCCATTAGCGTGCAGCTGATTCCTTGTTCTTGATCTTTCTCTCTAACCTCTGTCCAAAGTCTTCTACAACACATTCAAGGCATCCATTTTCTGTCCAGGTAGAGTTGTTTTTAACCTGCAAATTGAAAAGAAAAAAGAAGGCTACATGCTTACACCATTCGTAAGAATGAGCACTCGCTGCAATTGAGTAGATCCATCATCTGCAATTGAATTATTTAGCTCTTCAAAGAAGGCTACACGCCTATAGTTGACTGTGGGGAAGGTGAAATGTGTGGATCACTGGTCAGTAGTGTTTGTGGTGGAAAGTGAGTGAAATTGTTTTTATTATTATTTGTGGTGGAAAGTGAAATGTTCACCATATAAGTGAAATTGTTCTTATATCTCCGCAAGTTATTATTATTATTATTATTATTATTATTATTACAATATAGACTAAAATGATAAGATAGTCTTAAAATTATAATTAAATCCTTTTTGTAATTTGCACCTAAAACAATAATTTTATATTGAAATAATTAAAATGCTCAATTACTAGAAACAACACTTACCTAAATTTTACCAAACATTTAATTATGATTTCAAAATCGTGTTTTCAAAACGCACATTTTAAAATCGTTATTTTTTTAAAAATGCACTTTTTTAAACAACTAACTCAAACGTACCCTTAGTAGCTTTCCCATGCATAGCAAGGTTTGAGACTAGTTTTATTTGTAATCATGTTGATGCTTGAATGAGATATTCATATTTAGCCCAAAAAAAAAAAACAAACTATCGAGTCATAAACACATACCCCTGGTGTGGTGGTCCCTTGCACGGTACATGTTTATACTCTAGAAATCGTATACACTGTCATTAGCATTACACATCATCTAATAGTACTTTTCAAGAACTCTTGAGCTAGCAGTGAACAGTTGGATAGTGGAATTGATCTACTAACGGTACAAGTACCGATTAGCCCATGGAAAATATACGCTGATGACAAAATCCGTACCTCAAATTTTGAATGGAATCAAAAGAAACCCTGTTCTGAGTATATTCATTCTTTTTTCTTTCTATTTTTTTTTCCTTTGGGAATAATTTGTTTTACTGATTGAACCTGCGGATCAAATGGATTACTACTAGCTAACCCTTTTCTTTTTCTCCTTTTATGGCTGAGCTCGCTTAGCTAGATACTAAAAATGAAGTATACATAAAATAGACTGGGTATTAATTATAAAAGTCTAATCCCCCCCCCCACACACACACACACACACACACACAAAAAAAAAAAAAAAAAAAAAAAACAATGCCTTTCAATCAAAAGGTCATAAACATCACTGTCTAAAGATATTTACAACTGAAAAAGACAATGGTATTGGTTGAGCTTTGCATGTGGTTTGATGGGAATTGCAACCAAAGAATGGGAGAACAAACACAAATCAAACGCAAATAAAACAAACAGTCAATGCCCAAATCTTCTCCGAAGCTTAGAGGCGAGCAATCGTGCCCCTTGCCCCAACTGGACCCTTCTATACTCGTTAGGCTACTTAATGCTTCAACTGTTTAGTGTCTGGCCATCCAACCATTCGAGCCTTGCTTCATGTCAACTCAGGTTCAGGAAAATGATTAAGCGTCTTTTTTCACTTCGGCCTTCCATGCTAAGTACTTTCTATTTTCTTGCTTGTATCTTCTCCATTCTCTTAATGCTGCCAGGAGGACATGCATTGCAACTGGCAGAAAGAAAGGCTGTGCGACAAGGCAGTAGAAAACATTCAATATATGAGAGATTTGATGCATACAGTAAAGAGTTGAGAGTTCAAGAAAAAATTAGATTAAATACCAAAATATTCAAGAATTGTGTTCTAGTCAATTCTTCTAGTTTGGATGTGGAGCCTTCTTGGCACCTTTCATAGGATATATGAGTTATTATTGAGTACTAGTATGCACAATGGGAAAATTAAATAAAATAACGCTGTTTTATTTTTTATTTTTCTAAATATGAAATTTGATAATTATGGTAATTATTAATAGGTATTTATTATGGGTCCGGCTCCCCTCCCATTTAAAACCCTCCCATTTTTACATAGATTGACGACAAGTGGCACTTAAATGATCTAAAGGTTTAAAAACGACCACGTTATACCCATTTTGTCTCACATTATCTGCATCTTTCTTTCCTCTCTCTCTTTCACTTTGCAACATCACCACCGCCAGCTTTGATGCAATCCATCCAAAATCAAATTCCAGAATTCTTCCCCTTCTCCAGACATATTACCTCAAGACCCAGTAAAAAAATAAAAATAAATAAATAAATAAAAACAGCCTCCTGACTTACCCACACAGACACACTAATTCCCAAATGTAAATTCTAAAACCAACCAATCAAATACCAAATCATATTATAATATTCATTGACTCTTGGTTTTAAAAAAGCCGAAAATGTAGATTCAAACACCAACCAATTAAGTACACCAGTCTACCAGATCATATTATAAAGCTGGTGGTTGTGGATGGATTGCAGGAAAGCTGGTTTTTTTATGTTTTTAATGGGGTCCCGGGGTAATATGTCTGGAGAAGGGGAAGAATTCTGGAATTTGATTTTGAATGGATTGCATCAAAGCTGGCGGTGGTGATGTTGCAAAGTGAAAGAGAAAGAGAGGCAAGAGAGAGAAAAGAAAGACGCAAATAATGAGAGATAAAGTGGGTATAATGTGGTTGTTTTTTAACCTTTAGATCATTCAAGTGCCACTTGGCGTAATCTAAGCAAAAATGGGAGAGAATGGGAGGGTTTTAAACGGGAGGGGAGCCGGACCCATTTATTATAATTGTGTTTGTATATGGAACTATCTATTGTACCATATAAATAAAATATGATGGGGTAAGATTCTAATGGAGAGTGTAAATATAGGAGATTTTATAAAAAAAATCCTTATAGAATTTAAAATGGGCTTTCAAAAGCTTATGTGAGAGCATTAGAATAAGTCAATAAAAACTAGCTTTGGTTATATATATATAAGTAATAAGTTTCTTTATGTTAGTAAGTTGCTGGTTCAGTTTGAATAAAATGGTAGTTTGGTAATTTTCATATTTTCTGTAACGGGCTGTTCTAGAGGTCTTTGAGTCATATTTTATGTTTCGAATCCTTTTTCTATTTTTCTTCATTGCTTTTCATTAATTAGGAGTCCTGGTCTGTCAAACATATTCAAACCTAGGTGTGATTGATTAGCGTTTATCTTTCTGTATTTCTTGATTTATTCACTATTTTAATACTAAACATCCATCAAACATATTCAAGATCCAATCTTTCTATTACCTAAACCTACATAAACCCTTAAGCATCAAACCCATTCAAGAAGCCTTCAAGACCTCATCAAGATATCTAATTCAGTGAATTCTTAAAGATCCTAGATCAAAGGATATCAAAGCCCATTAAGGCTGCTATCCTGCGTCAAGATTACATCAAGTTGCAAACAAGCTAGACTTGTCCACAATCTGATCTGTAAATAATCCATACACGTTAAGTACAAATATAAAAGTTCAACAAATGCAGATTTAGCACAGCTGAATGCCATTTAATGTAGTAAGGGCTGGCAACTGAAATAAATCTTAAAATTTTGGCTTACACTAAACAACACAACTTTATGGGAATGAAAATGAGACATTAAACCAAAAACTTACAAAGGAAAGCTTTATTTTCTTTTTTCTGGTAAGCGCAGCGCATTTTTTTTTTTTTTCTTTTCTTTTTTTCATTTGATTTCTTTTTAAGAAAATAAAAAGGATTAGGTTGAGTAAATAAAATAGATAAATGATATTTGAAAACACACATTTAAAATTTTAGGCTACATTTGTATTTAAAAATGTCCATGGTTTAGTAAATCTTTCTACCCTAGATATAAATATAGATTGTCTGAACAACATAAAAAGCTTATGTACAGTACAAATCCCCCAAGAATGCTCATGGGGTTGGAGGAAGCTGCTGAAATCAAGAATTGAAGCAAGGAAACTCATTTCTTATGAGGTAGGTGATGGAAACAATATATTTTTATGGCATGATAAATGGCATCCTAATGGTGTGTTGTTAGAAGAATATGGGCATAGAATAATCTATGATGCAGCAAGTACTTTTAATGCCAAAGTCTGTAGTGTCCTTAGAAATAAAGAATGGGTTGGAGGCCAGCAAGATCAGAGAATCTAGTGGAGATCCAAAGCAAGCTCAGCCAAATTCAGATTATGGACTATGATAGAGCCATTTGGTCTATCAGTGCATCAGGTAATTTTTCTTGTGCAGCAACTTGGGAGCATTTCAGAACCAAAGGAGAAGAAGTGAATTGGTGGAAGTTAATCTGGTTCAAGGAAGCAATTCCTAAGCATAGTTTCATTGGCTGGTTGGTAATAAGGAATAGATTATCTACCAAAGCAAGCTTAATGGAATGGGTTCTAGGAGGGGACTCTGCTTGCCTATACTGCAGACAAAGTATTGAGAATAGAGATCATTTGTTTTTTAAATGCTCTTTTACTAGTAGGATTTGGAAGCAAATTATGGCACTATGCTTGGTTTCTAATACTCCTGATGATTGGCATTCAATTTTTAGATGGGGAATAGTGAACTTGAAAGGGAAGAGTTTTAGAGCTTCTATGTGTAAAGTGGCTTGGTGGGCTATAGTGTATCATGTTTGACTCCAAAGAAATAATAGAATTTTTGATGGAGAGATTAAAAAAGAAGAGCAAATTGTGAAGGCTATTAGAAGGGATGTTAAAGCTAGGATGGAAGGCACTCTTCAGATACGTGGAACCTGGTTCCGCTTTGTTTAATGTGGTCTTTGTGGCAAGAGAGGAATCGGCATATTTTTGAAGATTTGGAGAAATCCTTATATCATCTTCAAGAGCAGTTCTTGGGGCTGCTGTTTGACTGCTCTAGATCCTGGAGTCTCACAACAGCCTCCTCTCTCCCAGATTTTGTTGCTTCCCTTCATGTCACTTAAATTATTCTCTTTGTTTTCTCTTTCTTGTAATTTTCCCTCCTGCTAGTGCATACTTTATGCACTTGGGAGTTTTTTTCCAGATTCAATAAAGCTTATTACCTATCAAAAAAAAAAAGCTAGGATGGAAGGCTCAAAAATAAACTCCACCATGCTTCATAAAGTCCTCTGGACTAACTAGAGAATTACTGCAATGCTTAATCTAGGGGCATAGGCAGCTTTTTGATATCTAGATTAGTTGGCTGGGAATTTTTATCACATTTCAGTGACAATTTGTGTAGTTGGTTTAGGGGCTTTTGCTCCTATGTGAGATCACTGTGTATTTTTGTGTTTGTTTCAATAAAAAAAAGTTACTGAAATCTAAAAAAAAAAAAAAAAAAAAAAAAAACCTCTCATCAAACCATACAGATCTCCTGCACACAGTATATTTGCACATATTCTACATAGACTGTTAAAAATATAATCAATTAAGAATTTGATATTAAAGATATTCAAACTAAATTTGAAAGTCTTTAAATAGGAGAGAATATTCAAGTCTCAAATGTTCAAGTAACTAACCGAATAGACAGCAAAACAATGCTCAAATGAGTAGTAGCTGACAGACATTATTGATGGGTGAAAGAAGGCATCCTCTGCCAGGGATCTTGCTTGCCTAGAAGACACTGACAAGAAAGGAGAGTATACTACATATTAGGTTGATGCAGTGAGAAATATAGCCAAAAATCATCAATTGAAGCTAAAGTAAATTACGACCTTCAAGGAGTTAGGGTGACATACCAGCTGAAGCATCATAAAGTCCAAGAGAGGCATTACTTTGAGCCAAGTTTGCAGCCTCAAGAGAATACTTTACCTTGTCCAGGCAAAAACCATGAATAAATTAGAGGTACAAAATTACATATGCTAGAACTACTGAAAGTTAATCAGAAAAGAGTCATGGTCCCATATATAAAATAGCTGGACATTTCATGGTGTCAAAGGTGAAATGGAATAATTTAGCTTAATCTTATCTTTTTTGAGATCAGTCTTTTAAGTCAATGTCTGTTTTGGAAATATTTTTTTCTCCTCTTTTTAGAGTTATTATTGATGTTACAAATTTTAGATCATAGGTAGTAGCCATATGGATGTCCCTTTTATATACTCCCCATGAATTTAAAATCTCATTTTATTTTAATAAAATATATTAATAAAAAAACAAATAGAGTGAAAACTCATCAGAAGTTTATATCCAATCACAACCCTTAGGTATTATTACAATGGTTTACAAATCTGGATTATTTTGGTGAATTATACAAAATGTGAAGGCTGTGATTACTTCCCTCTAAAAAAAATTGATATGATGCTCAAAGCTTCTGAAGTTTATTTCAGAAACTTTTTTCAACAAATTTTGGACGACAGCTGTACATGTCATGAAAATGCAGGGTGGCCAAATGACCATGGTCTGGACTTTGGGGATTTAAGCTAACAAAAATAAAAAGAAGAAAAATAAGGAATAAAAGTACAGGGAGGGGAGGAAGGGGGAGAGAGAGAGATGAGTCACTTGAGTGCTTATAATAGACATCAATAATCATATTCTTTTGAATGCCATTAGAACACATTGTTTACAAACAAAATGAATAATAAGGGAGTGTACTAGTTCTGTGCATAAAACCTCCTAAAATAAAACCGTCATATTTTAAGTAGATACAATTCTTTAATTATGTTGTTTTCAATTATTTTCCACAAGTTAATGGTTGCAATCATAGTATCTAAATTTCAACTTGAAATATAGTATAATAACACACAACAATATAGCGTAGTAACATTACTACAAGCTTGTGTACCGGAAAAACTTCTATGCAGAAATGCTTATGTTTCAACCAATGCTTTCACTGTGATTCCATATTCTTAACGATGAAGTATCTTTCTCTTCAACAATCTTATTATTTTCATTCAAGAAGGGAGGTCAACAACTGATATACTTAGTTTTATCAAGGGTTTGAATTGTTTTCCAAATGCATCTATTGCATACACATGTCACAGTCACATCTGCTGAAAGAAGTTTTTCAAAGTTAAAATTATTAAAATATTACTTGCAATCAAATATGTCACAAGAAAGATTAAATAGATTAGCCATATTATCTATTGAATAAGGTTTGTTAGAAAATATTGAATATAAAAGTTTGATTAGTAATTTTGCAACACAAACCATGTGTAGAGTAATTTTTTACTGATTTATTTATTTATTTTTTAAGATAAAAGGCCTCATTTTTTTGTACCGCCCAAAGCCTCATAACTCCAAAGGCCAGCCCTGCAGAGAGGGTATTGAGATCTCCATTGTGCCCTACCACTGCCACTCTCTCATCAAAGACGTGAGACAAAATTTCATTCAGGAAGAACTTGCGAACCTGAAATTCAAACAAAAACC
>OU015766.1:4563125-4778239 GCA_907173295.1 Fagus sylvatica
ATTGAGGCAGAGAAGAAAAAGAAGGAGAAGGTGGAGAGGAAGCAAAAGGAAAAAGAAGAAAAGGAGGAGGTGGAAAGGAAGAAGAAGGAAGAGAAAGCTGCCAAGGAAAAGACAGAAAAACAAAAGGCACAAGAGGTGCTCAAAGAAAAGAAAAGAATGGCAAAGGTTGAAAAAGAAAAAAGGAGGTGAGAATAAGAAGCCAAACAACAAGAAATCG
Organism: Fagus sylvatica; assembly: GCA_907173295.1. Taxonomy (NCBI): domain Eukaryota; kingdom Viridiplantae; phylum Streptophyta; class Magnoliopsida; order Fagales; family Fagaceae; genus Fagus; species Fagus sylvatica. Next base: position 4,563,343 of record OU015766.1, read on the forward strand.
AGGCTAAGGCTTCGATGAAGGCTGTAACTACTTCTTCTTCTATCAAGGTTGCTCAGAGTGGTGCTGTAACATCAACCACTCTTTCAAGCATCGTAAGTTTTGCCTTTTCCACTTATGTTCTAATTCTCATACCTCAATCCATTTACTTACTTGAAATTTCCTTTTATAGGCTTGATCTTCGCTTGAGAGTCCTGGAGACGTCGATAAGTTTCTTAAAGATGTTTCCTTGACTCTTCAGAAGTGCCAAACTCTTACCAAGTCAACTTCTGCCATTACTGTTCTAGAGCCAACACAAGAGTAACTCCAAGCAGCAATTAATTAGTTGAGGGATCTTTTGAAGTAACCTGCCAACGTGACCCTTCTCGATACTGGTCTGGTAGACCAATTTGTGCAAGTGGCTCGATTTCTCATTGCCCATCCTTTTTCTCTTAGTGAGAGTGGTTGGGCTCTTTTAGGGTTGTTTGTGCAAAACCTTGATGGCACCATTACTAGCCTTCAGGCAGCTCAGGGTAAGAGGAGTCAAGCTACGAGTCAAAAAGAAGATCATGAGCAATGGGTCTCCCAATTACAAGCTCACCAACTTAAATTTTAGGCTAAAGCAACAGAACTGAAAACCATTAACCAGAAAGTGAAGTCTCTTGAGGATGAACTTCAATCTTGGAAGCTCAAGCGATCTAAAAAATGTTTAAAGCTTCAAACTGCTCACGTCAAGGGTCAAGGGTTGATTCAAGGGATGGAGTTGATCTCTAAACTTGAGCAAGATTTACAGACTTTACAATTAGAGATCAACAACCTTGAGATGTTGCCATTGATGAGTTGGACTGGTTTGTCTGCTGCTTTCAAGGAGTTATGATCAGGCTTTTTCTTTTCTTTTAATTTAGCCTTTCCTTGAACAGTTTTTGTATTGCCAATCTTGGCTTTTAATTTTGTATTTGTTTATTTAGGCTTTATCAAGCCTTAATATACTTTGATTTATATCAAAATGTTTTATGTTGATAAGCCATTTCATTAAAACTTGGCTTGTATGATTTTAGATATTTTCCATTTATTGACCTAATATGTTATTCTCCAGTAACATGCATTAACTTATATGCATTTCTATCAAATAATTGACTGACCAGATAAGGTCCTTCCCAATTAGGTGACCATTTTCCCAAATGAGGATCTTTGGTCCCTGAAGGTAAAATGACTTTCCAAACCAAATCTACTATTGCAAAAGTCTTAGGTCTAATCCTTCGATTATAACTCTTAATAACTTTTTGCTTTTGTAAAATAATAGAGTTTAGAGCTGCCACTTGTGCCTCATCCAAATCATCCATCTCTACCATCATAGCACCCTCATAGTCTATATGGCTTAACTGGTTTTGCTTGGCTACTCTTAGTGATTGAACAGTTATCTCTACTGGGAACACTGCATCATGACCATATACCAAAGAGAAAGGAGTTGTATTAATACTTAATCTTTTTAAGGTTCGATAGGCCCATAATACTTTTGGCAATAATTCATCCCAATTTAAAGGATTATTATTAATAACTTTTCTCAAATTGGTCTTGATAATCTTATTGGTAGACTCTGCTTGCCCATTTGCTTGCGCATTATATGGTGTGGAATTAAGGATTTTGATTCCATATTCCTATGTGAAAGCCAAAACCCTTGATCCATTAAAAGTCATTCCATTATCCATGGTGATGCTTTGAGTTAAACCAAATCGATGGATCATCATTTCTTTTTTAAATTGTATCACATCATTTTCAGTTACATCCTTATAAGCCTTGGCCTCTACCCATTTTGTAAAATAATCTGAAGCTATGATTACAAAACAATTCTTCTTTTTGGAGGTATGACTTACATTTCCAATCAAATCCATTACCCATCCTCTAAATGGCCAATGTTTGATAATCGAACTAAAATTGGCAGTAGGTAACCTGGATATTGGCCCATGTTTCTGACATGCCTCACATCCATGAGCATATATAATGCATTCTTTTAAGATTTTTCGCCAATAATATCCATATCAATATATCATTTCATCTTTATTCCTGATTGATGAGCTCCACAGATTCCCTCATGAACTTCTACCATAACTTGTATTGACTCTTTTGTACTTATATACTTAAGCAAAGTTCCATTAGCTCCTCGTTTGAAGAGACATCCATCTTCTTCTCCCATCAAAACATACCTTCTAGCTTTTAGTTTTAAAGCATTGTTAGTACAACCATTTGGGTTTCTTAGGTATGAGATAATTGGACTTCTTCAATCTTCTTTCCCTACATCGAGGGTAAAGATTTCTGCCTTTAATTGTCTAGTAAAGATCGAAGGTAATGTTCTTGACTTTATTGTCTCAATTTCGATTCTTTCATCCTCGATTAGCCTATGGCCTGATGTTGCTTGGGCCATTTTGTTAGCTTCATGGTTTTCTTCTTGTGGTATGTGGTGTAGAGTACATTCTTGGAATTCCTATAACAGTTGTTGGGTAGACACTAAATATGGGGCTAGTAGAATACACCCACACTTATATTGTCCCTTGACATGGTTGATTACTAATTGTGAATCACCAAATATTTCCACATTTCTTATCCCCATCTGTAAAAGTAACTCTAACCCTACAACCAATGCTTCATATTCCACTTGGTTGTTAGAGCATACTTTCTCTACTCTGAATGCTAATTGGGTTTTTACTCCTTGTGGTGATTCGAATACTATGCCAACACCTGCTCCTTTTTCAGCTTGTGAACCATCAAAGTAAAATTTCCAAGGGACTAAAGCCACATATTGGGCTTCTTCTAACTCTGGCATATCATCACATGGATGATCAGCCAAAAAATCTGCCAATGCTTGGCCTTTGACTACTTTTTGTGGCATATATAATAAATGAAACTCTACTAAAGCTAAACTACATTTGCACATTCTTCCACTTAAAATTGGTTTTGATGGCATATATTTGACAACATCAGTTTAAGTAATGATGAACACAACATAAGCTAACATATAATGTCTTAATTTTAAGTGCAGAAAAATACAAGGCTAAACAAAGTTTTTCAACAGTAGAATATCTACATTCAGTTTGATTCGAGATTCTACTTAAATAAAAAACAGCTTGTTCATGGCCATCTTCATTATCCTGGGCCAGTAGACTTCCAATCGAGTCTTGGGTCGCAAAGATGTATAGCTTCAATGGTTTGCCTTCTCTAGGAGGGATCAACACTGGTGGAGTAGCAAAGTACTGCTTGATGGCATCAAAGACGCTTTGGTGTTCTTCATTCCACACAAATGCCTCATGATCCTTTAATCGAAGCAACGGAAAGAAGACTTTGGTTCTTCCTACCACATTTGCAATAAATCTCCTTAGAAAATTTATTTGCCCAAGTAATCTTTGCAGTTCTTTTTTATTAGATGGAGGCTTGGCTTGTAGAATTGTCTTAGCTTTATTTTTATCCACCTCTATGTCTCGATTGGGTACCAAAAATCCTAAAAAGTTTCATGCTGTAACACCAAAGGCACACTTTAATGGGTTCATCCTTAATTGATACTTCCTCATTCTTATAAAGGCATGTTCTAGGTTTCTTAAATGCTCATCGAAGTCCTGAGACTTGATTACTACATCATCAATGTACACTTCCATATATTTTCCAATCATATCATGAAATATGGAGTTCATAACTCTTTGATATGTAGCTCCAGTATTTTTTAAACTAAAAGGCATTACTACCCATTCAAATGTTCCTATAGAACCAGGGCATCTAAAAGCAATTTTATGCACATCATTTTTTGCAATAAAGATTTGATTATAACTAGAATGTCCATCCATTAAGGATAGGACTTTATACCCAGATGCACCATCAACTAACAGATCAGCTACAGGCATAGGATATTCATCTTTAGGTGTGGCCATATTTAAATTCCTAAAATCTATGCAGATTCTAAGTTTACCATTTTTCTTTATAACATGGACTATATTTGATAACCATTGAACATACCTGGCTGGTCTGATGAAACCTGCTCGAATCAGTCTTTCAATCTTTTCCTTTATTTTGAAAATGATGTCAGAAGCCATTCTTCTTGGAGCTTGTTGAAATGGTAGAAATCCTTCCTTGATTAGCAATCGGTGTTCCACCAGCTTTCTACTTAGACCTGGCAATTCTGGATAGTCCCATGCAAATCAATTATTGTACTTTCTTAGGATCATCATCGTTTTGTCAAACTCTTCTGGTCCAAGATGACCACTTACAAAGGTTACTTGTGGGTCTTTCTTGGTTCCTAGATTCACCTCGATAAGGGGATCTTGAACTTCTTTTTTAATATCATCCATTCTTATTGGATGAATGCTTATTTCCTTTTGGCCTACTGTTATTTGGTCATTCTCAGGTTGTGTGTCACACTCAACAAATTGAGAATTTTGTTCCAACCTTTTTTCTATTACATAACCTACCAGTTTCCTTAAGGCCAGATCTATGGCCTCTTTTTTCTTTGTATTAGTGGGTTTATTCAACATCTTCAACATAGTAGTTGATGCCACTTTCAATTTATGGCCTTGTCTTCGTCTCTTCCAGATTTTGGCTGAGCTTGAATAAGTCCTCCATTGTTAGAGGCTCTTTAGGTCCAATAGTTACCCTTGATGGGTTCCTGTTTTGGTTTATTCCTGTAAATTTTACAATGCCCACCCAATCATTATACAATTGTGCATTAACATTGTTGTTATAAGTAATGAATGACCTTTCATCAGCTTTTACCACTTCAATATTATTGTCATCTTTCCAGAAAACTAAAAATTGGTGCAAAGAAGATGATACAACCCAGTTGGAATGAATCCAATCTCTTCCTAATAAAGCATTATATGCTGAGTCAGTGTTAACTACAAAGAATCATATTGTAGCTACTTTGCTTCCTACCTTGACTTCGATAGGAATGACTCCTTTTGTTTTTGTGGCTCCACCAGCAAAGCCATTAATAGAAACATATGTTGCTATTAGATCACTTTCTGTTTTGAATAGCTTTTTAGGCATAAATGTTGGTAAGATATTAACTGTTGCTCCATTATTAACTAAGACCCTATTGACGGGTCTACCATCCATATGTGCTTTGATATATTGACACATAGATAAAGCAGGTTTTTCAAATACAATCTTACCTGTATCTTGGCATTCTTCTTCATCTACCAATAAAATGAGGCTTGCCCCTCGAGCCTCGTTTTCCCTTTGTACCTAACTTGTGGCCATAAACTCCCTTGGTAGGGTGATAGCATTGCAGCTAACCATTTGGCCATTGTTTGGCTCTTCAGGCTCGATTTCGTGCACTTCATCAGTTTCCGTGCATTCCATGGCTTCTGACTCCTCTACACCTTCGATATCTTCGATGTCTTCAATACCTTCGACTTCTATGCCTTCAATATTGTCGATGTCTTCAATACCTTCGATATTCTCGATATCCTCAATATCTTCGATATCTTTATTACCTTCGATATTCTCGATATCCTCAATATCTTCGATATCTTTATTACCTTCGATATCCTCAATATCTTCGATATCTTCAATCGAATCATCTTGCAGATTTTCCGTTGGTGTTTCTTAAATTTGTTCTGCTTCGATTGATTTATCTTGTGCTTCTTTCTTGCCCCTCGGGCTTCGTTTCTTCTTTCCAAACCAAATTTGTACTGTTTGGTAATTTCAAGGCAGAATTGGCACATGTGAGGATGAGGTGTTGATCTTCTCAAATTCTACCTCAGATTCAATATCTTCACTGCCTTTTTCCAGGCATTTGTGATCATTTTGTATCTTTTCAGGTTCCTTGCCTCGATGAGGCTTGGTTATCATGCTTTGTATCTTGTGACTGATACTGTTTTTTACTATTGGTATGACAACATCTTTTTCATCTTTTGCCATTGTTTTGGCAGTGTCTTTTTCATCTTTTGCCATTGTTATTACCTCCATTGAATCTGAATCAGTAGTTGACCTTGAGGAGTAGTGATCTTTTTCTTCATGTTTTTTGTATAAAGCTGCTTGTTGCCTTATCCATCTTTTCCTCTGAGTTTGCATCATCCTTGAGAAACATGGATTGTAACCATACTTATATTCATGTTTGTGTATTGGCTTAAGGCTAGGAGATTCGAGGGTAACCCATTGTCCTGCCTCTGAAACTGGTGGCCTTATCAATCTTGGCCTTTTGATTTATTCAAACCTAAAATCTAGGGTTTGATGAGGAACTGGCCTCGATCGAGCCATTTTTGGCTGTACATATTGAGGGCCAAGTCTTGATTGAATTGATTGAAAGTGCAAAGCAGATCTTGGTTTAGGTCTACCAATTCCTAGTTCTTGTTGCCTCTCATGTCTTCTTCTTTGGTTTTAGCAAAACATTTGGTCAATATTTGGCTACACCTCTCACAGATAGTATCGTCCTCACTATTAGAACTCTCTTGCATAGGTTTTGGTGGCTATTTCCTGAGTATCTCTTTATAAGAGAAAGCAGGTTCTTCAATAGGATATGCCACACTTTTTCCTTTATCAACATGGACATTATTTCCCTAAATTGAAGTGCTCTTGCCATATGACCTGGCTGAGTTGTATTAATTTGAGGTAATTGACCTATCGATCTTCAAATTGCTCATCCCTTGTGTAGGTTGAATTAGTTGTTTTTCCTGTGGACAAAAGACTTGCAATAAATTGACCTTGGACTTTGATAAGTCATGAAATATGACTTATTTACATGTATTTTGAAGAGATTTTATTGGGGTTGTGTTGCATTTCATGTCTAATTACACTTAAATGGATGTTTGTTGTTCAATTCATTGAATTACATGATTTATGCATTTAAGTGTATTAATTTAATCCTTTATATGTTAATTTGGGCCATGTTTGATTGTAGGCACAAGCTAGTTCAGATTGGAGTTAAATATCACAAGCTGGAAGGAGCAAAAGAGAAGAAAAGAGGTGCAAATTAATGTTTGAAAAGAAAAAGAAAAACAAAGCCCACAAGCCCAAAAGGCCCACATGGCCACTAAAGCCCACAAGCTCACATTATCCATTGTACTCGCATCACACAAGATCACTACTTAAAGGAGCTTTAATGAAATTCACGTGGGAGCCTTTCTTTGGCTATGGATTGCACATCCTCAACACTTACCCACATTACACAAGATCATTTGGAGCCTTAAGTGAATTTCTCCTTGCCGTGGATTGCATTGCATGCTTTCTTTTTCTGCCGCATCACACTAGATTATTTTTCCAATGTAGCCCTAAATGAAAGAAGCGTGGATAGCAATTGGAGAGGGGTAGCCGCCAAGGAGCATCATTATTATTATTTTTAGATTTCCTCTCTAGTTTTCTCTCTAGATATTGTTTTCTCTAGTTTTCTTTTTTCTTAGCCATGATTGGCTAAGCCTCTTGCTAAGGCTAGGGGCTATGTTTTCTGCATAACGGTATGAATACTTGTAGTCACTTTTATTTTTAATGCTAAATTACAGTTGATTGTTAATTTATTAATTCCTAATTAATGTATGTTTTATTCCATACTTTCTATAAGTTCAATCATGTTTTTCTTATGATTAAGGAGGAATATTGCATGGTTTTAATTAGGTATTGTGATTTATAAATTGAAAGGTTTTTCTAATTATTACTCTAGCCACTTTATTTTCTCCGGTAATATAGTGTTCCTGAGTTTTATTAGTTCAATCATGTCAAAAGCTTTTTAAAAGAAAAATAATCAACTTGTAAACTGTTATTAGAACAAGGTTTTTAACTGGGATTACAAGGAATCATACTGGTGTAGAGAAAACACCCCAAAACCTTAGTGCCTTTTTACATATATTCTTTACAAAATTTCCACAAACCAAATCTATTTTACCCTTCTTGCATATTGAATTACATTATCTTTTGAAAACACAAACTCCTTGAGGATCGACAACCCCTTACACGTACTACAAAGTACTGCTTATTATTGAGCGACATCAGACTTATTAGTTCTGACACATAAATTTTTGTTAGGCATAAGCGAACTGAAATCAACAGATGTAGTGTTAACATCTACAACAAGAAATGAGTTTGCATCAACTGCCATACTTTCTTGAGGTGTTTTAGGAAATTTCAAGACATTTTTGTCTATTTTATCCTATATCACATTCCTAAAAGTAACGCAAGACTTAGTGGCATGAGTATAAGTACTATGTCATTTACAATAATCCCTTCCTTTCAACTCTTCCTTAGATGGGAATCTGTGTCTTCCTATAATTCTCAATTGCTTGGCATTATATAAAATGTCAAAGATCTCATTTGCTATCTCCACATCAAAGGAGTAAGCTTTTAAGGAAGAAGCTGGCTTGTTTGACTCTTGTGTTTAGATTTGCTTTTTATATAAAGCCTCACGAACAAAGGGTCCCTGATCTACATATTCTGCTAAGTCAATTTCATAATTAGGGTCCTAATAGTAAGTCCCATAAGAAGAATTTCTTATTTGATTTTCTTCTTTCAAAAGACCTTTAAACCTAGAGGCTTTTTCTGACAGCTCAAATAGGTCAATGAAGGTCACACCCTCAAATTTATTTCTTAATTCAAAACTAAGACCATCGATGGCTATTTTAATATACTCAGTTTCTGGTAGAGTAGTAAGACATCGTGTTCTAATTCTTTTGAATCTTATAATAAATTGTTCTGCAGATTCATCAGGTTTTTGCCTTAATCGAGCTAGATCTGCCATTGAGACTCCTACATCTGATCTGGAAAAATGGGATTGAAATCTTTCTTCCATTTCCTCCCACGAATTAATTGAATTTGCAGGCAGTGCAGCATACCAAGTGAATGCTTGGCCTGTTAAAGAATTGGGAAACAACCTTAGTTTTCCATTTCCATTATTGGAATATTCACCACACTGGATGGTAAACCTAGATATATGTTCTAAGGCAGTTTTTTCATCCTCTCTTGAAAATGTAGTGAAATCAGGTGTTTTAAATCCTCTAGGCCATTCTTCCTTATCAATCCTTTCTGGGTATGGCTTTCTATAAGGGTTTTTTGGTGCCATTCTATGACTTGGACCTAAAAGCTTGGTCTATGACTTCTAAGATTTGGTTTCTTAAGTCTTGACCTTGTGCTAGTCTAGGGTTTGGTTCACCTCTAATATTTCTTTCTTCGAGATCTATTCCTCTATCGAAGATATTCCTATCTCTCTCAGAGGCATTTCTATCTTGGCCATCATAGCCATTTCTTCCATAATTCTACCTATAAAAAATATCTCTCTCAGGGGCATTCCTATCAAAGGCTTTTCTATCTTGTCCGTCATAGCCATTTCTTCCATAGTTCTGCCTATCGTTATTTTGAAATCCAAACCTGTTCCTCCTATTTTGAGAAGGTCTATAAGGCTCATTACATGGATGTTCATTTCTAGGTTCATAGAGTTGCTCAAACCTAAATGGCTCTCTGTGTGGCTCATTCCTTAATGGACCTAACCTTTGGGCTGGTTCAAACCTAAGCCCTATCTTTGGTTGTTCCATTCTTAGTCGTAGTGGTTCCATTCTAGGTGGCTTGAACTGAGGTCGTTCCACTCTAAATGGCTCCATTCTGGGCTGCTCGAATCGAGGTTGTTCCACTCTTGGTGGCTTTATCCTTGGCTACTCAAAACGAGGTTATTCCACTTTTGGTGGATCTGTTTTTGGGCTGCTCGAATCGAGATTGTTCCACTCTTGGTGGCTCCATTCTTGGTTGCTCGAATCGAGGTTGTTCCACTCTTGGTGCTCCATTCTTGGCTGTTCTAATCGAGGCTGTTCCACTCTTGGTGGCTCTGCCATGGGGAGATTGGGGTTAATATTGTTTGGCTCTTCCTCAGGTCTTGTCACGGGGTTAACAGGATACCCTACAGATATTTCTACATTTGTAGCCACTATTTCTATTTGTGGTTGATTTTCCCCAACATGGCCAGATCCTTGGCCCATTTCTATTCCCTTTATTGTAGTTCCTTAAGTGATCCCTTGGACCAATGTGGCAATATTCTGAGTGAATTGCTCAGTATTGCTTACGGCTTGTTTTAGTTTTTTCATCCTACCATTTTGGTTGTTGAGAATCTGGAGCAACAACTTTGTTGTGGCATCTGTTTGGACCATTGTTGGTCCAGATTGGACATTCTCATTAAATGCTTCCAATCTTTCTTGGAGTCTGGTATCCATCTAGGTTCTAAGTTCATCAACCATGCTTTTGGCTAGTGGGGACATTTCAGTGTCCTCATTTGAACTAGAACTTCCTTCATGTAATATGACACCCTTTCCAGAGTTTTTCATTCTTCTTATTCTTACCGGCATATAGTACTTCTACTGTGGTCGCCAATTTGTTTGTTGCCAAACTAGAATTTCCAAGGAATGGTCGCTAATTTGTTTAAAGGAAACAAATAAGTATGCTAGATGAGGGTCTAGTACCTTATAGTAGAACCCTAATCTGACTTCAATTTAAAAGGGTTTGATAGGCTCAGTGCTTGCCTTTGCCGAAAGGACTTTAATAAATTGAAAATACAAGTAAGCAAGAGAATAAAATGCAGTAAAGTAAATGGTAATAAATAGAACTAATTAATCAAGCTAGTTTCCCAAGCAAAATCATCATAGCAATCATAATTATACTTGACTTGAAAACTAAAAGCAAACAAATAGTGCAAATCGAGGGCAAAACCTTAAATATAGTAACAAACAGTGCAATCGAGGTAATCAATGTATGAAACAAGGTAACATTCACGTAAACTTAGTACATTCTCATGTGTTCAACATGTCAATCGAGGGAATACTTACAAGCATGTGCAGTAACCAATCTCAGCACACTCTCTTTCCTAAGTAACTGCTCTCTTAGAAACACAAAAAAGCTACAATTCTCACAAATGAAAGCCCTCAAGTGAAGTTCACAAGAAACAATCTTTTTTAATCTCTCAAAAGTTCTCTTTGGGTTTGTTTCAGGGTTTGTGTGTGCATTAATGTACCTGAGTCCACTATTTATAAGCTAACTCCAATGGTTACATTTTATGCCTTGATCTTCTCTTCAAATCCCATAAAAATATCTTCTGTTACTTGATAATTGCCTCGATCGTGGCTTCTCTGTTAGAAATTCCAGGAACATCCTTTAGACTCCAACGTGCATAATTCCAATTGCCAGATGTCATCTATGTGACTATAGAAATTAATAAACATGTGTTGCTTCTTGATTGGTTTACGTGCCTTTTCTCTAATTGGTTCTTGCTTTGACCGTTATTTAGTCCATGTGTTGGCTTTTTATTGGAGCTTTTGCTAGCTCGCCTGCCACGTCATAATCTTTGAATTCGTACTAACAATTATTTTAAGTGTAAATCGTTAATTGTGTAATACTTAAATACTCTAAGATTTTGAAGTGTAACACAAAACCCTATGTAATTCTGTTTTATGTATTAATTTCGAACTGTATTTCTATTTTCATATAAAACAATACATTTTATGTGTAAACTTACTAAATTAGACCTGTATTTCATATAAAGAAAGACCACATGTGGGTTCTGTAATATACTCAAAAACCCTACGGATTAAGTTATATACATTAACGGTTTACATATAAAATAATATTAAAGGGGATTAAGTGTTACATTAAGAACCTCGAAATTCCGTATATATTTCTCTGTGGGTTTTGTGTATGTTTCTTTATTTTTTATATTTTGGGATTAAGTTTGAACTTTGAAGTTGAAGGCTCAGGGTTAGCATTTCATGCGGGTGTAATAATAGACTAACTTATTACTAAAAGATATGGGATTGACTCAGTATTAAAAGGGTTTCTCAATAAAACGAAGAAAAAAGACTCAGTATTTAAAGGGGAAACGTAATAATTGTGAAATGATTAAATTAGAAATATGGAACAAGGTCCTGTAAAAAGAAAATGGGGGTTGGACTTTGGAGCAAGAAATTCGGCCCATCTGGCTAAAATAAACTGGAGGCTAATTAATGAGTGAGTTGCCGTATGGGCTCAGATCATCAAGGCGAAGTATTGGACTCAGATTTAGCTCTGATGCCAGATCCAGTGGTGCTTGCCTGAGATTTTGGGCTGCATTCAATATGTGCCAGTGGGCTGACATGACTAGAAACAAATGGTAATTTGATGTCCTTCTAGGATGACAATTGGGGTCCAACTTGGTCCCATTAGCATTAGAAAACTGGGGTTTCTTTGGTTATTTGTTAACAAATTGCTTTTCAGTCAAGGAAGTTGTGGGTTCAAGGGGGTTTCAATTTTGTAGGTAAAGCACAAAATCTATCCTTCATACCCTTAGAGAGAGAGAGAGAGAGAGAGAGAGATTATGCTAAAACCTTTGGGTCAAGAAGACAAGAACAAACATCCTGACAAACATCAAAATTGTCAATTATGTTTTAGTGGCAGTTCTAGTTTGTTTATTAGAACAAAATATTTTGACACTGGTCTATTATGGCTCAGTGACGGAACTAAGAGTCAACTCTAGGGGAGGGGGGCGGCAAAATATTTTTTACATACATATATGCACTCGAACATATATAAAAGCTTTGTATGCACGAAAATTGTTGCATGAATAAATATGTTTTTTTTTAACACAAAATTTCACTTATAAATGAAATTATTTGAAATAGTTAGATAGACACGAGGTAAAGCTTACATGAATTTATATGACCGTAATTATTTGTACACAAATTTCTATAAAAGAGAATAAATTACTAAATAAAGAATAAAAAGACATAAGTTATGTTTGCTTTGCATGGAAATTGTAGTGTTTCTTTTCCGTGTTATTAATCATTGTATCTTAGGAAGCATGTGTCCAAGAGTCTCAAAGCACCACTATTGTATGTGTGGGGCGAAATTTGTATTAAGAAGACACCGTCAAACAGTAGTCTTGATTTGCATTCATTTTGCATTCATCTTGTATTTGAGATTATTTAATTGTTCTTGTTTATTCATAAATTAAATAGTTTATATTCTGTTTGTTGTTCTTGTTTACAAAATCATAAAAGTATTTTTTTTGTATGCTATATCCCGACATTAATAAAAGTCCAGTGCTTACAAAAACTTACTCACATCAAAGATGGTATTTATGTTTACGTCAGGTGAAGAGTAGACTCGAAGTCGCTAATGATTTTGGATTTTATTTTTATTTTTTATAATTCAATATTCAAGGGAGGAAGATTTGAACCTTGAATGTATCTATTGGAAACATTAGGATGTGCTAGTTGAGCTACAAAGCTCTTTAGCCCTAATGATTATGAATTTGAAACAATGAAAAGTGGATTAGTAAAACTAAATTAAGTTTACTAAGAACACTGATGGCAGCCATTTAACTCTTTGATGAGTACTCTCCTTGAGTTTTAAGCATTGTGCAAATGGTTACCTTAAGCAACTAAATTACCACTATGATCTTTATTGCGCCTACAATCGCTATCAATCCTAGCAGCATTCTAGTAATTAACCCGTAGTTTCCACTGCAGAACTTGCAATAATGTTTGCTAGAATGATCACCCACCTAACCTACTATTATAATCATTAATTTTAACGGTTAATTAGGCTATAGAGTGTGATTTGTAAAGTTTATTACAATTGGAGCGGTGATTGTAAGTTTTCATAGTTTAGGGTGCAAAGTGCCACTATCCCTAAAGTTTAGGGTGATTTTTTACAATTAACTCAAATAGAAAATATCGTTTTTTTTTTTTTTTTTTTCAAAAGTAGATTGGTTTCAAGAATAATTATCTAAAAATAGTCTTTAAAAACATGTCTGGTAGTATATTTTGCACTACTTTGTTTTTTTAAATTAAAAAATAAGGCTTACTAAATGGTTTTAAAGATAAGACAATATAGAGAACTAAAAAAGAGACCACTTCGTGCTTTTAAAACCCGATTAGGGTTAGATCAATGGTCAAACTGATAACGTTATAAATAATTTAATTAATACTTATAAATATAAAATTATATAAATAAATAAATATATAATAATTTATAATATTTACTAAAAATATCCAAAGCATATAAATAGTTTTAAGTGTGTTTTTATTCCTTAAAATATTAAGAACGTAGGAAAAAAGTGCATAAACAATCAAATTAACATTACTAAAATAATAATCCTTTTATAATAACTATAGTATTATTTTTTTCCAACGTAATTGAGAATAAAAAGAATTTAATTGGACTTTGGTCTAATAGTTTTTTTCTTTTTTTTGTAGAGATTTATTCTAAAATAAAATGGTTTTTGAATTATATGCAAGTGACTTAGCAATTTTGTTTGGGAAATAAATCCATAGTAATATTCACCAATCAAGATAAATACAAAAAGTTAAAAAAGAAATCGAAAAAAAGAAGAAGCCAATTCACATTATAATGCTTACAAGGTTCTTTCAAAAAAATGATAAACAAAATTAAGTAAAACAAAAGCCTTTGCAAAACCCTCCTCCGCTAGGCCTATGCTTCTCTCAGAGGCAAAACCCCCATCCGATGGCAAAGCCACTAAAGGACAAAGGCAATTCATCTTGCACGACAGAAATTAGACGGTGATAGAGACAACGAACACCTCCTCATGTCAACCATTGCAACAACTTCTAGGGAAGATGTAGATGAAGATGACAAGCTTCCAAGTTCGGATCATTATTGTCGCAATCTTAACATTGATTTTCTGTTGTCGTTGCTATGGTAGTCAATGTCGGCTTGATGAAAATGATGACGCTTTCTATCATTAACTAAAATGGTTGAATCATTATTGTCTTTTTTTTTGTTGTTTTTTTTTAGCATAATCAAAATGGACTACTGCCAATTCACGATTGAATAAGTTCAATTGGTCGGTTCAGTCCGATTTTTAAAACCTTAAATAATTGGATCAAACAAGCTATTATTGTTGATTAAATTTGTTTGTGTTTTTCCAACAAAATAAGCTTCTTTTAGAAAGAGGGACTAAAAACAAAAACAAAAACCAAAATAAAGACCATAGCAACTCTTGGTATTCATCAATGATGTTTATTGCTGAATGGTAAGTAGATTGTAATTTGTAGAAGCCTAAAGGGTGGAGATAATTTCAAAAGCAACCCTTGGCATTAAAAAAAAAAAATGCAACTCTTGGTCCTTTTTTTTTTAGATAAAGGCTTTAGTTGAAGCTACGTTTGTGTGTGACAGTCAAGTAAGCTAGAGCTTGTCAAGGCATCGAAGTACAGAAGTAGTAGCAAGTCTTTAACAATTTATCCGCTAAAGAGAGTACAGCAAACAGCATATGTTTAAAGCCAAAGCTAAAGCTATATACATTCCACACTCTTCTCCCTCAAGTCTCAAGACTCAAGTTTTATAAAAAAAAAAAAAAAAGACTCAAGACTGTCTCAACACAGCAATCATCTCCTCCACCTGTCCTCCAAAAGTCATGCACTGCTATACAACACAACAAATAATAATATCACACTCTCTCTCTCTCTTGACGAGTTCTTAATCCTTTTGCACCTCCTAAACTAAACTAATTGCTTTTTAATTTTACCCTTTATTACTCTTCAAGACACCAAGTTCTTCACCTTTTTTACTCTAATACCCATCTATATTCTTTTCTTTTGCCCCTTCTAATGCTTTTTGGCCTAAAAAAGCTAAAAATACATTTGCATATTACTCCCTCACTAATCCCCAAAACCCAATTTTCGGAAAAAAGCCATTAAACCAACAAATGGGTCTGGGTCTCTGCTCTTTCTTTCTACATTTGGCTAAATGCACAGATCTGTGGCCTTAAATCCTTATTGTTTTAGTATAAAACCAGTTTTTGTGAAGTGGGTTTCCTCTTATTTCTTTATCCCATTTTAGGAAAATTAAGGCTTTGTTTAGTGCTGATGTTTTTCTCGTTCCAATCAGAAAGAACAAATAATGGGTCTCTGCAAGGAAACCTTCTTATTTGCAGTTAATGGATGATGAGTCTGTGGATCTATTAATTGGCATTCAGTAAACAAAAAAATCAAGTCTTTTTCCAAAGTTGAAGCAGAGAAATGATTCAGTTGTTGTTCTTGGTTTTGTTTGCTGAGGGTGTTTTGGCATTCCTTTTATTGGTGAAAATTGGGCCATTGAGAGAGCTTGTGATAAAGAGTTTGGATCAGCTGAAGAATGGGAAAGGTCCTGCTACTGTGAAAACTATTGCTGGTACCATGTCTGTCATTCTACTATCAAGTCTTATGAGCATTGTTAAGATCCAGAACAAGGGTGCAAAGCTTGGTACCATGTCACCCATGGATCAGGTTCTATGGAGGACCCATTTGCTTGAGGCTTCACTCATGGGTATCTCTTCTCTTTTTACTTTTTGATTTCTTGCTTGTTTGTTCAATTTCACTGTTTTGAATTTAATAAATTTTGCTTCATTATTTACTGCTGCACAGTAATATGGTTTAGATGGAAAAAAAAAAATTTAATAGCTTTGATAGCATGACACAAATGAGGCATTTGAATTTCAATTTATTTGTAGATTATTCTTCTCAATTGTCTTTGAGTTAATTATGTGGGGAATGTATGTGTATAATGTCTGAACTATTTTGAGATTGTGGTTGAAATATGATAAGTAGTGTATTCTGGTTTAAATTTTTATTTATTTGTTCAATTTCACTGTTTTGAATTTAATAAATTTTGCTTCATTATTTACTGCTGCACAGTAATATGGTTTAGATGGAAAAAAAAAAATTTAATAGCTTTGATAGCATGACACAAATGAGGCATTTGAATTTCAATTTATTTGTAGATTATTCTTCTCAATTGTCTTTGAGTTAATTATGTGGGGAATGTATGTGTATAATGTCTGAACTATTTTGAGATTGTGGTTGAAATATGATAAGTAGTGTATTCTGGTTTAAATTTTTATTTATTTTTTACATGTAGTATGCTGGTTTAAATTAAAGTAAACCTTATATTTAAGGTCTTGTTTCTTCACTTAGCAAGAAGTCTGCATCCCTGTTGGTTGTCAAAAAGTTTTGTGGAAGATAGCAGTTGAGAATTGCTGCTTGGTCCCCATTTTTGTATTGATGGTATACTAATGATCTGTTAATTGCTAGATAAAGAAACTTTGTCCAGAAATAGCGTAGGAAAGAGAATTAAGAATCAGAAAAGCAAAAAAGAAAAAAATCGGGAACTAAGCAAATGTATTCTTATCTGATGAAATAGCGCAAGGCACTGGCTTCATTCTTAGGCCATGAGTCTGTATGCTGGTTAGTCATTTGATGGAATCAATGAAATTCTGCACCTTAGGGAGTTAGGGTTGTGGGTAGACCTCAAATCCTCTTGTGTTCATCGACAGCCCTGTCTTAGAATGGAATACATCAGCCAAGTTAAAACCATGTACGTAATTCCGTTGGGTTTAATGTGGAGCATTTGGAGAGAAAGGAATATGCGCACTTTTGAGGGAAACAAATTATTGGTAGTGCAGTTAAAGTTTCTATTTTTGTAATCCCTATATGAGTGGGCGTTGACTATTGAACCTTTCTCTTCCTCGAACTTTTTTGAATATGGGCTATATTTCAAGGACGAGAAGAATATTTAAAAAAGAAAAAAGAAAAATGTAACAAGTCTAGTACTTTTCTAATGGATAAAGAATGCTTTGTTCCTAAATTTGTATAAGATTATTAAAGCATTCCAATTTCTAATCAAAACAATTAATGCATAACGATTTGGTTTTCTTTTTAATTGGGGAAACGCTGGATTTGTTTCTATATTTATATCAGATCAACTTGTTGATAACCTTCTATATCCGTTGTGTTGAAAATTGGTCTCAAGTTCCTGAGGTACTATTTATTGAAGCTATATATATGGGTTTTGGTTCTAGGGATTTGATGGCATTGGCCCAAAGCTAGAAGGGGTCAATGTTTAATGAGCCTTTTGGTGGGAGTGTATCCGTGGTAGCAAGAGTCCTCCCGTGAAGTGTGTAGTAACTTCTAGGAATATTCCTTCCCCATGGTGCAATGGTTTCAATGTTGTCTAGTATGGGATCTTGACTAGTGTGGTTCTCTTGTGGTTAGTGGTGATGATGCAATTCTTAATGTGATTCTTATATGAATTTTGTTTGGTGAAGTATTTAATTGGTTAGAATTGGCTTTATGCTTGTAATCTCCATAATCCTTTTTGTTCCTCAATAATAAATTTTTTTTACCGTTGTATTTGTTCGTCCAATCTTGTTTAGTCCAAGCTTGGTTTTTGTTTGATCCTTTGTGCATAGTGAATTGGCCGTTATCTTTGTCCATAGGTTTGTTTGGTGAACCACGTAAACCATGTGTTTTGTTAGTGATGTGTTCCTAATTCATTGAATTCTCTCATTTTTCATGTTTTTGCTGGCAGGACATAGTGTTTTTGTTCAATGTTTTAGAATTTTTCATGTTATAGACGTAACATGTGTAGTTCACTATCATGTATTAATTGAAATGATGATGTAACCTTGACTACATGAGGATGAAAATTGTAGTTTCCACCTTTGTATGCAGTGTCCCAGTGTTGCATCAATTAAGTGTGATATAAATGGAGAAGCTAGAGTTAAAACCCCCTATGAGATAATCAAACTCTCTTTTATTTTATATCATTAAAGCAAGCAAGAAAGAAGCTTTTCAAGTAAAAAAGTATTGTTTTATATTCACTTAAAGAAAATTTCTCCAGGGAGTAATTTAGGATCAATTTATTCCTTATAATTTTTTTTTCTAACTTTCTAAAGACAAAAATCTCTGTTTTTCTGAACGAAAAAAGAAAAACATGAAATTGTTTGGATGTTTCTGTTTATATTATGGAATGTGTTTGTTTTTGTGCTACATTCTTGTGTGTTCCTTTTTCTTTTTAACAGTTATGATGGTGGATATTTAAACATAAAAACATCAAACAGTCATAAAGATAGCACAAGTACCATTAAATTCTGCTCTTTCCCCCAACCCCCCCCCCCCCCCCCCCGGGCGCCCCCCTCCCCCCTATATAATCTCTTCTCCACTACTGTATGTAAATTTATTGCTATTTCTTAGTATTATCTGCTATTCCTCAATTACCTGTCACTCTTTTTATTCTCTCGCAGACACTGAAATACCTAAAGAAACTATTGTTTCTATGATTGTATTGAACTACTTCTATTACTTTTAATCCAAGGGCTGGGTTCTCCAAAACCTTGGTAAAGATGGGATTTAATCTAGGTCTCTAATTGCCAAGAGCCTTTACCACCCAATTAGCTGCACCTTCACCTACACTTCTCACTTAATGCTTTCAACTCCAAAGCATTGACGTTCTTTCATTCTTGTCTAACCATGTCAACGGAACTCTAATTGTAATGGTTACAACTTACAGTGATTCTAGGATCAGTCTACATGAAATCATGATTTCTATTTAAAAAAAATAATTGTTGATAGCTTATCATGGAACTATAGGGTGTATGTATTGTTTTAAAATGCATTTTAGTCATGGTGCTGACAACTAGAGTGTTAGACTATTTGGTTGAAAGGGCACATAATACTATCATATATGGCTAATGTGATACCCCAGAATGTTTATATTGGATTAAATTGTTTGAGTGTGTGTGTTAAGTCCCACATTGGGTGTGTATTAGGTGGATCTGGGTTATACAAACAATTATGAGGAGCCCTAAATGTAATTTGACTTGAATTTTTGGGGCATAACACATATATGGTTAACACTTTCCTCAAATAGTAACAAATGGTAATAGAGCCAAGCTAATAAAGCCATATGGCTCAGGTGCACTACAACATGATCAAGGGCGGAGCCAGGAATTTTTTTTAGGGTGGGCTAGAATTGTGATTTGTGATTGGAATTCAGACTGGACTAGGACTAGGACTATTTAAAAAAATTAAAAAATTAAAAATAAAAGCTTAGCCAGTCAAGCTTGTGAATGCCTCCGCCCCTGAACGTGATGTGGGCGCTGACGAGAATGTTAGGGATATAAGCGGGGGGAGATTGTGATATCCAAATTGTGTCAATTGAATGGGATTGGATTGTATTAGTGTACATAACATGGGCTTCTGTTGAGTCTCACTTTGGGCATGTGCTAGGTAGATTTGGGCGATATAAGCGATTATGAGGAGCCCTAATTGTAACACTCTATAAAATAAATGTTAATACATTGTTCTCCTAACATCTTAGCAAGATGGCCACAAATGTTGCTTAAGAGGATTCAACCAGAATTTTTTTTATCAGTAAGTTACACATTCATGCAGTGGGTCTTGAATCTATGACCTCAGCCACTGTTAAATGTTCCTTTAGAGGATTCAACCAGAAATTTACTGTCCAAATTTTCTATGTTGATAACTAACTTAAAAAGGGAAAGATATTATCTAAGCCATCAGTTTGATTAAAGGGTTCTGCAGTCACAGTCTGAAAGGCCAATAAACATTTACAAGAATATCTGTCGACTAATGCTAAATGTTATGTTTTCCTTTTCATTTGCCTTAGATGCTAATCTTGTATCTGCATGTTTTTATATCATTCTATATATAGAACATATGTGTGTATATGTATGTATTTGACTTGGGAGTCAAAAGTCATTTAGTGCAAAAATCAAACGATGGTGAAGATACTACCCTACATGTGCAATCTTAATGATCTCAAAAATATGCACAGCTAAGTAGGAGCTAGGTGGGATTTCTTACTTGACATTCTAATTTTTCTTACAAGGAGGGACTAGCCCCCTCTACTCATGTGAGGATTTAAATTAGGTGGCCACATATACGGCAATATACTCATTTGGCTTCTGATTCATGCAACTATTTTTTGGCTTTAGGAATGACCAGCTTCAATGAAGTGAATTTTTGTCTACTGCTTTTTTTGGATGATTGGCTACCTCAAATTTTATGAGGTTTACATACCTTTTGCTTATTTTGGTTGAATGATGCTGGGTGTTTTCTTTTGCCCTTTGCTAATTGATCGATTAATGCAGCTTCATTACATCTTCTAAATGTAATTTCTTAACAGCCATAAATTGTGGTTAGAAGTAACTGCTCATAGTTTTGAGTGCTCTTCTCCATTTTGAGCTTCTCTGGTATTGTACATTCACAAATTATAGCGTGGCACATGTTTTGGAGCATGCCGCTCTTATTTACCAAAATACATGGAGCATTTAAGTTGATTATACATTTTCCTTCATCAACTAACAAGAAATGCTTCTCTTATGGTGATGTGATGCATCATGATTGTTTACAAGACTGTAGAGAGCTAATTTTATAGTCTGATTAGATTTCTTTTCAGATCCTGTGTATTTCTGAAAGCTTGAAATTGATTTTACAGGTTTTACCCTTTTTCTTGGATTCATAATTGACCGTATGCACCATTATCTTCGAAAGCTTATTGGATTGAGGAGTAGCGCGGGAGCTTCAAAAGAGGAAATTGAAAGGCTTCAGAAAGAAAAGACGCAACTCAAAGAAAAAGAAGAGAAAGCTTCCAAGGAGATAAAGGTGCTTCAACAAGAAATTGCTAGTCTATCAGAGAATTTGAAGAAGGTGAAGCTAGAATCTGAAGAGAAAGATAAGAGGGTTGAAGGTGCTGAAAGCCATGTTGCTGCCCTTCAAAAGCAAGCTGCAGATCTACTTCTTGAATATGACCGTCTATTAGAAGACAACCAAAATCTTCAGACTCAAGCTATGGGATATAGGAGTTGAGTTAAGTTAATTCGGAAAGACACTAAGGATTCCAGTCTTGGGACTTAATTTTGGTCACCAGTGATGTTGATGAAATGTCCCATGTTGCAAGGAAATAGTCTTTATTTGGCCCTGCCAACGAGAGTAGTGGATGGAATAGGTTTTTTATTTTATTTGTTCCAATGTTTTGAAATTTCAGTTAGTCCACCGGAAGAAGTGATCACAATAGATTTCGAGCTTGGACCTATTGATATACAAGTGTTGATTGCAAAAAAAAAAAAAAAACACTTGAAAATCTATGGTATGTTTGCGCTTTTGGAGGATGGGAATAATTACACTTATCTCTCACATGTGGTTTGATTGTTTGCACGTTGCCAACCTTTAATACTTTACTCACCTAAAGTTTGTTCTGTTATGCACCCATAACCCATCTTACTGTATTCCATTAAAGAAAAATATAAAAAACAAAACTTCCAAGGAAACGGATCTAGGTTCCTCCTTTCGAAGTCTTTTTCTCACTATTTACAAATTTATGTTCAATGGAGGACCATGCTCCAAAAATTCTTGAAAATTAATAATTTGCCAGCATAAGGATCAAGGCTCGCTCATGAAGGGGAATGTCATGTAACAGTGGACTCCATGCTCGCTATTCTAAGCCCATTTACACGTTCAAATCCTCCCATTTTGGTCCGGCCATCTATAATATAGCCCGCTTTGTTAATATTTAGAACTTGCTTTTCTGTAGAGATGCCAGAGCTTACCCTGATATTTCAACACCTCAGCTGTGACTAATCCAGTAAAGAGAAAGTAAATCTATGCACTTCAGCTTCACCAGTAGTCACCACATGAGCAGATCCCATTCTTGAAGTGATGAAATCGCTTCACATCCCTCACAACAATCTCTCTGTTCACAATTTTGGCAATGAACTTGGTTGCTTCATGGCAATCCCCACACACCCTAAGGTTCTTTATGATCAGCAATCTGGTTCCTGGCCCTGTGTTTAAGAGACCAAAAGCAATAGCAAGCCTCTCACTGTGATTACACAACATTTTTTCTTTGACTTCCTCTTCAAGGGAATGCAACACAAATTCAGTCTTTGGGACATATCCGATAGCTCTCATTTCGTGATCCAACTTATCCAAAAGTTGTATCATATCTTCATATTGATGATGGCTCTTATCTTCCATAAGAAAAGCATGGAGCTTCCCTTTCACTTCCACTAGACTATACCCTGGAACTTTCTTCATTCCTGTCTTTTTCATAATTTTTCTAACACTAGCTACATCATCCCACTTCCTCGCCTTGGCATAGTAGTTTGAGACCAGAGCATAAATTCCCATGTCATCTGAATTTAACTCAAGAACCTTCTTTGCAGCTATATCTCCAATCAACAATTTGTTATTTTTGGAACAACCTGCCAGGAGGGCAACCCATACAGCAAGCCCTGATTCAGCATTCATGGAATCTATTAGCTTGCAAGCCTCTTCAACTCGACCTGCACGAGCCAAAAGATCAACCATACAAACATAATGCTTTTCAGTTGGAGGGATCTTATATTCACTAACCATGCGATTAAACCAGTATTGACCTTCTTCCACAAGACCCGAGTGACTAAAGGCCGAGAGAAGGGAAGTAAAAGTAGCATGATCTGGTTTTTGATTTGTTTTTGTCATCTCTAGGAAGAGTGACAGAGCTTCTTTACCATGCCCATGAATTCCATAGCTGGTAATCATTGCATTCCAAGAGATTGAGTCCTTGGAATTTATCTGATTAAAGAGAGTACGTGCCCCAGAAAGGGCTCCACATTTTGAATACATGTCAATCACTGCAGTACCTAAAACTCGATCAAAATCAAGTCTTCTATGAATATATCCGTGTATAGATTTACCCAATTTCAAATATCCAACTTGAGAACATGCTAAAAGTGCACTCACAAGAGACACTGAATCTGGTCTGTATCCACAACCTTGCATCTCTACCAATAACTCAAGTGCATTCCCTGCAAAACCATTTTGAGAAAAGCCAGAAATCAATGCACCCCAAGATATGACATTCTTATAAGGCATCTTCTTGAAAACACGACAAGCAAGCTTCAAATCTCCATTCTTGGCATACATATCCACAAGGCTAGTTTGAACTACAACATCCATAGGAAGATGTCTCCGAATCAAATACCCATGAACAGAAAGCCCCAATTTTAAGTCCCCAAGATTTGCACAAGCCTGTGTCAACCCTACCATCACAATCCAATCTCCTTCCATTCCCTCCTTTTGCATTCGCCTATACATATCAACCGCCTCTATTGGCTGCCCACTCTGTGCAAACCCACTTATCATAGTTGTCCAACAAACAAGATCCTTTCTCGGCATCCTATGAAACACTACGATTGCTTCAACCATCTTCCCACACTTTGCATACAAATTCAAAACAGAAGACCCAACGAACACATCAAACTCGTACCCACAATCCATCGCTCTACACCAAATTTCCTCACCTGTTTTCAAATCCGACAAGCTTGTGCACGCCTTGAGAGCCACCGTGAAAGTCGAGCTATCAGGTCTAACACCTTCCAAGATCATCTGACGATATAGCTTTAGAACTTCAATTGGGTACTCCTTACGCGAATAGGCAATGATCATGGCATTCCATGCATCTACGCCTCTATGAGGCAATACGTTGAACACTTTTCGGGCAGATTCAATGTCGCCTATATTTACATATGATGATATTAGTTGGCCATTGGAGCTTCCATGCTTGAAGAGACCGGTCAAGAGGATGAGAGCATGGGTTTTAGCTATGAATGCTTTGTCTTTACAGGCTAAGAGGAGAGGTCTAAGGCGCTTTGGCCATAGAAGCAAATACATCTATGTAATGTATGGGAAGCTGATTTTTTAACCGTCTGTTGTTTCTGTAAAGTTAGTTTATAGGCATCGCCAAAAGGACAACAGAAATGGAGAGGGCCAAAGATAATCTAGAGTTTTCAGGTACTTTACCACACACGTAGAGTTATCTAAATCTGACCATTTATTTTAAAGTCAAAGGCTATGATGATGTCATATTCTTATTTCACTAATATAACAATAAAATAATAATTTTCAAACCAAACTAAAACACTCCAAGATTAACCCATCCAAACCAAAATAAAATAATTATTATTTTATTGTTATGTTAGTGGAATAATGATATGACATCATCCTAATCTTTTATTTTAAAATGAATAGTCAAGATTTAGAGAACTCTACGTGGTAAAGTACCTTAAGAACTCTAGAGGATCTTGATCCAATGGAGAGTAACTTCAAACTTGAACATCCAATTGTACCACGCCACCTGAGAAAAGTTGTTCCCAAATTATACTTGGCCCGCAAATTGAATGTTGTTCATAAAATTTAAAAGCTAATGGAGAAAATTATTCAGAAGTCCAGAACTACAAATAAATATGTAGTTCTCCTTTTACATAAATGGTGGGTCCTACCATGAATTTAATTAGTGGAACCCATATTTATGTGATGAGACCTATCATTTATGTGAGAGGAGGATTACGCATTTATTTGTAGTCCTAGACTACTAAATAATCACTCGCTAAAATGGTCATCTAGTCCGTTCATATAGTTCATGGTTCTTCTCGATACAAAAAACCTAATTTTCGTAACAATTTCCTAAGTGTTAATGGCATTAATTTATTAATTATTTTATTTTATTTTTTCAAAATATTGTGTTTAACATTTTAGTTATTCATTGTTCGGGACCTAGAGTTAAAAAAACTTAAACTCTACAATCGGGATGGGATAGCGTTTATCTCTAAATCAGTTTGCAGGAAAATTACTCAAATCTATTATGTGACGACTCAAACGACTATTCACGTGTATTTTTAGTCACACATTAGGAGAATGTTAATCATATTATAGAATATAATGTTGAGTGATTGAGATTTTTTTTGTTTGTGTTTGGGTTTTTTTTATATTAAATGGTTTACTTGGCAACATTAATTATATTTTAGTTAGAAGAATAATAAATGAATATATAATAAGATAATAAATATGATTTTTATTTGATTTGTAGATGATAGGAAATTGGGCGCAATACATTTTTGGATGATTGATAATGAAAATTGCTTTTCGAATTTTTTATTTCAATTGTCCGATCAAAAAGTGAATTTTTTAATCGAATAGCTTTTTTTATTTTTTATTTTTTTTATATTTGATTGGACGATTGAGATAAAAAGTTTGAAAATCTATTTTCAATCTCGATCGTCCAAAAGATTTTGCATGGTGCAATATCCCTTACATCCGATGTCGTTTCCCATCCCATAACTAGTTTTAAGGTCTTTTTTGTTCAATCTTCTCTCCTATTTCTTCTTCAATAAGTTGTGTTTACGGCTCAAGAC
The DNA here is from genome assembly GCA_907173295.1 of Fagus sylvatica. Classification (NCBI taxonomy): domain Eukaryota; kingdom Viridiplantae; phylum Streptophyta; class Magnoliopsida; order Fagales; family Fagaceae; genus Fagus; species Fagus sylvatica. The sequence goes on from OU015766.1 coordinate 4,589,273, forward strand.
AAGTTCATAATCAACTTGATGTCGTGAGCTACTATAAAAAGTGAGCGGCTAGCTTGTTCCATGTAGAAACAGTAAATACTATTTTAATATAATTAATTGGGATAATTATAGATAATCCACATGTGGTTAGGGGTGATGACACTTTGCTTATGTGTGGTTTGAAATGTATCACTTTGTCTACATGTGGTTGGCTCCGTTATGCACTCGTTACCCACCTCATCGTTTCTGTTTAAAAAAAACAACTTTAAGACTTATAACATACAAAAATTTGGATCTAATTCCATCTTAAAAAAATAAAAAACTGAAGAAGATTGTTTTACCTAAAACCCACTGAACCAAGCCAGCCTAGTGAGAAATTATAATTTACAACACATATACGCAACTTTTTTTCTTTTTATATCTAAAGATTTTTTTCTTTCACTTTTTAGATTAGGTGAAGCTGAAATAGTAGAAGCTTTGGTTATGCTTTTCATTCAATCCGCCCATTGTTGTCCACCTTGCCTTTCTTTCTTCTAGACAATGTGTAAAATAGTAGAAGATGGGCTTGGTACATCGTTCTTCTCTACCTTGCACTTTTTCTAACACCTTTTTCCATTTTTGTCTGCCAAACAGAGAGAAACCTTAAAGCACGACATAAACTATTATAATTCAATCAATGGTGGCGGTAAGAGAGACCACCATTTTCTCTTTCATGTTTGATATGGAGTGAGTTCTAGCCTTCTAGGTGTAAATCAATGTTCTTCACTTTCTTTCTAAATAATGAGATTTTTTTTTTTTTAGAGGGATTTAGATCCAAATTTTTGTATGTTATATGTCTTTAAGTTGTTTTTTAAAACAAAAACAATGAGGTGGGTAATGGCTGCATAACAGAGTCAACCTCAGGTGGATAAAGTGACATGTTTCAAACCACACATAAGCAAAGTGCTACCGCCTCTAATCACAAGTTGGTTATTTGTAATTATCTCTAATTAATTTCACATTAAGAGTATAAATGTATAATAAATAAGAGTGATTATTTAGTAGTTTAGGATTACAAATAAATGCGTAGTCCCCCTCTCACGTGAATGGTGGGTCTCACTAATTAAATTCATGGTAGGACTGTAGGAACCATCACTATGTGAGATAAGGACTACACATTTATTTGTAGTCCGGGACTACTGAGAGAGATTACGCATTTATTTGTAGTCTTAAATTACTGAATAATCACTCTTATGTAAAAGGGGGACTACGCATTTATTTATTAATAGTCCGATACTACTGAATAATTTTTCTAAAAATTGATATATTAATTTGTGAGTGATTATTTAGTAGTCCCCCTCTCACATAAATGGTGGGTCCCATGACATAAATGATGAGTCCCACTAATTAAATTCATGGTAGGATTCACTACTCTCTAAGAGGGAAGATTACGTATTTATTTTTTGTCTAAGACTATTGAATAATTTTCCTCAATTTGTAAAATTTATATAGAAATCAAATCATGTTTCTCCTCATAAAGAAGAAAAATAAATATCACTAGGTACAAGACTCTTGATAGTAAAATTTTGATTTGTAATACTCCTAATATCACTATTATGCAAAACCAAGTAGCATTGCATGAAGAGAAAAAGAAAAAAGAAAAAAAAATTTAAATGGCCATCTCTCTCTCTCTCTCTCTCCAAATTCCAAGCTTCCTATATCTCTACTTTTCTTAAGATGTGTGTGTATCGAAATTCCAAATTTCCAATATCCTTACTTTTCTTAGGTTATGTGTGTGTCCAAATTCAAGACTTCCAACATCCCTTTAAAAAAAAGACTTCCAATATCCCTACTTTTCTTAGGTGCCTGTGAGTTGTGAAGTTACTATTTAAAATATTTTTCCTCTCCCACTACTGAGTAGACTAACAAAACTTAGGAAGCACGGTCATAATGGGATGTTTAGACTTCGATTATAACTCCTCCTCTTTTAGATATACAATACGACATCAATTGTTTTATATCATCATATCAAAATATTAATTAGTTTTTGGTGTAAATGAGATTTGAATTCAAAAGTCAAATCTTTTATTTGAGGAAATCATTTCTACTAGTTGAATTAACATAGAATCCCTTTTGAAACTTTTCTCATGTTTATAGGGATTTTAATTTTGTTGTCCACAATGTTGTTCATTGGACTCTCTTGTCTTTTAACACTTGGAAATCATTTCAATCTGCTCTATTCCTTCTTCTGTTTTAGAGGATAGAGCTTTTTGTATTATGGCGGCTTCTTGGCTCTAATATTTTATATTATCCTTTTATTCATAAAAAAAAGAAAAAGAAAAAAAGAATTAACATGGGATCCACTCACACCCTCTCTTTATATATGAAACTAATAATACTTTATTTATTTATTAATTACCAGCTAAACTAAAATTTGTATAATAGGTAATTGTATTTTAAATTATCAAGAATTGACCTATTGATGATGTGTATAGCTGTTTTGAGAATACATTTCCATTAAAGTCCATCCAAAGATTATTTCAAAGAATATTATTCCCTCAACTGAAGTAAAGTCGTTGGTAAGGAATCTCTCAAAGAATCATGCTCACAATTTAATGGCGCGAATTGGAATCTTATTTGCTTTACAAAAAGTTCCCCATCTCCGTATAGATGTTAAACGTGATCAATACGATGAATGTATTTATTTATTTTCCAATTTTATTGGCAGACTCAGATGTTGTAGTTTCTTCGTTTGACCCTTCTCAGCTCTGCTTGTAAATCAACCAATATCCCACAAGACTGAAAACTGAGTGAGACCCAGAAATCATGGAAGAGCAAAAGAAGGATAGAGGAGGAGAAGTAGAGGAAGAAGGTGGACAAAGTAAAAGTGGGAAGAAGGTACCGATAGCAGGAAAGAGGAACATACTCATCACAAGCGCCTTGCCCTACGTTAACAACGTCCCTCATCTTGGAAACATCATTGGCTGTATGTTTCTTCTTTCTCGCTCCATCATTTTACTCTTGCTTTTACATTTTTACATTTTTCTTCTTCTATATAGCTACTCAAATATATAATGAATATTTGGATCATCATATCTATTATTTTCCTCCGCTTTAAGATCTCATAAGCAACTCTAAAAAACTAAAATATGTGTATGTACCATAATTGAAGCACAATAAGGAATTCAATTTTGAATTTACCCGTGAGGCCTAAATCTAGTGTAGGCTTATTATGTACTTGTAGAATAAGTAAACCTAGTCTTAGTTAGTCTAGTATACACATTAGGCCTAAACTTACTGCATGCCTATGTATATCTAACCGTAACATACCGTTAACATGTGTATCTCATAACCAATTATATTATGTCACGTCATGAATTAATTTACACCTTCATCTGCACTATCATTTTGTATAACCAAATCAAATCTCTCCATTTAAATGAAAAAACAAAATCTTAATGATAATTTATTTTTTATGAATGAATTAGTGTTTGTTTGACAACAATTTTGTTCTTTTAGGTTTTTTAATTCATTTGCTTATTCGCTTATGTAAAGTTTTTTAAAGCCATTTTTTTTTTTTTTCTATTATAACTATACTTTAACTATACTTTAACCAACTTTCATAAAATAAAAAAATAAGCTTTCAGCAAAAAGCTATATCCAAACTCACTCTAAGTAATAAAATGAGGAAAGTCTAAAACTGTTAAGGGACATGGCATTTTTTGATTTATTAGGTGGCAATGTGTATTTTATATATTTGAAATTTACATTTTAGACATGATGAAGACTAAATTCTTGGGAGGTCCATGTTTTATGGCCTAACCATTAGGGGGTAAATTGTCTTTAATTTCCTTCTCATTTTTAGTATTTACATTGTTCTTTTTTGCCATTGAATGTCTAGTCGCGATTTCCATGGCTAATTTTGATACACATGGTACAGGTGTTCTAAGTGCTGATGTTTTTGCTAGATATTGCCGTCTTCGTGACTATAATGTGATATACATATGTGGAACTGATGAGTATGGAACAGCAACAGAGACAAAAGCTTTGGAGGAGAATTGTACCCCACAAGAGATTTGTGACAAGTAAGTTAGTTGTTCATTGGAGCAGAGCATATTTTATGATTTCAATTCATGTTTGGTATAGAAACAGAATATCTAACTCATTTACTTACTGATGGTCATTGTCTAGTGCACGATCATAAAGAGTAAACTTTGTATACTGATATATAAAATTTGATATGATTTCTTTTGTCCTTTTATTTTTGGTGATAAGTATTGTGAGACTGCGAGGCAGAATGGTCTTACTTTCACCCTTACTTTTTTGAAGATGTTACCAAGTTGCTTTTCAGGCCTCTCTTATAATTCATTTTAAATATATTTGGCATTCCCCTATGCCTCTTAAAAACATTTGCTCTTGGTTAATGACTTTAATAAGATGGTGATAAATTGTATCTCTGAGAAATTCACCTTGTAATTGCCATATAGATATTATGCAGTTCATAAGGAAGTTTACAATTGGTTCAACATAAGTTTTGATGAATTTGGGCGCACATCAACTCCTCAACAAACTGATATTTGCCAAGCAATTTTCAAGAAACTGATGGAGAACAATTGGCTTTCTGAAAACATGATGCAACAGGTACAAAGTTATGTTGAGATGCTATAATGGTTTTATGTGCTTGTAATAGTGATTCTTTTCTTCTTTGGCTAATGTTGTTTTTGGTTGAGTACTGCAAACTTGCAGCATTGTTTAATTTTAATTCCACAACAATTCAGTTTTATTGCAACACATGCAATCGTTTCTTGGCTGATCGGTTTGTGGAAGGCACCTGTCCATTTCCAAATTGTAATTATGATTCTGCACGTGGGGACCAATGTGAAAAGTGTAGTGAGCTTCTAAATCCAATTGAACTTAAAGATCCAAGATGTAAGGTATGTGTGTCCTCTATTATCTTAATTTCTGCTTCTGCTTTTTTTTTTTAATGTTTCCCTGGTTTCATAATTAAGTTATAATCTACAGTTATGTCGGAAAACTCCTCAAATTCGTGATACAAACCATTTATTTCTAGAGCTCCCACTACTGAAGGATAAATTGGAGGAATATATCAATGAAATGTCAGTTGCAGGATCTTGGAGCCAGAATGCTATTCAAGCTACGCATGCATGGCTTAAAGGAGGACTAAAACCCCGCTGTATTACCAGGGATCTTAAATGGGGGGTTCCTGTACCACATGAAAACTTTAAGGATAAGGTTAGCATGTAATTTTTCATAATTTTTGGAGATTCACCATTTCTCTTGAAGTGGAGAAGTTCCTTTTTACAGTAGTCATAAAGAAGTTGGCAGGTTGACTTCTGGTTTTTTTGCTTTCACTATTTTTTGGCAAGTAATCCTTTTGCTTGCAATGATTGATCATGTTCCCTCCAATTTCATGATGCTAAGGTTTTCTACGTATGGTTTGATGCACCTATTGGTTATGTCTCAATCACTGCATGCTACACACCTGATTGGGAGAAGTGGTGGAAGAACCCTGAAAATGTGGAGCTGTATCAGTTTATGGGAAAGGACAATGTGCCATTCCACACTGTAAGAGTTTTAATCACTTATATCATATTTATAGTTGTTAATTTACAACTAATTGTGTTCCATGTTTTAGCTTGAAAAAGAGATGCAAGAAATTGTTCTATTGAGTTTAATATCTTCTACATGGGATCGTGTAATTGTTCTACACAAACAAGCTAGCTCTTGTGGACTTTTTATTTCCTACCACCTATTCATACAATAATCCATACACACACACATCAGTACACCACTATTTGATGCAACTCGCACTAATCAGTATACATTTACATGATATTATATATATAATATATGTGTGTGTGAGATCGTGCATGCATGAATGTTTATGTCAGTCAAGTTGTGCTGAGTATGGCTCAATCTTGGTTTTAAGCAAGGCTGGTAATACTTGAGTGATTTTTTACATATTAATTTTGGAGTCTTTGGAGAGGAAATTTTTGTTTCATATTGAAAAAGCCAATCCAGTATATAATCTGGTGTTCTACGTTTAGTAAGGAAAAAAGTATATTTTCATGCTTTGGCAACCACCAGCATGGATAGCATGCCTCCATCATCTAGTATCAGTCAATTAGGCTCCCTGCCCCCTTCCGTCCCTTTCTTCATGCAATTAGGAGTTGGGAAATCATTGTTAGACCTTTGAAAAGTTAATTTTTTGAAGTTAGTAGTTGCACAGGTTTGTTAAAGTATTATTTCACTATATCAATGCTAGTCAGATTATTCCCACTATCTGCTTATTTGCTTTTTATAATCTGATTCCAGGTGATGTTTCCATCCACACTTCTTGGAACCGGAGAAAAGTGGACATTGATGAAGAGCATTAGTGTTACAGAGTATTTAAACTATGAAGCAGGTATATTGATGCAGGACAATAAACTCTTAAGAGGGAAATTGTGTTTGGCAAACAAAAGAAGAATAAAACAAAGGGATAGGACCTAGGAATCAGAACCAACTGAGAAAAAAGAAAAGAAAAAGAAAACCTAGCAATCAGCACTTAGGTTGTTTAGAATCAGCACCAAGTATGATAGGAACCAAGAATCAGCATCTGGGTTTGCTTGGAATCAGCACCAAGCACTAGAAGAAAGCTTACAACCCAAATTTTATAAATCCATGATCAACTGCTTACAATAGTGAAACATCAAACATGAAAAGAAAATAAAATCAAAATGAGATTACATCAAATATGGAAATAAAATCCAAATAGAATCAATTTCCAACAAAATCAATCATCGTCATGTATTTTAGCCACCTGAAGTGGTTGTCAACTTGTCATTATGCCACACCTTATGTTGATTGGGTATTTGATGCTTTATTCTTTATGCTTAAGCTATTTTTATATCATCATCATTATTACTGTTGTTGTTGTTGTTATTTATATTATAATTAATGTTGCAGGAAAGTTCTCCAAAAGCAGGGGTATAGGAGTTTTTGGCAATGATGTCAAAGATACCGACATTCCCTCAGAAGTCTGGCGATACTACTTGCTGACTAACAGGCCAGAGGTAAGTTGTGTTGATGAAGCTTCTAGTGATTCTTGATTGCTGCACTCTCTCTACTTGCAAGTTCTAATGGATTTATTTCCATTAGGTCTCAGACACATTGTTTACATGGGCAGACTTGCAAGCAAAACTAAATACTGAGTTACTGAATAATTTGGGCAATTTCATTAACCGAGTATTGAGTTTCATCGCCAAACCTCCAGGTCAGTAATCTGCTTGCAGACATCAAATCTTTTTAGTTCCCTGTACAGACAATGTTAGGAGAGTTCAAAGTTTTAATTTACTTCAAGACTTTGATACATCTAGTGGTGCTTCCTTATAGTATGAACAAAGCTTTTGGGATGTGGTGCTTGGGCTTCCCTCGTTGGGTATACAAGTGTGAGTGTAAGTCCCACATGGAGAAAAAGTGAAGATGATTAGGAATTAATATAACATAACTAGGTCCAAATCCATAGGCTTAAGCTTTTGAGTAAAGTGGTGTCCCTATATGTTATTTTAACTCCTCAATTAGAGTCTCCTCAAGATGTTATCTCCCCAACATCCCCATGATTGCCAGCCAATTTTCTCCCTTGTGATACTGTTATTCTGTTTTGTCATTTGTTGACTGACAGATGCTGGCTTTTCTTGTACATTATGGTGAGATTTGAATATAGCATGGTACATGATACATCCAGATTTTGGAGCAACATGCCTTCTTCCTATTCTTGTGGTTTCTTCCATGTTTATAGCCCATTGTGGTGCTGTTCTTTCAACTTGGAATTTTCTTCGAAAAATGACTTCCTAAAACAACCAGTTTTCAATATGCTTTTAGAGCCATATTTCTGTGCCCAATCTTTGCATTCTGGACAGATATGAGCATGCATGTAATCCTGCTAGTGCTAAACAGAACAATAATCAAGTTTGGTGGGGATAAAAATGTCAATTTACTAGAGGAGCAAAACGATTTAGATTGAATGAATTTGGAAATGGTGGATCATGGTACTGTGAAATTAACAATTCAACTCCCATCTTTTAGCTAATATGACTAAGTCCTATTTCTTTATACTTTATAGTTCTTGTTGCAATAGAAATAGACATGTACCCTATCTCCATACATATTCTTACATATTCAACAATAGGAATATTTTGGATTCCCAAGAACTTGTCAGAAGAAATTAATCTGGCCATATATATTTTAATAACTCATGTTTGGTCTGGTGTTATTAAACAAAAGTTTTTGTAATTTGTGAATGATTTGAATCATATATAGAATTGTTATCAATAATTTCAACGACATGGCTATTACTTCCATGCAAATATTACTTGCAATTTTTATTTTATATTTTGTACCATTGAAATCCTACATAAAATCTGTAAATTATTTGAGATCTCATTAAGAAAATTGTGTAAATTATTACTTGCAAAATTTTAGAATTTATGCATCTACATATCTAGTTAACCGCAGCAAGATTTCTGAAATTTTCCCTAAAAATGCAGTGAATATTCTGTAATATCAGAGTAGACCCCTTCTTATCTTGCATTTATGTCTTAGCATTCATTTGTTATCACTACTTGACCTTTTGGATCATTATATGGTGATTGAAACTTTGGGTTCCATCTTCCATGTGTTCCCTTGGGCATTCGGGCTGCAATTTTGACGTACAATAGAAACTTCATGCAGGCACTTATTGCTTACTTTTTTCCTTCCCTAATTTGTATGCGCCTTCTTCTTTTTAATGATAATTGATATTTGCAGGACTAGGATATGGATCTGTCATTCCTGATGCTCCAGGGGTGGAATCAAATCCCTCTACAAAAACATTGGCAGAGAAAATTGGTAATTATGTGGATCAGTATATAGAAGCAATGGAAAAGGTGATTAAATAATTATGGGTAATTTAGTTTTTATGAATTAAAATTTTCTATTTACAGACTTAAGAATTCTTTATGCATTATTTTACCAAGAAGGGTAATTATCCATGTTTCATGTGACAGGTTAAACTAAAGCAGGCATTGAAAATTGCAATGAGCATATCTAGTGAGGGCAATGCATATCTTCAAGTAAGCTTGTTAAGGCTTAGAAGTTATTTATTTTATTGATTGTTCACGCTATTTTCAACTACTATTTGTTCATAAAATCATTTAATATGCAGGAGAGCCAATTTTGGAAGCTTTACAAGCAAGACCAAGCTTCCTGCTCTATTGTTATGAGAACTTCCGTGGGGCTGGTTTATCTTCTTGCATGTTTGTTAGAACCTTTCATGCCATCATTTTCTATCAAGGTACACTTCACATCCTACAAGGTATCTTCCAAATGGTTGTCACGGCGTGTTTGTTTCACCACTGAACGATTCTGCTTTTTCTAACCCTGAAGGTGCTAAAGCAGCTTAATTTACCTCCTGAAAGACAACTTTCATTTTGTGATGAGACTGGAGATCTTGAAAGGGCAAAAAAACCTTGGGAAAGTCTACCTGCTGGTCATAAAATTGGGACACCAGAGCCTTTGTTTAAAGACTTGGTATATATTTTAAGAGTAAATTATATTGACACCCCATTTTTTTAGGGAAATTAGACTCACTACACTCTAATTTGGAGAAATGACACTCCGCTCCCAAATTTGTAAAATAATTAATGCTAAACTCATTTTCCCTCATTTTTAAAGGAATATTTCTCATTTAAACTTAAAATAATTGGAATATAATTTTTATTTTTAACTTTGAATAGTTAGGCATTGGTTAAAAGAATTAATAAAAAATAAAAAGGGGGCGGAGTGTTAATTATTTTGCAAATTTGGGAGCGGAGTATCATTTCTCCGAACTAGTGTGTAGTAAATCTAGTTTTCCCAAAATAAGGGGTGTCAGACTGTCAATGTAATTACCCTTTATTCTATTACTCCCACCTTCAGTAATTATTTTCCCCCTCTCTGCCTGCTTTTCTATATGGTTGTATCATAACTCATCTTCTCTATCGTACAGAAAGATGAGGATGTGGCATTTTTTCGGAAGAAGTTTGCAGGAAGTCAAGCTGATAGGGATGTAAAAGACAGAAGCGGAAAAGAAATTGCAGAGCAACTAGGGAAAACAAAACTTAGTTGATAGTCTACCTATAATCTCATACCAGGGAGTCTGGAAAATTTATCTCATGTATCATATTACTTGAAAATTAATGTTTGTAATATTTCTCTTGCAGATCACCATGTAAGCTTACATTCCACGTACGTTTACATTCCACGTACGTATAGTGGTGTTTTTGGTTTGATTTGGTAAATGGCAACTATTAGAGAAGAGCATAGGATACTTTAGTCTATTTTCATGGCAGATAAGTTGAGAAACTTAGAATGAGCAGGCTCTCACAATGATGAATAGCCTTGAGGATCCATGTCTTTGCATGAATGAAAATTTGTGTACGGAGGGAGTTCTTTCCAATATAGGGGAATTATGTATTACAGATGTAAATGGATAGCTCTTCAATTTGTCTACTGATGATGGAAAACATACAGCCTCACTGGCTGCAGTTTTCAGCATGATGCTTCTTGACACTGAAATCATAACCAAAATCAACTGAACAATTTCTTTCTTAGCATAAGTTCAATTTCAACTCCTCATAATAGAAGTTGAGTTTTAGTTGATTGTTGACCTTTTGAAGACTAGGGATTGGATAGTGATATGATGACCTAGAAAATTTCTATTGGCATTGATTGCTCTCTTTTCATTGGAGAACTAGGGTATAAATCTCCCTCCCCATTGTTGTAACTATCAAATTATTTTAAAAAAAAAAAAAAAATTGTATTGTGGTTTGTTGGCATATGTAAAATTTAAAATCCATCTCCACTTTAGGTAGATTTTTAGATATTATAGTAATAATCTCCGTATATCAAACACATGAGCTTGTAAACCCAAGGGATTGGGCTTAATGGTTGAAGGATAATGTGGTATACATACATATATGTTTCAAATTATTTGATTTAGAGTCTTACCTCTTTGTTTCTACAAGAAACCCCATATATACCTTTGTATAACAGAATGATCTTGCCAAATCTCTTCCCACGTGTCTTTGTGCCCACCAACAAGTCTCCACATAATTCATCTCATGCTTGTCAATGTGAAGGTGCAACAATCTCGAGCACTTCACGTTAATCCATGGACTAAGTCCTAGGTTTGTTGATGGAACCCTAAGACAATGAGAGCTAATGAGAGAGAGGACGACGGCTATTTTGTGTAAACTTGCGTAAGTTTTTTGTCTGAATAATGCAATATTATATTGCATCTTTTGGGAACCCTAGCCTTAGGATTTTGTCTTCATGGGCTGCCCATATGGGCGCCTATTTGGGCCAACCTAAAATGGCCCAAATGCCAATAGACTCCCACTCGACCATAGTGGGCAAACCAAGAATCATCTTTCATTCGCTTCCATCCATTTGTCTTACACATACAACATGAAATGGTACGTGCAACCGACAAGCCTAACCTGCAAGGTGGGGACACTACAACCAAGCTCTATCAAAACCAGCATAGTGTAACCCCTAAATAAAAACGGCTTGTTATGTCCCAGACTTTCTGATCACATCAGATTGAGTATCTTCTAATCCCTCATGAGTTCCAACAAACTTAGAACCACACTCAACCTTTCTCGTGAAATCACTTTGTCATGTACTCACATTCATGCCCTAGACTCCCAGAGTCGACATGAATTATGGACGCAAGCACTAGACAAAGATGCATTATCAGATTATCTTCCCTTCGCCCTAATACCACTCAACTTTGTTTTGACGCTCCTCCTGGTCATGCCCCTTAAAGCCGAATAATCCATGGCTATAGGCAGCATGCCAAAGAAATGGTCATCAAACCTCTGTCTTGTGACACAATCAAAGGTCACATAGGGCACAGTATGATTAAGATTGGACTCACACGATGAGGAAATAGGGATTCATTCTCTCACCTCCATATCTAATGATTGCTACAAGCACATGTGGTATGGACACATGTTGCGGTGGGATCCTCATTTATTTCCAAAAAGGAGTGTATGTCTTAACGTGTATGTATATATATGTTTCCACTGCATGGATCTTAGTCCACTCGCTCCAAGCCTGTAATTTCTCTTCTTGCTCCAAAAGCATCGTAGGTCTTTGCATACTCCTTGAGTTTCAAAGAACACCATGTCTCATCTCCGCCCACTATCCAAGTGTCAGAGGTGGTTGCTCGTGTGAGTGAGCCGACATAAGCCTAGCGACATACCTTCACACCATGGCTCCTAGCCACATGGTGTGTGTGTGTGTGCACGCTACTGAGTTGTCCACCAACTCTCAAATCATGCCCTAATGATATTCCCAACATCATATGTAGGGGTGGCAAAAAAAGCCCAAACCCATTAGCCCACTCAAACCCACTCACTAATTGCTCAACCAAACCCACTTATTTAATAAATGGGCAAATGGGTGCTAGTCCAATTAGACACAATTAAGTTGAGTTTAATTGGGATTTAATTGGGTTGCTTATTGGGTATCAACAAAAGCCCAAACCAAAAAAAAAAAAAAAAAGTATAGGCTTTAAGGGTATTTTGGTAAATTTTAAGGTTTTAGGAGTATTTTGGTCATTTTAGAAGTTTTAGGACATTTTAATTATATATATGCATAAAATAAATGGGTAAATGGGTGGGTTGGATTTTAGCTTAGATAATTGGGTTGGGTTGGGTTTAGGCAATATCTACTTTATTAAATGAGTTTAAATGGGCTATTGGGTTTTAAAAGCCCAACCCATTTAATACCCACCAATATGACAGCCCTAATCATATGCATGATTAAATACAACCATCTATATCAATGGTCAACTACAGAACACCCAAAAACGACATGTATTCCATGACCATGCCTATGTGCAATGTCTTAGATGTAGTGTCCCAAAAGAGAATGTATGTTTTCAATTAGGTATTAGGATTCTGGTTGTATATCGAAACCGCCATACAATTTCATAATTGATCGACAACCCAGTTGTCACTTATAAGTGCTTTAAGAATCCTCTTTCATCACTCATTTACCAAAATGAGAATATATACAAAAACCATCACATCACAATTGAGGATTGAGCAATTTTGTTATTATCCTACTATGCTTGGCCTAGCAAACTAGTGAGTATAACTTAGGTTTCATGTAAACCTAAATTGTTATTCTAATGTGCTACACCGTATTTATGCAAATGTGTTCACTCCCACTCAATGAAGCATGCGGTGAGTATACTCAGGATGGTATTACTGATCTCATAATTTAATTCTCATGAGCAACTCAAAAAGAAATTGAACACTAGTTATGGTACATGAGCCATCTTTCTACCATTAGTCATAGGGCCATGCTAGGTGCTCCATCTCAATAAGAATGTCAATAGGATCTAGAGTTATGCATCTCAAATTGTATGTTTTTTTAAACAATTTCTTAAAACCCAAACTTCGAGCAAAAACTCTATTCAACCCATTCCAATGGTGACATTCTATCCCAAAATTACTTCAGCTACTAATTGTCAACATGAATAGTTTAAGAACGATGTGGACCATTTTCGAGGATCAAGAAATAATAAATAGATCTATCACTACAACATCGCAAGTCCATCTAGAAGGACTCAATGAGGTGAAGTAATCTTGGTCTAGGGTATAATCTTTGCGCTTTAGTCCTTCGCGCCACAAGAATCCCAAATTGTCTAATTCTCCTAAAAGAATCGACCATTCAAAATCCTTCTAGAAAATCTCCTGCTATTTGACTTATGACAATAACTAGAGGTTATTATGAGATAGACTCGCATCCTAGTCCACTATTCTACCCGCGTTGTGTTTATCATAGCACAAAAAACAAGATCAACAACTCCAAGTTGGATCAAATGAGGAGAAGTGTCGCCCAATGGTTAACCATTCCAAACAAGCAGGTGGAGTCCACAATACTAATCTGGTGGAGCTTAGGATTCTCTCCAAGTCCACAAATGACGAGAGAATCCAAACTAGCTAGCACACTACTAAGGACCCTAGAAATCACATTCATGCACTAATGGTCTCCTCCCACTAGGTCAAAGCATCACTCCCACTATTTTCAGCGATACCAAACAAAAAGGATTTTATAAAAATATTCGAATATGATGGGGCTATAAGTTAAAAAAGAAAACACCTTCAATTCCCTACAAGTTAATTCCCTCACCTCGCCGAAAATATGAGTGATTTCCTTACATTTCCAATGTGATTCTAGATCCTATCTCCAAATCTCACCATGCTCATGACGCCATCCAAAAAGATCTCCCGTTCATGCAAAACACATCTCAACTAATAGGACATTAGCTCAAGGATATAGGCAGCAAACAAAATACATGGTAAAACAATGCGCTATTATCCAATTAATTGCAAATATGTGTCTATGTCCCTCAGGAAGAATCCCTATAGACTCATCCTCAAAATTACCTTAATATCTCTAGCAGACGTTTTAGGTGATCCTTAACTTTAAACTCTGTGAGAATTAGGTGGACCCTCACATATTTCAATGGTGAGACAACTAATGTCCTTAACTAGTGTGCTACTATGGAAATTGGTTAACCCTATTAAAAGAAAGAGACTCTAATTGCCTCTCTAAGACTCTAATTGACTTTATTTCATTTGTCAAGGAGATGGTTCATCTAAGCAAGATGGTCCCCATGACTTACTCAAGATATTGAAACCCATCATCTTAAGCCTCTGCCTAGCGCTCTCTAGCAAACCAAGGCACAGTCTATTTAGAGATTAACTTAACTGACCATTGGATCTAATCATATTATATTTATAACCAATAATGCCACTAGATTCAAGGATAAAAACTTGGACTATTAAGAACTACTAGCCATATCCCATTTTCTCATACTCTAAGCGCTTATAGGATGTAACATGTGCACAATCCTTGCACTCCAACATGATGAAGATCCTTAAGCCGCCTCCATAATTAGGGCAAAATGCTCCATTTCTTATTAACCTTCCAATTGCTCAAGTGCATCCACGAGCCAAAACACATGGATTAATAATTACAATAGCTAGTTGTCCAAACATTATCCTAAAGCCACTATGCTTCCTTCAAGGTGCACAATACTATTTCCCTTTTCAAGGATATTATCCTTTATATTCCCTATTGGAGTGCTACACCATAGTCCTTGCGCTAGGGCCTAAATGCTTGCGCGAGCCATGTCTAGCAAGGACAAGGCCATGCCACTTGATGCTTGATAAGTCATAAAATATGACTTATTAAACCCATTTTTCTAAGGTTTTTAATAGAATTATTTTGCATTTTATTTTTAGTTGTATGCAAATTATTGCATTTCTTTTATTTCACTACGTTGTATAAAAATAATTTATTTTATATGCATTATGTTAATTTTATAAAGTCTAAATTTTATGTTATGTTTTAAGGTGCAAATAAATATTTGAAAATAAAATGAACAAGAAGAAAATCAAAGGCTACAAGCCCAAAAGGCCCACATGCCACTAAAGCCTACAAGCTCACACTCTCTTTTTCAAGCCGCATCACACAGGATCAAAGCTATAAAAGCTTAAATGAATTGACGGCAGCTTAGTTGGTGCGGTGGAGTGCATGTAACCCATAATGCAATGGATTGTGGCTCCAAAAGAGCTTTGATGAGCTCACGTGGGAGTCTTGATGAAGTAGAAAGAGAGCTGGCAGCAAAGCAAAAGAAAAGAAAGCATGGCAGCAGGCCAGCAAGCCCACGGCCCAACGAGCCCAGCAAGCCCTTTCCTCCTTGATGCGCTGGATTAATTCCCATTTGGAGCCCTAAAAAGAAGTTTCGTGAAGCAGCAAAAAAAAAGGCAGCAAAGAAAAGAAAGGAAAATAGAGTTGGCAGGCGGCAGGAAAAGAAAAGAACAGAGAAGAAGGAAAAAGAAAGAAAGAAGCATAGAGTGGGTGGCAGACCAGAAAAGGCAAAAAAAACAGAAAAAAGAAAAGCAGCAGCCGCCTGGTACAAAACAACCAGCAGAAACTCTATTTTTTGGGTTGTTCTTCATTTTTCCTCTCGAATTGTCTCTCTAGTTTTTATCTGTAGATTTTATTTCTTTAGTTTATTTTTGTAATTTCTTGGCTATGGTCAGCTAGACAACTTGCTTGGGCTAAGGGGGAATCCGAATTTGTAAGGTAATCTAATTTATTTTAAATCCATTTTGAGTTTTAATGTTTAAGATTTATTCTTTGATTGTTCATCTTCTTATTATTTGTGGTTCTATAATTTGAATCTTTTTATGAGTTCAATCTTGTTTTTCTCATAGTTAGGTAAAGATTTTAGTTCCATTAAATCTAAAATTTCATTGGATATTACTTTTTACTGCACTGTGAGAGTGTCGATTTTAGGTTTTTCCAACGTAGTTATTGATTATGTGTTTAAATCAATGAACAATCAAATAGTATCTCTAATTTAGATTTTATTAAAAATGATTTTTATTGCAAATATTCCAATTGAGGGTTTGGGATGTGAAACCCCTAATTGTGTAACTCCATGGATTTAAATTGAATTAGTTTATCTTAGCAAATTTGAGGAACCTAAAGCCCTAGCAATTTTTAGATTTGAGTTTCTTTACTTATTTAAATTGTGAGTTTTCAAAACAACTAAAACATTTTCTTGATTTAATTTATAGTGTTACGTGTTTATTTTGAAACCCCTCTCTCCGTGGTACGACAACCTACCTTACCATATATATTACCATTTTACCTTATACATCCACATATATATTCATTCATATTAAATTTGATTAGACTTCATTAAAGAACGACATTTTGGAAGCTTATCAATGCTCTATCCTAAGTTCAAGATGATGCACAAGATCATTGAACGTGTGAATATCCTTCTTAAGCATCACAATGAACTCTATATGATCCAAAGAATCAACTAAGGAATCTATAGCGAGAAATATTACCCAGCATATCTCGGATACGCTATTGTCTCATACAATGCATTATATCCATGAATGCTAGGTGGAGTGCTCAAAATTAGTCCTTAAGCTTGGTCTAAATGCCTCAAGTAGGCTAAAATGAGCAATCGACGCTAGTGCTACCAAGCACTTAGCTTAGGCTCAAAATGCAATGTGCATCATGATGAGACTAATAAGCTCTCACTAAACGAGCATTTTCAAATGCATTTGTCCAATGAGACCTAACCGACAGGTTACATAAATACTCAACCCTAGCTAATTTGCATGGGAGCAAATTTTGTAACCTTCAATTCATTCTCCCAAGCGTGCAACCCAAAAAAGTCATACATCCAGTGCATTTCACATAGGTTAAGTGTTGTTTATTTATTGGATCTACCCCTAGGATATTGTCATCGCAACTAATGCGCATAATATCTTAATTCACAATGGTCACGAGGTAATGAATTTTATCTTAAGTTTTACCATCCTAGTGTTTTATGCTCATGGAGAAGAAATTGAATTTGTGCCTTTAGAAGTCACAAACTATCGATATTCAACTTCTTTGTTCACTAAGATCCAACATGATCTTAATTTTATAAACCACTACATCTATGCACATTTCTTACATTATTTAGTACATACAATTATTTTTTGCCGCATCCAACAAAATTAAATAACAATAATTTTACACAAGTCATGAGATCAAGACTTAGCTATGCTAGGAATCATCTCCCACGCACAAGTGTTACTTTTACTGTGTTTAACTTCTCTAATGCGCAAAACCTTCATGGGAGGATCTGATCAACTACACCATGGTCCCCATTTACTTTCTTTTGCACATGCCTCAAACAATTTCACACACAAAATTGAAATGCACTCCCAATTAAAATAAGCATTATCAATTTAATTATCATTTGAACAATTGTTCGTCACATATACCTCATAGTATGGAAAGAAAATATTTTGAGCATGTGACAATTCACATTTAGCATGAAACAATTTGCATGTCATTTTCATATTTTGCCACATCAAAATTTAATTCACAAATTTCCAATTACTCATTTTATGCCTCTAAATACACCAAAAATATTAAAGTGCAACCAAAAATATAGAAAAAGTGAATTTAAATACTTTTTTTTTACTTGACGATAGACACACGCACACACTAATCTATTTTGTATAAATTGGGGATCGAACCCATGCCCTTTAAGAGTGGGGATCAAGGGGAGGGGGGTGCACCACTAAGCCAAATGCTTAGTGGGCGTGAATTTAAATACTTACTGTGTGGTAACACATAATATGGCTTTTTATAATTTTCTCCAAATTTTTTTATAGTTTTCCATAATTTTTAATCATTCATTAAATACAATGAATATCATGGAAAAATTCAAAATGCATCCCAAAAATCTGGAAAAATTAAAATTTCATGCTTCCCATGTCTACACATAGAGTGGTCCATCCATACACAATTTTTAGATTTTTAATAATTTTTCTATAAATATTTAGTCAATTTCAACAGACAATAAAAAATTACAGAAAATTATATATCTCATAAAAATATTGAAAATTTGTAGATTTGTTCTCTGTGTATACCAGTTCATCAAAAAATATTTTTTTCACATATTTTTCAATTTTCAATAATTTTTAATTGTATACCAAGAACAATAAAAATTATAGCAAATTAAAGGACACAATCAATATAGTTTTGGAAAAATATGATTTTACACATTTTGAGTCTCTTCACAGACTAGAATAGCTTTCCAAAATTTTCTACAATTTTCTATAATTTTCCTCAATTTTCTATATTTAAATGCAAAATTAACAAATTTTGTATTAAATAATAGAAGTGCCAAAACATCTCACCTCCCATACTAATGGGTGTTCTCAACTCCCAGAGGAGAGTACAAAAAATTGGAGGTCCAGCGTATGACACGCGCCCCCACTCTCTCAAGTGGTTCTCAAGGGACATTTTTTTTATTTAACAATTAATTATTAATTATTTTCATTACCAGAAAAAATTATTAAATTTTTTTATTAAAATACCCTGAAAAATCATAGTCACAATGGAGGAAACTAGAGGCCGAACCGAGCTCGGGGTGGGCTCCACGAGTCACCAGCTGCAAGTGGGGAACCCCCCAGCCCCGGTTCATCCCTAACCTTCACCTAGGGTTTTTTTCGAAAACCCTAGTTGCCGGGCCTACTTCAGGCCTCCATATTTCTCTCTGTAGAGCTCTGTTTTTGGTGATTTTTATACTGTTCGAAAGCTTATTCAACATACTACATATTGGAATAAAAAAGTATTCAGAAACATGGAGTATTGAACAAGATATAAATGCCGCAAAAACACCAATTACGCATATTAAACAGAAAATATAAAATGGAATATTTAATTGCACACACGTCCAAATCATGCAAGGTTTGTTGCTATGCACTCCTGGGGTCGTGAGGAGTCCATTAGTATCGATGGTATCGTTGGAAGCTCACTGGAGAGCCACTGGCAGTGAGAACCCGAAATGGCCATTATGGCCAACAATGGAGAAATTAATTATTTTTCTCCCTGTGGTTCTCTAAGGCTCAAAAAACACGAAGAAGAGAGCCTATGGCTCTGATACCAACGAAGGATAATGTGGAATACATACATATATGCTTCAAATGATTTGATTTAGAGTATTACCTCTTGGTTTCTACAAGAAACCCCATATATACTTTTGTGTAGCGGAATGATCTTGCCAGGTCTCTTCCCACGAGTCTTTGTGCCCACCAACAAGTCTCCACATGATTCATCTTGTGCTTGTCAATGTGAAGGTGCCACAATCTTAAGCACTGCACGTCAATCCACGAACCAAGTCCTAGGGTTTGTTGATGAAACCCTAATACAATGAGAGCTAATGCGAGAGAGGATGACGACTATTTTGTGTAAACTTGCGTAAATTTTTTGTCTGAACAATGCAATCTTATATTGCATCTTTTGGAAACCCTAGCCTTAGGGTTTTGTTTTAATGGGCTGCCCATATGCGCGCCTATTTGGGCCTACTTAAAATGGCCCAAATGCCAACAGTGGTTTTTAAGGTCATATGAGATCCTGAATTCGAAATCATTAGCCAACATCTTGGAGTCGCCTTTAAGGGATTTCTCCTTGTAATATGTGATACGGATGGACTACATACACCCGAAAGAATAATCAAGGATTTGACGAACTTTGGACATTCTCGTTACGAAAAAAAACACATGAGTTTGTAAGAGTATTCTCAATGGGTTGTCTAAAATTTAAGCCAAATTTTAGTTTTAGGAACTACTTTTTCCATTTTGCCTAATCGCGTTTTAAAATGCCCCCAACCGATTCTTTATTTTTAACTTTATTTTATTATAATATTATTTATTTACTTATTCTTTATTATATCATTCAAAATTTTCAAACACACAACCCAATAAAAGGAGAAAGAGAAAATGAGAGAACTAATTAAAAATAAAGGATATAATAAAATATTGTTTTGCTTAAGCTATAATGCTTCAGCAAAAATGCCCAAGCACTATAACTTAAAGTTATTTTGCCTAATATGTTGCTAGTCCAATGTGAGCGGTTTTGGGGTTCATAAGCCATATTTGGGCTTAAATGGTATTTTGCCTAACCGGTTGAGAATGCTTTAATTGCAATGATAATAAAGCCTAAACAGCTACAAAAAAAAAAAAGCATTTTGTTATAAAATAAAGAAAATAATACTTCTTTAAGTGGTCATCCACACAATGTATAATTTATAATATATCTTTTACTGCATGTAATGATCTATATTATCTTACAAAGAGTGCACACATATATAGCAATGCTAAATCGGTTATGTATACAATGCATTTATTAAAAAGGACAAAGCTTTTAATACGTAGAAATAGTAAGTCTTTACGATGTAGAAACAGCCAAGTCTAAATCGTCTCTAACACTCCCCCTTGAATGATCACTTACTAAGAATATGCCTCATTAAAATCTTGCCCCGTAAAAACCCAATGGGAAAAAAAACCAATGGCGAAGGAAAAAGAGTACAATATTCTTGTGTCTCTTTGAGTGCCTTAGGATTGCCTCATTAAAACCTTGCAAAGGAAAACCCTGTGGGAAAAAACCTTAAGGAAGGAAAAAGAGTACAATCAACACATATCCTTCAGAAAATTTTACTCCCCCTCATGAATGCATAGAGTTTCAACTGTCCAAAATTAGAAGATCCTTAAGTCGACGCATGCCAATGCTGTGAACTATTTTCTTGAATGTTATAGTCGGTAATGACTTAATGAATATATTTGCCAAATTTTCACTTGATCGTATCTGCTTAACATCAATGTCACCGCTCTTCTGGAGCTCATGTGTATAAAAGAATTTTGGTGAAATATGCTTGGTTCTATCACCTTTAATATAGCCTCCTCTGATTTGAGTGATACAAGCAGCATTGTCTTCATATAGTACTGTCGGGTTATCTTTGATTGAGGATAATCCACACTTTTCTCGAATATGTTGAATTACTGATCTTAGCCAAACATATTCACGACTTGCTTCATGAATTGCGATAATCTCTGAATGATTTGAGGAGGTGGCAGATATAGTTTGCTTAACAGATCTCCATGAAATAGTAGTGTTGCCACAAGTAAACAAACACCCTATTTGTGATCGGCCTTTGTGTGGATCAGAAAGATAACTGACATCCGCATATCCAACTAACTGTGGATTTGATTTATTTGGATAAAATAATCCCATGTCAGTCGTTCCACGGAGGTAACGCAATACATGCTTGACCCTATTTCAATGTCTCAAAGTTGGTGCGAAACTATACCTTGCCAGTAAATTGATCAAAAAAGCTATGTCAGGTCATGTGCAATTTGCAAGGTACATAATTGGTAGTAGATTTTAGGTTGATATGTAGATTTTAATTAGTAACAAAGCATCGATTGCACTGAGGTATGGTACTTCAGGATCAAGAGTTTCTTTGCCAACTTCTTGAGGGTGAAAATGATCTTTCTTGACATCAAGTGATCGAACAACCATTGGAATGCTCAAAGGATGAGCTTTATCCATGTGAAAGTGCTTCAGGACTTTCTCTGTGTATGTTGACTGATGAATAAGAATACCATCTGGAAGGTGTTCAATTTGTAAACCAAGACAAAATTTTGTTTTACTGAGATCCTTCATCTCAAACTCATTCTTTAAGTAATCAGCGGTTTTTGTGAGCTCTTCAGGAGTTCCCAAAAGATTTAAATCATCAACATAATAGCAAATCCGGATTTGATTTTTTAATAAAAACACATGGACAAATAGGATTATTCTCAAATCCTTCTTTCAATAGATACTCACTGAGTCGATTGTACCACATGCGACCGGATTGCTTTAAGCCATATAAAGATCTTTGTAGCTTGATAGAATACATGTTTTGGGATTTTGAAATGTATGCTTCAGGCATTTTATATCCTTCAAGGATTTTCATGTATATATCATTATCCAATGACCCATACAGATATGCTGTAACAACATCCATTAAACGCATATCTAAATTTTTTGTAACTACCAAGCTAATAAAAAATCTAAATGTAATTGCATCCATTACAGGAGAATATGTTTCTTTATAATCAATGTCAAGTCTTTGCGAGAAACCTTGTGCCATAAGTCGCGCTTTGTACCTTATAATTTCATTTTTCTTATTACGCTTTCATACAAATACCCATTTATATCCAATAGGTATTACACCTTCAGGTGTTTGGACTATAGGTCCAAATACTTCACGTTTTAATAGTGAGTTTAGCTCTGCCTGAATTGCTTCTTTCCACTTTGGCCAATTATTTCTACGTCGACATTGTTCGACAGTTTGTGGTTCAATTTCATGATCATTACTTCTGGTAATGTCAAGAGCAACTTTAAATGAAAATATGTTGTCGACAACAATTTTATTTCTATTCCATATTTCTTCTGTATTTACATAATGTATTGAGATCTCATCATTTTTAAGTACCTGCTCCTCTTCTGGGGATAACTCTTCAGAAGTTCCCTCTTCACCAGGTTCCTCTTCAAGAGGTTCATTTTCAGGAAATTTGTGCGCACAATTTTTGGATAGATTAATTATGTTTGTTGTCTGTTTCATGGGTGTAGCCTTTTCAGGGGCTGCAACTTGTTTTTCTTGTATTTTCCTCTTCTAGGGAATTTTGTCTTTAGCATCGATAGGTCTTCCACGCTTTAGGTGTGTCTTAGATTCATTTGCTGCTATATTAATTAATTGTCCTTCAGGGACTTCAATCCGTGCTGGATTGTTATCAGTTGGGATGTGAGATTTCACTATTTTCTTACTGTCAGTGAATACATCCGGTAATTGATTTGTAATGCCTTGCAAATAAATAATCCTCTGAACTTCCAGTTCACTTTGATTTGTACGAGGATCAAGACGGGATAATGTCGAAACATTCTAAGTGATTTCTCGTCGTGCTTCAGGCAACAACTTTTCTCCCCCTAATGGTGGGAAGATTGTTTCATTGAAGTGACAATCATCAAAACGTGCCTTAAAAATGTCACCAGTTAAGGGTTCAAGATATCTAATGATTGATGGAGAATCAAAACCAACATAAATTCTAAGTCTACGTTGGGGGCCCATTTTAGTGCGCTGTGGGAGTGAAATAGGAACATATATAGCACAACCAAAAATGCGAAAGTGAAAAATATTTGGTTATTGACCAAAAAACAAGTTGTAATGGTGAGTATTTATGGTAAGCAGTTGGTTTAATGTGAACTAATGATGCAGCATGTAATATGGCATGTCCCCAAGCAGAAATAGGTAGTTTTGTTTTCATAAGTAAAGGACGAGTGATCATTTGAAGTCTTTTAATAAATGATTTAGCTAAACCATTTTGAGTATGGGTATGAGCAACAGGATATTCAACATAGATCTCGATTGACATGCAATAGTTATCAAATGCTGGAGATGTAAACTCTCCTGCATTATCTAGACGAATTTTCTTAATTGGGTAGTTAGGAAATTGTGCCTGTAACCTAATTATTTGAGTAAGGAGTCTAGCAAATGCAACATTCCTAGTAGAAAGTAGACAAACATGTGACCATCTAGTTGATGCATCTATTAAAACTATAAAATACCTAAATGGCTCACATGGTGGGTGTATAGGTCCACAAATATCACATTGTATTTTTTCTAAGAAAGATGAGGATTCAACAACAATTTTTGAAAAAGATGGTCTGATGATTAGTTTACCTTAAGAACAGGCACTACAAGGATAGTCACTTGGTAAAAGAATCTTCTAGTTCTTTAAGGGATGCCCATGAGAATTCTCAATCATTCGACGCATCATTATTGATCCAGGATGACCAAGAAGATTATGCCAAAGTATAAATATATTTGGGTCAGAACACTTCTGGTGCACTATAACATTTGTTTCAATTGTTCTCATAGTGGTATAATATAATCCAGAAGAGAAAATAGACAGTTTTTCCAATATGAGTTTCTGGCCCGAAACCATTGAAGTAATATAAAGATATTCTTCACTATCTTTATTGTTGGTTTCAATATGATAACCATTATGACGTATATCCTTAAAGCTGAGTAAATTCCTTCTAGATTTAGAAGAGTACAAAGTATCGTCAATATAAAGTTTTGTTCCCTTTAGTAACATGAAATTTGCTCTTCTGAAGCCTTTAATTAGGTTCGAGGAACTTGATATGGTATTGACATAAGCTTTGCTTAAAGATAGTTGTTGAAAATATTTTTTATCTTTAAGGATTGTGTGCGTTGTTGCACTGTCTGCTAGACAAAAGTCTTCGCCTATCATCTTAGAATTAAATCTATCAATAAGACTCATGTCTCTACATATATGAAAAATATAAATTAAACTTTATTATTTTAAGAGTAAAATAAAGCATAACAAGATAACATATTAAAACAAAGCGATAGTATGTTAGAAAAGAAATATGCTAATTGGTATGAACATTTCCATCACTAATCAAATGATCAATTTTTCCGTTAGCATCCTCAAAGAAATCAGAGACATCCAGATGGGTAATATCCACTTTATTTGGGATATCAGAATAACCCATGTGATCTTCTGGATCACTGTGATGAGTGAAATTCATTTCAATTCCTTTCCCTTTTCTTTTATAAAGGCTTGGTATAGGCTTACTAAATGTTTAGGCATATGACATGTATGTTGCCAATGCCCTTTCATACCACACCTAAGACATTTTTCTTCATGGGTTTTTGGGGGTTTATTTTGTAAACCTTGTCCATTTCCATGTTGTTTTGTTTCATTGTAATTTCCCTTTCGGTGGTAAGGTGTGGTATTCTTTCGGTGGTAAGGTGTGGTATTCTTTCTTAGAGTATTTTGAGTATGTCTCCCTCGTTTCCTACCATGTCCACGCTCTCGACCATTATATCCTCTATTATTATCAAATGAGATTCCATTCACTTCAGGGAATGATGTTGAACCGGTCGGGCGAGACTGGTGATTTTTTAGCAAAAGCTCATTATTTTGTTCAGCTACTAGAAGACAAGATATTAGTTCAGAATATTTTGTGAACTTACGTTTTCGATATTATTACTGTAGGAGCACATTCGAGGCATGAAATATAGTGTACGTGTTTTCTAACATGTCATCATCAGTGATTTTTTCCCCACATAATTTTAATTGTGAGCTGATTTTAAAAAGTGCAGAATTATATTCACTTACATTTTTAAAATCTTGCAACCTTAGGTGCATCCAATCATAACTAGCTTTAGGGAGGATTAAGGTTTTTTTGGTGCTTGTATCTCTCCTTTAAGTTATTTTATAGAATCAGAGGATCTTTTACTGTAAGGTACTCAGTTTTTAATTCCTCATGGAGATGATGACGAATAAAAATTATTGCTTTTGCGCAATTTTGTGGGGATGCTTGTTTGCCATCTTTTATAGTATCTCCAAGGTTCATTGCCTCCAAATGGATCTCAGCATCAAGGATCCATGATAAGTAATTCTTGCCCAAAATATATAGTAATGCTTACATGCAGGATCCATGATAAGTATCCATGATCTATATTGTCTTACAAAGAGTGCACACATATATAGTAATGCTAAATCGGTTATGTGTATAATGCATTCATTAAAAAAGACAAAACTTTTAATACGTAGAAACAGTAAGTCTTTATGATGTAAAGACAACTAAGTCTAAATCGTTTCTAACACATTTAATATTATCCAGAAAAGGGGAAAAGGTTGTAAAATAAAAATCAAAGCAGGGAAAAAAAAAAAAAAGAATTATAGGAATAAAAGCACAGCAAGGAAAAAACACGCCGTCTGTGGGAATCGAACCCACGACCACATGGTTAAAAGCCATGCGCTCTACCAGCTGAGCTAAGACGGCTGTGTGACTGTTGCATCTAATTAGCTTAATTTGTCCCTCTCAAACTAAAATTAGGAAATCCAGGTTTTTGTATTATTATCAAACTCGACACTCACTTTGTGAGTTGAGAGAAGCTTCTTCTTTCACTTCAACAATGGCGGAAATCTCCGAAGAACCTCCAGAAAGCACACACCAAACATCCCAATCAGATTTGGACCCCAAAACCATCAGAAAAACCAAACCCGGACTCAAGCGCCTCACTCTCACGCTTTCCGTCCTCATTTGCTTCATCTTCGCCTTCCCTTTTCTCTGGAAATCCGTCGAAATCCACCGCGCTCCGCTTCCCTTTCGCGAAATCGATTCCCTCTCCTCCCAAATCGGATCCAATCCCTTCCTCTTATTCCCTTGCCATTTTCAAGCAATCTTTGTAGCCTTCGACGATCTCAAACCCCAAAAACAAGCCCTAGAATCTTCCATTCTACGCCAAATGACCAAATTGACCTCCAAAACACCAACCTCAAAATGCGGCACTTGTAGTGACAACTACACTGTCTCGGTCTCCGTTGTGGATTCTGATCCCGCTTGGATCAGCTTCGGTGATTTCAGTGAACGACAACGGCGTTGATGAGGTTTTGGCGGGAGTGTTAAATAGTGGTGAGAAGGTGTATAGTGTGGTGGTGGTGAATAGGGAGAGTGAGGAGCTGAGGGCGGTGGTGGGGAAGTATAGGCATGCTTGGGTTGTGGGAAGGGTTTCCGAGACGGAGGCTGCGGAGAAGGCGGCTGAGATCTTCGTTAACGTCTTTGTGAATGGTGGAAAGGAGGAAGGGTTCATTAATGGGGAGTTTATGCCTGTTGGTGCTGATGGCAGGATTGTGCTTTCCTTTAATTTGCTTAATTCAAACCCACTTCATTGGGTTTATGATTGGTATGAAATGCTCTTTTAATTGAAACTTATATTGTTTTGAATATCATTTCACTTTGTTTGCCAATGATGGATATGTTTGCTTTTATTATACTTATCAAAAAAAATTATGCTTGTGTTGTTTCATTTTAGACTTTTAGTTATGTTTGCTTTTATGGAAAACAATTTTGTAATGAAGTTGATTGAATATAAATTTTCCCATGGTTCGATTTTCACCTCTCTATGTTCCCCATAATTTTCCCATGAACACCAACGTTATCTTTGCAATTGTACTTATTGAAAAAAGAAGAAGATTTTTTTATTTTTATTTTATAGACCACAAGGTTGGCTACAAATATGAAAATTATGGTGGTGAGTCATTTCTCCTTGATTTGGTTGGGAAGCATTGTAAGCCGGCTGTAATTTTGACCTAATGGTTTCCTTGAAGATATTTATCATGTCTTTTGGTGGTGGCTTTCATTACAAATATCTTGATATCTCTGATGGACCCAGTTTGAGTTTGAATGCCCTTGATAACATAAGATAACAGCTTGAAGTTAAGATTCTTCTTTTTTGTGTTTGTTGTTGCTAGGCTTATATTTGGAGTCACTATTTCTTGCTTTATGCTGTTAGGAAACCTACTCAAAACATGTTTAGCATCAAATAATATTTATTCCTGTCTGTTCTAGCATTTTTGCTAGGTTTATATTTTGAGTCATTTTTTTATTGCTTTATGCTGTGGTTAAAACTCTATGAACTTTAAAAAAAAAAAAAAAAAAAAAAAAAATAGACCATATCCATCTTTAAGATGGTAGGAAACCTACTCAAAACATGTTTATCATCAAATAATATTTATTCCAGTTTGTTCTTTCATTCGCTTGTTACTGCAGGGATTTTCAAGCAATAGACGAGACACTATTGGCTCCTATAATTAAGGCTCTAGGGCCGGTAGCTAACATCAGTGTGGAAAGTCAGGTAATAAATGTTTTAAATTTTTTGGAAAATGCTTATCATTGTTTGGTATTATAGCTATCTAGATTGTCCTCATATATGATTGTTATTTGATTCTGTTGTCTATCTGATGGGCAGGTTTTATACCATACACCAAAGTCTTCATTTTCTTTCTGGGACGATAAGAGGGAAGGCTACATCTTTAGTACCAAGGATCTTCCTTTCTTTGTATGCTTCTTTAAATCTTTAACTCCTCATGACATAATTGTCAAGTAGAAATTTAGAAGAGTATTACTAATCATGTCTATCCTTTTGCCCCCTTTTAAATTTCATTTAAGTTCTTGAAGTTTCTTGGTGCAAATATCTAAAAGCCCTGTACATTTTGGCGTGCATGCATTCACCGATATGTTCACTCTCTACAAGAACCAATAGAAGAAAGTTGGGGGGGGGGGGGGGGGGGGAGAATAATTTTAGACATATATATTACTCTGGGTTTAGTATAATATCTCTAAAGTAGTGTTTGGATTTCCCAAATATAAAATGAATTGTCATAATACTTTATAGTATAAATTAAATACTAAAATGAATAATGGTGTTATCATTTGGTGTAAAAATTGCAAAAAAAAAAATTCTTTTCGTCTTACAATAGTGTATTTTATAGGAAAAATTCCTTTTCGTTAGAGGGAAGTAATGTATAGGAGTAGTTTACTTCAAAACCTAAGAAAACTGTAAATAGTTAGTGACTTCTTATTGTGATGTTACTGTTAATGATAGTGGCAACTGGATTGTGATAATAGTTGTGGTGGTGTAATTGATAGTGGTAATGTTTGGTGACACAATGGTGAGTAATATAATGTATATCAGAATTATATTGTTTAATCAACTTACACAAGTGTAGATTTTCATTATTCATAAAAAAAAATGTGCATTGGCCCTAAGTTATTTTTGTGTAAGTTTGTAGAAACACAAAGTAAGGGAAACCAAAATCTCCTTACCTTGTTTGCTCCGAAAATAATGAGGTCACTGGAATTAAAGATTCTCTCCAATTTGTTTTCATTGAAGTATTTGATAATATCCGATAAAACTGAAAGAAAGCCATAGAAAAACCAATTTGTTTTCATTAAAGATTCTCTCCAATTTGTTTTCACTAGACTAGTATCACTGCCATAATATCCGATTGAACAATGACCCAACAAGCCTGAAAGAAAGCCATAGAAAAACCATCTGGGCCCGGAGCCTTATCACCATTAAACCCTTGAATTACTCCTAGCACTTCCTCCTCTTTAAAAAGTCATCCGAACTAGTCTGAGTCCTCATTTGAAATCATTGAGAACTCAAGACCATCAAGAAGCGGCCTCCTGGACACTCCTTCAAAATATAAGTCCTGATAAAACTGAGTGATACTAGTCGAAATGGCCTCTTTATCTGGGGACATCTCTCCATTAATCATCAAAGAGGAGATAGAGTTAGACCTTCGATTAGAGTTAGCAATGCGATGAAAGAATGTAGTATTCTTATCACCCTCTTGTAACCAAAGTGCTCGAGATTTCCGACGCCAATTGATCTCCTCTTGCAAGAAGGACTGCTCTAATTCCTCCACAAGCCGAAGTTTCTGAACTCTCTCTTCACTAGATCAGGGATGTAATTCTGCCTCCGCAGCTAGCTCATTGAGGTCAACCATAGCTTGCCCCCTCCTAATCAAAACACTACCAAATACCTCCGCATTCCATTTTTTCAAATCCATCTTAAGGGCTCTCAATTTTCTTGCCAAAATGAAACTAGGAGTCCCTTCGAAGTGGTAAGACTCCCACCACCCTTTCACCTGATCCACAAACCCATCCGATCTCATTCACATATTTTCGAACCGAAATGGCCTCCCATCTTTGGAAAAATCTCTACACTCCAGCATGATAGGATAGTGATCTGACAAGAGTTTAGGGAGTCGCTTTTGATGGATAGGATAATGATCTGACAAGAGTCTAGGGAGTCTCTTTTGATGGATAGTTGGAAAATGATCTTCCCAATCCGTGGAATACAAAAATCTATCAAATACGAGATATGGAGACATCCATACGATTATTAGACCAAGTGTAGCAGGAATGTCCAAAAGCCCGAAAAAAGAAATGAACTCAGAAAAATCCTACATGGCTGGAGTGAAAACTTCCCCCCCAATCTCTCTGTAGGAAAGCGAATGACATTAAAATCACCTCCAACGCACCAAGGGATGCCCCACCAACTAGCCAAAGTTGCCAACTCATCCCACATCAATGACCTCTCCCTGTTAGTTTGAGGTCCATAAACTCCAGAAAAGCCCATTCAAATTGATCAACGACACCCCTGAATTTGCAAGGACCGAAAAATCCCCTACAGCTTCATCAGTTTTTTCCACAACCCTATGATCCCACATCAGCAAGATACCCTCAGAAGCACCAATTGATCCCAAAAACATCCAATCCACATGATGAATACCCCACAAATTACAAAAAAGTTTTTGGATACCAGTTCTATTTTAGTTTCCTGACGGCAAATGACATCAGCTCCCCAATGCTTAATAAAACTTCTAACTTGGAGCTGCTTGTCCCTATCATTAAGCCCTCGAATATTCCAAGAGAGGATTTTGACATTCATTGGGATAACAACAGGACCCTCTCCTTTTTGTTACCTCTGCTGCGTGAAGAACCAATATTACAGTTGATGGTACCAACCAAACCTTTTAACTCCTTACTCCCTTTCCTCCCTGATCGACCAGAGATATCAGAAACTTCCTCCCCATTTACAAGGTTAGTGTGACGAGCATCAATGGACTTTAGAAGAGCAAGGACTTCCTCCTCATACCCTTCATAAGAAGCTCCCACAAAATCTCCAAAATGATGATATTTCCCCAAAACCCAATCAGACGGAGGAGGGTTCTTCCCTACCTCCCCCATCACTGATAACCCAACCTTATCAACCCCTTCTTGAGGGACCACTGAAGCCAATGGAAGCACCTCTAGAGGAACATCCTCCCCATCCCAACAGGCAACCACACCATCCCCCATAGAGAACTCCGAGTCAGCTCACACGATAGATTCTCCCTCATTGTCTCCTTCCCCACCACTAGACTCACCCAGAGCCCAGAAGCATCCCCACCACCACCCATCTCCCCCAACCCAGTCGGGAAAATAGGCTCTGAGTCCTGAAACTTGCCCAAATATGGTTGAAGAAGTGACACCGGAATGGAAAGCCGTCGCCCATCTCGTAACTCAAGAACCCAATCAGATGACGAACCCCATGTACGAGTGACGACCTCACCGGGATGTAGAATAAGAGCCGTGGTCTGTGAATCAGTAGAAGAGATCGGGTCAGACTTGGGAGTGACGAAGCTCGAAGAAGTCTCTGGAATAAGAGACTGTGAAGTCAACGCTGGCCCAACCAAAGGAGGACCGGGTCGAGCTGATACCGAGTCCGAGCTGGATTTGGGTCTCCACGCGAGATTATTCCTCTTGGGCCTTTGAAAACGCTTCGGTGGTCTATTGGGCTTTGCAAATTCCAAGTGGGATTTGCGCTGATCCGTAATTGGCGTGGGCCCATCTTCTACTGTGTGTGGACATTATTGTTGTTTTTCTTTTCTTTTTTTCTCAAAAGAGTTTTTCTTTTTTCTTTTCTTCTTATCTACTTTAGTTTGAATTATATTTGTAATTTCTTTCTTATTTCTTTTACTAATGTTATTGGCCTAATTTAATAGGTCAATTCAAACGAGTGGCACTTGGATACTTCTATTGCAGCAGGCGGGAGGTCAAAGATATTGCA
Source organism: Fagus sylvatica (assembly GCA_907173295.1). NCBI lineage: Eukaryota > Viridiplantae > Streptophyta > Magnoliopsida > Fagales > Fagaceae > Fagus > Fagus sylvatica. The sequence goes on from OU015766.1 coordinate 4,621,179, forward strand.
ATTTGTGGTGTATATTCTTTAACTAGATTCCCCTTTTTAGTATTATCTCAATGAAAGTAGTTTTATCTGATTTTTAAATGAACTTTTTGAGCAAAATTGCAATGTGTTTCCATCTGTTGATCATGTGATATATTATAAGCATCTGTTGATACGCTGCTTTTAGTTGATGGACATCCATATACTGAAAATTGGTGTCAGTAGTGAGAAGATATGTCCGTTCTTGACGCCTTCAATGTTAATGTTCTTTTTATATGTTGTCAGATATGTACCATCTGCAAAGGAATGCCCACTTCTACTACAGCTTCCAAATGGAGAGATTTCAAAGACAAATGGGTTCATATCTCCAGTAAGTTATCATGCCTTTATTATCTTCATACTTTCTGTTCTTATGAAATTTTCTAAAGCTACTAAGTGTGAATGATGACGTGATGCAGATGTGGGGAGGTGTTATTGTTTGGAATCCCAAAGGCTGTCTGAAGGATTCAGAAAGTCAGCATCCTATCAGGCACACAATTTCCCGTCAGGTTAGATGTTTATCTGCAAAGTTGTTCAAGTATATGTATTCTGAATATATCATTTTTTTTTTTTTTTTTTTCCACTTTTTAATCTCAGTTTTAATTCAAAATTTAAATAAACAAGTGAGTTTTTTTAATTGTATCAATTTGTATTCGAAGTGAAAATAATGCCTTACGCTAGTGAAACACAAAGAGCAACCCTCTAGTAGGGGGGCCACCAGCCAACTAGCCGGACTTCCACCACCGGAAAGGTGTGTGGAGGGCCCCTAAGTCTAGAAGGTGGTAGCTTTTACGGTGTTTTAGGTGTGTTAGAGACGAATAATCGATCAGTATGGGAGGAAGCCAATTTTTACAAGTGGAATCGAAATCTTTTGAGATAGCGAAACATGTTTCAACACTGAGTATTACAGAACGTAGTCGGGGCCATGTGAGCTCAGTGTCGATGGGGTTCTTGGCGGCGCGCTGGTGTCGAGAAGCTTTGCTAGAGATTGCCAACTTGTCCACTGCGAGGCATTTATTTCGATCATTTCGTGAAAGAAACTCTGTTTTTGTGATACAAAAACAGAGCAATGTCAGGGGAGTTTTTGTCTCCATTACAGTACTTGGGGAAACTAGGGGTAAAGGGATTGTGATCATCCCTGAAGGGAGAGATGGAAAGGGGTGGCGTGGTGTTAGCAATGTAATTCATGGGCTGTTGAATCCATTGGTTCCAGAGAAGCAGGATTCCAAGCACCGGCGGCCACCCACTCCCACGGTGCAGAATAATTCAAATATTCCCGGAGAATCACGTACCTTCAAAGAGGCCGTTATTCGCGGGGATATCCCAAAGATCTCGCACGTTTTAGAAGGAAATATCCCAGAAATGCGAGATTCTGGGAAGGCGTTGGTCAATGGGTCAGTTGAGCTATATTTGAAGGTTATTTTAGGTGTGGGACCAGAAGAGAAATGGGTTGTCAAATGGGCCGGGGTTATGGATCAGCCCAATGGGGCTTCGGTCTCAATTGAAGATCCAGTGGGAAGCAGTGGGGATACCAATATCTTAGTTGAAGGAGGCCCATCTCGAACTGGGCCCACGAATGTGGGTGCTAGCGATGCAGGCCGAAAGACTAGTAAGCCCAATCATACAAAACCGAATCAAAAGCTAGTCTGGAGGCCTCGGTCCATTTCATCGGCTCAGACCAGCCGTGAGCCTTCACCGAGCCCACAACCTGACCCCACTCCCTCTATTGAAACCGTGAAAGACCCAGAAACTTCCCAAAAAGCTCTGCTCTCTGCAACGCTGCGTCGCCTGGGCTCAGATACTGAGAACGACGTTCAAATCGCTGGAGATGCGACCAAATGGTTGCTATGGCTTCGCGACGGGAGAAGTCTGGTGTTGCCGGCAGCCTGTTTTTGTAAATCGGGGCCCATGCATGGCATCGACGACTCGGACCACGCGATCGTGCCAGTGTACGATGGAGACACGCCGGAAATTTCTGAGAACTGGAGTGAGGAAGATAGCGTGGTGGACTCAGTCATGGATTCGGCGGTGGAAACATATGCTGAAGATGAACAGATGACACCACATGCCGGTGAACATTCGCCACTGATGATTGAACCGATTGCCATCTCTTATCCATCAGGGGACGAGAACAAGAAGGGAGGAGAGAGTTCAGCCTCTACACATACCTCTACACATACCGAGGTCTCCGATTGGGCATTAGAGAAATATGCGGACTTCGGTGCTTCTCTGGGAGCATCATATGAAGGATATGAGGCTGAGGTGATGAACTTGTTATGTGCAATAGACCGCTTGGGACGAAAGGAGGACAATGGGTTGACTTCCAAACCTGCCACGACGAAGAAAGGCACAAGGGAATTGAAGAATTTGGTTTCTACGATTAATTATGAGGGGGGAAGTTCAAAGAGACAGACTGTTAACAGTGGAGGGTCGTTGCTTTTGACATGTCAATGAAGATAGTCTCGTGGAATGTGAGGGGCTTGAACGATGGTTCAAAAAGGCTTATGGTGAGGCACCTTTTAAAGCAGTGGAAGGCTGATCTTGTCTGTCTTCAGGAAACCAAGCTTCAAAGCTTGTCTCGAGGTCTGATCAGAAGTCTTTGGGGAGGTCATCATGTGGACTGGCTTTTTGTGGGTTCAAATGGGGCTTCAGGTGGTATTTTACTGTTATGGGATAATCGCAGCTTGCAGAAAATTGATGAGGCTCTGGGTCTGTACACTGCTTCTTGTAAATTCCGAAGTGTATCCTCTGGTTTCGATTGGGCATTCACAGGGGTTTACGGGCCTCATGATTTACCTGCTAGGAGGATTCTCTGGGATGAGATGTCAGGTGTGGTGAGTTGGTGGGACGTTCCTTGGATTGTGGGTGGTGATTTTAATATTGTTCGTTACCCTTCCGAAAGAGTGGGGGCTGTGCACATCACAAACCCAATGCAAGACTTCACGGATTTTATATTTTCAAATGGGTTAATGGACATCCCGATGGCTGGTGGGCAGTATACATGGTCTAATAATAATTCTCGCTCCAGGTTGGACCGTTTCCTTTTCTCTCCCAATATTGAGGAACATTTTACTATGGTTTCTCAGCGGCGTCTCCCTCGGCTGTGCTCAGATCATTTCCCCATTTTACTCGAATGTGGGCCCACGTTATATGGTAGAAGCCCCTTCAGATTTGAGAACATGTGGCTCAAATCTGAAGGTTTTCATGAGAAAGTCCAGAGGTGGTGGGAGTCGTATGTATTCCAAGGTTCCCCTAGTTTTGTGCTAGCGTGCAAGCTAAGGGCGTTGAAGCAAGATCTGAAGATTTGGAATGAAGAGGAATTTGGGAACATTGATGGCAGAAAAAATTCCCTATTATCTAGTGTCAAGTCTCTTGATGAACTAGCAGATGCACGGCCCCTATCTGATGCAGAGCTGGTCCAACATGATCAGGAGAGGGCAGAATTAGAGAGAATTATTCTGATGGATGAGATCTGTTGGAGGCAAAAATCTCGGGCTCTTTGGTTGAAGGAAGGGGACCGAAACACCAAATATTTCCACCGTATTGCTAATTCTCATCGTAGGAAAAATTCTATTGGGAGCATCATAGTAGATGGGGAGACCATCACTGACCCAGCAGAGATAAATGGGAAAATTGTTGATTTCTACAGCACCCTTTTTACTGAAAGTGGTCCTCGGAGGCCCACTCTAGATGACCTCACTGTATCTACTATTGATGAATCTGATGTGGTTTGTTTAGACCGGGCTTTCACTGAAGAGGAGGTGTTTGATGCTGTCAAGCATATGAATGGGGATAAAGCTCCGGGTCCGGATGGCTTCTCCTTGGCTTTCTTCCAAGCTTGCTGGGGTGTTTTGAAGGCGGATCTTATGCAAGTCTTCCATCAGTTTCATGAGCATGGTACTTTTGAGAAAAGTATCAATGCTACTTTCATTGCTTTGATTCCAAAGAAGCCTGGGGCGATGGAAATGAAGGATTTCAGGCCGATTAGTCTTATATCTGGGGTGTACAAGATAGTGGCTAAAGTCTTAGCAAACCGTCTAAGGCTGGTAGTGGGGAAGGTTGTTTCTGCCCCTCAAAATGCTTTTGTTTAGGGTCGCCAAATTCTAGACTCGGTGCTTATCGCAAATGAATGCTTAGACAGCCGTTTGAGGTCAGGAGTTCCAGGGGTGGTTTGTAAATTGGACCTAGAAAAGGCTTATGATCATGTCCACTGGGGTTTTCTTCTTTATATGCTCCGTCGTTGTGGTTTCACTAGGCGTTGGCGAAGGTGGATTTTCATGTGCATTTCAACTGCCCGTTTTTCAGTCTTAATCAATGGTACTCCTTGCGGTTTTTTTGCTAGCTCCCGTGGTCTGCGACAAGGTGATCCGTTATCCCCTCTTTTATTTATTCTTGTCATGGAAGCCTTAAGTAGGTTGCTCTCTCGGGCGAGGGAAGGGGGTTTTATATCGGGATATGATATTGGCCAAACAAATTTTTTGTCAATATCTCATTTCCTCTTTGCGGATGACACCCTAATTTTCTGCGGGGCTGATTCAGACCAACTCTGGCACTTGAAGGGTGTTTTTGTGTGGTTTCAAGCTGCCTCGGGTCTCAAAATTAATTTGGGCAAATCAGAGTTGGTTCCGGTGGGTAATGTTCCATATGTGGAAGGCTTGGCTGCTGTGTTGGGTTGTAAAGTTGCTGAGTTACCTATACTCTATTTGGGGCTGCCTCTAGGTTCTTCTTTCAAGGACCAGACAATATGGAACGGTATTATTGAGAAAACGGAGAAACGCTTGGCTGGGTGGAAACGTATGTACTTATCCAAGGGGGGCAGGTTGACACTAATAAAGAGTACGTTATCCAATTTACCTACATATTATTTATCTTTATTCCCCATACCAGTGGGTGTAGCCCATCGCATTGAGAAGATCCAGCGTGACTTCTTGTGGGAAGGAATGGGAGGAGAATTTAAATACCATCTTGTCAATTGGGATAGAGTTTGCACTCCTATTCAATGTGGAGGTTTGGGGATCAGAAACTTGGTAACTTTCAACCAAGCTCTCCTAGGCAAATGGCTTTGGAGATATGCAACGGAAAGGGATGCTTTATGGCGCAAGATTGTGGAGCTCAAGTATGGTAGTATGAGGGGGGGTTGGTGTTCTACTATTGTCCAAGGCACTTATGGAACGAGCTTATGGAAAGCTATTCGGAAAGGCTGGCCCAGATTTGCTGCATATGTTTCTTTCAAGGTGGGGAATGGGGCCCTTTTGAGTTTCTGGCAGGATCATTGGTGTGGAGATACATCTCTGATGGTAAGATTTCCTGAGCTCTACCGCATTGCAAGTCATCCAGTAGCCTCAATTCAAGACTTGCTGATTTATGATGGCACAAATCACCATTGGGATGTCAACTTTACCCGGCTGGTTCATGACTGGGAGCTGGAATCCGTTGCTGATTTCTTGGATGTGATTTATTCAGCGGTACCCCACCCAGGGGAGAGTGACAATATTTGCTGGAATCCTTCATCCAACAAGGTGTTCTCTGTAAACTCTTACTATAAAGTGCTTACTTCGCCGAATCATAGGTCCTTTCCTTGGAAGCGGGTGTGGAAATCTTTTGTTCCTTCAAAGATTAATTTCTTTGTGTGGACAGCAGTCCTAGGGAAAGTTCTCACTATTGACAACCTTCGGAAGCGCCGCTTGATGCTGATTGACTGGTGCTGCATGTGCAAAGCCAGTGGGGAATCCATTGATCACCTCTTTATTCATTGTCCTATAGCTAGGGATCTCTGGAGTTTGGCTTTTTCTGCTTTTGGTGTCTGGTGGGTCATGCCTTGTCATATCTTGGCTCTTCTGCAGTGCTGGTCCACTGGTTTTAAACGTCACAGATCTGGCCATCTTTGGGACTTCATCCCTCATTGTGTTATGTGGGTTATTTGGCGGGAGCGCAATGCTCGGTCTTTTGAGGATACTGAGCGCACTGTTCCGGGGCTGAAACAATTCTTCCTTACGAGCCTATTCGAATGGGCTAATGCCTCGGGACATTATCTTTTTCTTTCTGTTCATGAAATGCTCAGCTCTTGCTGTTTCTCTTTGTAATTGTTTCCTGCTGTACACTCTTTGTGTACTCAGGTGGTTTTATTTTAATGAAATTATTACTTATCAAAAAAAAAAAAGTTGTTCAAGTATATGTATTCTGAATATATCATTTGAAAATAGACTCTTGAATTTAAAAGTTGAAGTGTATCAAAGCTTGATACCTTTTGTCCTTTTCATTGCGTTTGTTATATGTTACTGTTAACTATGATTCTTGCTATGTTTGAATTGGATGCCAAGTTTAGCTAATTTTTTTTATTAGTAATAAGAAATTACCCCCAGGGATAACATAATCGGCTGGAGAACACCTCATGAAGCTGAGGTCAATAGTTCGAATCTCCCCCTCCTCCCCTTGGGGCCAAAACCTACTTATCAAAAAAAAAAAAAAATTGATAAGGAAATAGTGAAACCTCAGGTACACAGGAAGTATACAAATGGTTCTCCTGAGATTTTTTATAAGTAAAAGGTGAAAGAATAGCTCGCTCCGTTCTCACTGTGTGGTTGTGTAAGAATTACAAATTTAAAATTTTTAAAAAATTATAAAATCAACAAATGATATTGAGGATTCAAGAATAAAGATTTAAGCGCAATCATAGACTTCTCAACATTATTAAGCATGTGATTCTTTCTCTCTCCAAAGCGTCCACTTGAGGCAAAGAGAAACAGCACTTCATTTGAAACTTCTTCTTTGTACATCAAAATACCTTCCCCACAGAGTTAGAGCTCAACCGTTTTAGGCATCACCCATCGAACTCCAAGGGCTGTTAAGAAAAGGGTCAGAACAATGGATCAACCAACTCCCAACTGCATTTTATAATTGCAACACCAATCCAGTACACCATACCCCACTACTATTGTAAAGAGCATATGAACTTACAGAAGATAAAGTGAAGTCCCAACTAGGGAAGACGTAGGATCAGTTTCATTAGAGTTACGATGACTACAGGTTTAGTTTACGCCCAAAGCTAAGTTTTGTTATTTGTTTTTTCGTTATGAAAATATGCCCAACGATATATTTAGGATTCAGATGGTTAAATGCAATTTTTGTGAAAATTATGTTGACATGTCAATATCTAGAATGAAGATATGCTACTGTAGTTTCGTGGATTACACATTATGAATTGGGTTTTAGATTCAATTTATATACTTTAGTAAATTAACTTCATTTTTGGTATAGTGTTTTTCTGTATTGCCCCATTCCCATTTATTTCTTTTTATATTTTTACTTTTTGCTTGAAACTGTGTGTAGAAGTTAGACGAGAAGGAAGTAAGTTCTACAATTGCGAAGGGACTTATCAAAAAAAAAAAATTGCGAAGGGCTAGAGACACCACTAATGGAAGCGTGCTCAAAATACAAACTTTTACTTTCTAACTCGTTAGATTTTTAATTCGGAACTTGAAATGATTAGAAGTGCATGTTCTATTATTGCAGATGGGTTTTAGTTAATTTTGTCCAGACTTGAAAGACTGATAATCCCTTATCTGAAACAGGATCTTCAGAAGGTTTTTGAAGTTTTCATGGGGCAGTTCCGGCAACTTTTTGGTCTTAAATCTGACAACCTTTATTTTGGTTCGTCTGGCACATACAGCCTTTTAGCTAGTGAAAAAGGCTTCACAGAATGGTAAGAAGAATGATCCTTTTGTGATCTAATCAAAATGATGGGTTGAGTAACTTTTGCTGTATGTTTGATAGAAACAAGTCGTTTGGATTCTGCATATAATATTTTTGTTGCACAAACATTGACCGAACTAGTATTCCAAGTGCGAGAAATGCATTGTCATTTTAGTTGTATTCTTTCTTATGATTTTTCCCAATATGGTCTGGTGCATATTTAGTTCCTCTGGGAGCAAGGTTTAGTGAATTTTGAAGGCTTGTGATAGTCCATTGAACTTCTTTACCTTATATTATCATAGCACTTTCTTCATGTCATTGACTTGGCTTGTATTGCACCCACTATAAGGGTTTTCTTACTGGGCATTTGTTTGCAGGGAATTGGATTTCTTGTCACGGCGACATACATGCTTTAATCTTCATTCGTGTGCTACAACACTTGGATCTCTTTCCAGATTGGTATATTCGTAGTGTTTTTTTTTTTTTTTTTTTTCACATTTTGTTTTCTTCTTTTGAGTTTAGGTATTGATAAATCACCCCCCCTGGCTCCTCCTGATTCAGGAAATTTCTCACTTACAATTTTGCATCGCCTTTTCATGTAGGTTCAATCACTGCCTAGGATGATTATCATGGATGAGATCGGTAAACAGGTGAGTTATCAAGAACTAAGCTTTTTGATTGGTATTGTGTAGTTTTTTTTTTTTTTTTTTTGGTTGAGATTATCAACTGGTGGATGTTCTGTTCCCTAATTCAGGAGTATAAATGGTTATTGGGGTTTATTACCTATGTCATTGTTTAAAATGCATGACCTACGTTTTAAGAATATCTGAGGAAAAGAAAAATTACAAAATCATGCTCTCCCCTCCTCTCCCGTTCCCTCCCCCACCCCATCTTCCCCAACCATTCCTCCAACACAGTTCACCATCAAAAACCTCCCGTTCATCCCAACCTCCACTCCCATACTCACAATCCTCCAATGTCCCCTCCTTCAACCTTTCCACACACACCCTACTCAACCTTTTCCCCATCCCCACATTACACCCCCGACCAACCATATAAAAACCGAACCCTCTTGTATACACTACCTTACATTCATCACTAGATTGGCCTAACCAAAACACATTAGCCCAGAACCTAAAACCCAAGGCCTTACTTCTCAAAGAGCCTTTTTTTCCTTGAGGGTGGGATGGGACGAACAAAGGATAGTTAGAAAGGTTAATCTTGAAGGTGGTGGCAATGTCTTTAGCATCGATTCTAAGTCATTCACATTGGGTTTCTCTGGGGTTAGAGTGGACCCATATCACATTATGGAGCGCAGGGGTTGGTTTAGAGGATCCCTTTGGGTTGGGCTTGGTGGCTTGCATTGGATGTTGGATGTTATGGTCAAGCTATGTACTCTGACACAAAAATTGGAAGGTTTTTTCGAATTTTTTCGAGATGGTTACAGAGTTCTCGAATTCAGTTGTGTCTCAAACCATGGTGGAAGGTTTGTGGAGGTTATAGAATACCATAGTGGTGCTCATCGAGGCAGTATTAGGATTCCCAAAGGTTGGCGGGGTGTTGGGTGGTTTTTGTTTGAATTTCAGGTTCGCAAGTTCTTCCTGAATGAAATTTTGTCTCACGTCTTTGATGAGAGAGTGGCAGTGGTAGGGCACAATGGAGATCTCAATACCCTCTCTGCAGGGCTGGCCTTTGGAGTTATGAGGCTTTGGGCGGTACAAAAAAATGAGGCCTTTTATCTTAAAAAATAAATAAATAAATCAGTAAAAAATTACTCTACACATGGTTTGTGTTGCAAAATTACTAATCAAACTTTTATATTCAATATTTTCTAACAAACCTTATTCAATAGATAATATGGCTAATCTATTTAATCTTTCTTGTGACATATTTGATTGCAAGTAATATTTTAATAATTTTAACTTTGAAAAACTTCTTTCAGCAGATGTGACTGTGACATGTGTATGCAATAGATGCATTTGGAAAACAATTCAAACCCTTGATAAAACTAAGTATATCAGTTGTTGACCTCCCTTCTTGAATGAAAATAATAAGATTGTTGAAGAGAAAGATACTTCATCGTTAAGAATATGGAATCACAGTGAAAGCATTGGTTGAAACATAAGCATTTCTGCATAGAAGTTTTTCCGGTACACAAGCTTGTAGTAATGTTACTACGCTATATTGTTGTGTGTTATTATACTATATTTCAAGTTGAAATTTAGATACTATGATTGCAACCATTAACTTGTGGAAAATAATTGAAAACAACATAATTAAAGAATTGTATCTACTTAAAATATGACGGTTTTATTTTAGGAGGTTTTATGCACAGAACTAGTACACTCCCTTATTATTCATTTTGTTTGTAAACAATGTGTTCTAATGGCATTCAAAAGAATATGATTATTGATGTCTATTATAAGCACTCAAGTGACTCATCTCTCTCTCTCCCCCTTCCTCCCCTCCCTGTACTTTTATTCCTTATTTTTCTTCTTTTTATTTTTGTTAGCTTAAATCCCCAAAGTCCAGACCATGGTCATTTGGCCACCCTGCATTTTCATGACATGTACAGCTGTCGTCCAAAATTTGTTGAAAAAAGTTTCTGAAATAAACTTCAGAAGCTTTGAGCATCATATCAATTTTTTTTAGAGGGAAGTAATCACAGCCTTCACATTTTGTATAATTCACCAAAATAATCCAGATTTGTAAACCATTGTAATAATACCTAAGGGTTGTGATTGGATATAAACTTCTGATGAGTTTTCACTCTATTTGTTTTTTTATTAATATATTTTATTAAAATAAAATGAGATTTTAAATTCATGGGGAGTATATAAAAGGGACATCCATATGGCTACTACCTATGATCTAAAATTTGTAACATCAATAATAACTCTAAAAAGAGGAGAAAAAAATATTTCCAAAACAGACATTGACTTAAAAGACTGATCTCAAAAAAGATAAGATTAAGCTAAATTATTCCATTTCACCTTTGACACCATGAAATGTCCAGCTATTTTATATATGGGACCATGACTCTTTTCTGATTAACTTTCAGTAGTTCTAGCATATGTAATTTTGTACCTCTAATTTATTCATGGTTTTTGCCTGGACAAGGTAAAGTATTCTCTTGAGGCTGCAAACTTGGCTCAAAGTAATGCCTCTCTTGGACTTTATGATGCTTCAGCTGGTATGTCACCCTAACTCCTTGAAGGTCGTAATTTACTTTAGCTTCAATTGATGATTTTTGGCTATATTTCTCACTGCATCAACCTAATATGTAGTATACTCTCCTTTCTTGTCAGTGTCTTCTAGGCAAGCAAGATCCCTGGCAGAGGATGCCTTCTTTCACCCATCAATAATGTCTGTCAGCTACTACTCATTTGAGCATTGTTTTGCTGTCTATTCGGTTAGTTACTTGAACATTTGAGACTTGAATATTCTCTCCTATTTAAAGACTTTCAAATTTAGTTTGAATATCTTTAATATCAAATTCTTAATTGATTATATTTTTAACAGTCTATGTAGAATATGTGCAAATATACTGTGTGCAGGAGATCTGTATGGTTTGATGAGAGGTTTTTTTTTTTTTTTTTTTTTTTTTTTTTTTTTAGATTTCAGTAACTTTTTTTTATTGAAACAAACACAAAAATACACAGTGATCTCACATAGGAGCAAAAGCCCCTAAACCAACTACACAAATTGTCACTGAAATGTGATAAAAATTCCCAGCCAACTAATCTAGATATCAAAAAGCTGCCTATGCCCCTAGATTAAGCATTGCAGTAATTCTCTAGTTAGTCCAGAGGACTTTATGAAGCATGGTGGAGTTTATTTTTGAGCCTTCCATCCTAGCTTTTTTTTTTTGATAGGTAATAAGCTTTATTGAATCTGGAAAAAAACTCCCAAGTGCATAAAGTATGCACTAGCAGGAGGGAAAATTACAAGAAAGAGAAAACAAAGAGAATAATTTAAGTGACATGAAGGGAAGCAACAAAATCTGGGAGAGAGGAGGCTGTTGTGAGACTCCAGGATCTAGAGCAGTCAAACAGCAGCCCCAAGAACTGCTCTTGAAGATGATATAAGGATTTCTCCAAATCTTCAAAAATATGCCGATTCCTCTCCTGCCACAAAGACCACATTAAACAAAGCGGAACCAGGTTCCACGTATCTGAAGAGTGCCTTCCATCCTAGCTTTAACATCCCTTCTAATAGCCTTCACAATTTGCTCTTCTTTTTTAATCTCTCCATCAAAAATTCTATTATTTCTTTGGAGTCAAACATGATACACTATAGCCCACCAAGCCACTTTACACATAGAAGCTCTAAAACTCTTCCCTTTCAAGTTCACTATTCCCCATCTAAAAATTGAATGCCAATCATCAGGAGTATTAGAAACCAAGCATAGTGCCATAATTTGCTTCCAAATCCTACTAGTAAAAGAGCATTTAAAAAACAAATGATCTCTATTCTCAATACTTTGTCTGCAGTATAGGCAAGCAGAGTCCCCTCCTAGAACCCATTCCATTAAGCTTGCTTTGGTAGATAATCTATTCCTTATTACCAACCAGCCAATGAAACTATGCTTAGGAATTGCTTCCTTGAACCAGATTAACTTCCACCAATTCACTTCTTCTCCTTTGGTTCTGAAATGCTCCCAAGTTGCTGCACAAGAAAAATTACCTGATGCACTGATAGACCAAATGGCTCTATCATAGTCCATAATCTGAATTTGGCTGAGCTTGCTTTGGATCTCCACTAGATTCTCTGATCTTGCTGGCCTCCAAACCCATTCTTTATTTCTAAGGACACTACTGACTTTGGCATTAAAAGTACTTGCTGCATCATAGATTATTCTATGCCCATATTCTTTTAACAACACACCATTAGGATGCCATTTATCATGCCATAAAAATATATTGTTTCCATCACCTACCTCATAAGAAATGAGTTTCCTTGCTTCAATTCTTGATTTCAGCAGCTTCCTCCAACCCCATGAGCATTCTTGGGGGATTTGTACTGTACATAAACTTTTTATGTTGTTCAGACAATCTATATTTATATCTAGGGTAGAAAGATTTACTAAACCATGGACATTTTTAAATACAAATGTAGCCTAAAATTTTAAATGTGTGTTTTCAAATATCATTTATCTATTTTATTTACTCAACCTAATCCTTTTTATTTTCTTAAAAAGAAATCAAATGAAAAAAAGAAAAGAAAAAAAAAAAAAAAAAAGCGCTGCGCTTACCAGAAAAAAGAAAATAAAGCTTTCCTTTGTAAGTTTTTGGTTTAATGTCTCATTTTCATTCCCATAAAGTTGTGTTGTTTAGTGTAAGCCAAAATTTTAAGATTTATTTCAGTTGCCAGCCCTTACTACATTAAATGGCATTCAGCTGTGCTAAATCTGCATTTGTTGAACTTTTATATTTGTACTTAACGTGTATGGATTATTTACAGATCAGATTGTGGACAAGTCTAGCTTGTTTGCAACTTGATGTAATCTTGACGCAGGATAGCAGCCTTAATGGGCTTTGATATCCTTTGATCTAGGATCTTTAAGAATTCACTGAATTAGATATCTTGATGAGGTCTTGAAGGCTTCTTGAATGGGTTTGATGCTTAAGGGTTTATGTAGGTTTAGGTAATAGAAAGATTGGATCTTGAATATGTTTGATGGATGTTTAGTATTAAAATAGTGAATAAATCAAGAAATACAGAAAGATAAACGCTAATCAATCACACCTAGGTTTGAATATGTTTGACAGACCAGGACTCCTAATTAATGAAAAGCAATGAAGAAAAATAGAAAAAGGATTCGAAACATAAAATATGACTCAAAGACCTCTAGAACAGCCCGTTACAGAAAATATGAAAATTACCAAACTACCATTTTATTCAAACTGAACCAGCAACTTACTAACATAAAGAAACTTATTACTTATATATATATAACCAAAGCTAGTTTTTATTGACTTATTCTAATGCTCTCACATAAGCTTTTGAAAGCCCATTTTAAATTCTATAAGGATTTTTTTTATAAAATCTCCTATATTTACACTCTCCATTAGAATCTTACCCCATCATATTTTATTTATATGGTACAATAGATAGTTCCATATACAAACACAATTATAATAAATGGGTCCGGCTCCCCTCCCGTTTAAAACCCTCCCATTCTCTCCCATTTTTGCTTAGATTACGCCAAGTGGCACTTGAATGATCTAAAGGTTAAAAAACAACCACATTATACCCACTTTATCTCTCATTATTTGCGTCTTTCTTTTCTCTCTCTTGCCTCTCTTTCTCTTTCACTTTGCAACATCACCACCGCCAGCTTTGATGCAATCCATCAAAATCAAATTCCAGAATTCTTCCCCTTCTCCAGACATATTACCCCGGGACCCCATTAAAAACATAAAAAAACCAGCTTTCCTGCAATCCATCCACAACCACCAGCTTTATAATATGATCTGGTAGACTGGTGTACTTAATTGGTTGGTGTTTGAATCTACATTTTCGGCTTTTTTAAAACCAAGAGTCAATGAATATTATAATATGATTTGGTATTTGATTGGTTGGTTTTAGAATTTACATTTGGGAATTAGTGTGTCTGTGTGGGTAAGTCAGGAGGCTGTTTTTATTTATTTATTTATTTTTATTTTTTTACTGGGTCTTGAGGTAATATGTCTGGAGAAGGGGAAGAATTCTGGAATTTGATTTTGGATGGATTGCATCAAAGCTGGCGGTGGTGATGTTGCAAAGTGAAAGAGAGAGAGGAAAGAAAGATGCAGATAATGTGAGACAAAATGGGTATAACGTGGTTGTTTTTAAACCTTTAGATCATTCAAGTGCCACGTGTCGTCAATCTATGTAAAAATGGGAGGGTTTTAAATGGGAGGGGAGCCGGACCCATAATAAATACCTATTAATAATTACCATAATTATCAAATTTCATTATTTAGAAAAATAAAAAATAAAACAGCGTTATTTTATTTAATTTTCCCATTGTGCATACTAGTACTCAATAATAACTCATATATCCTATGAAAGGTGCCAAGAAGGCTCCACATCCAAACTAGAAGAATTGACTAGAACACAATTCTTGAATATTTTGGTATTTAATCTAATTTTTTCTTGAACTCTCAACTCTTTACTGTATGCATCAAATCTCTCATATATTGAATGTTTTCTACTGCCTTGTCGCACAGCCTTTCTTTCTGCCAGTTGCAATGCATGTCCTCCTGGCAGCATTAAGAGAATGGAGAAGATACAAGCAAGAAAATAGAAAGTACTTAGCATGGAAGGCCGAAGTGAAAAAAGACGCTTAATCATTTTCCTGAACCTGAGTGACATGAAGCAAGGCTGAATGGTTGGATGGCCAGACACTAAATGAAGTTGAAGCATTAAGTAGCAAACGAGCTAGAAGGGTCCAGTTGGGGCAAGGGGCATGATTGCTCGCTTGGATGGCCAGACACTAAACAGTTGAAGCATTAAGTAGCCTAACGAGTATAGAAGGGTCCAGTTGGGGCAAGGGGCACGATTGCTCGCCTTCTAAGCTTCGGAGAAAGATTTGGGCATTGACTGTTTGTTTGTATTTGCGTTTGATTTGTGTTTGTTCTCCCATTCTTTGATCCTTTTGTTGCAATTCCCATCAAACCACATGCAAAGCTCAACCAATACCATTGTCTTTTTCAGTGTGTAAATATCTTTAGACAGTGATGTTTATGATCTTTTGATTGAAAGGCATTGTTTTTTTTTATTTTTTTTTTTTTTTTTTTGTGTGTATGTAGCTAAGCGGGGATTAGACTTTTATAATTAATACCCAGTCTATTTTATGTATACTTCATTTTTAGTATCTAGCTAAGGGTTAGCTAGTAGTAATCCATTTGATCCGCAGGTTCAATCAGTAAAACCAAATTATTCCCAAAGGAAAAAAAAATAGAGAAGAAAGAAAGAATGAATATACTCAGAACAGTTAGCTTTTAGATTCCAGTAAAAATTTGAGGTTTGATTTTGTCGCAGCGTATATTTTCCATGGGCAATCGGTACTTGTACAGTTAAAAGATCAATTCCACTATCCAACTCCCTTCACTGCTAGCTCAAGAGTTCTTGGAAAAAAAAATAGAAAGAAAAAAGTGTATGAATAATGACAGTGTCAGAACAGGGTTTCTTTTGATTCCATTAAACAAAATGTTGAGGTACGTGATTTTGTCATCAGCGTATATTTTCCATGGGCTAATCGGTACTGTGTATTAGTAGATCAATTCCACTATCCAACTGTTCACTGCTAGCTCAAGAGTTCTTGAAAAGTACTATTAGATGATGTGTAATGCTAATGACAGTGTATACGATTTCTAGAGTATAAACATGTACCGTGCAAGGGACCACCACACCAGGGGTATGTGTTTATGACTCGATTTTTTTTTTTTTAAAATGGGCTAAATATGAATATCTCATTTGAAAGCATCAACATGATTACAAATCATAAACTAGTCTCAAACCTTGCTATGCATGGGAAAGCTACTAAGGGTACGTTTGAGTTAGTTGTTTCTAAAAAATTGAAAATAACGATTTTAAAAAATGTGCGTTTTGAAAACACGATTTTGAAATCATAATTAAATGTTTGGTAAAATTTAGGTAAGTGTTGTTTCTAGTAATTGAGCATTTTAATTATTTCAATATAAAATTATTGTTTTAGGTGCAAATTACAAAAAGGATTTAACTATAATTTTAAGACTATCTTATCATTTTAGTCTATATTGTAATAATAATAATAATAATAATAATAATAATAATAACTTGCGGAGATATATGAACAATTTCACTTATATGGTGAACATTTCACTTTCCACCACAAATAATAATAAAAACAATTTCACTCACTTTCCACCACAAACACTACTGACCAGTGATCACACATTTCACCTTCCCCCCACAGTCAACTATAGGCGTGTAGCCTTCTTTGAAGAGCTAAATAATTCAATTGCAGATGATGGATCTACTCAATTGCAGCGAGTGCTCATTCTTACGAATGGTGTAAGCATGTAGCCTTCTTTTTTCTTTTCAATTTGCAGGTTAAAAACAACTCCACCTGGACACCTGGACAAAAAATGGATGAATGCCTTGAATGTGTTGTAGAAGACTTTGGACAGAGGTTAGAGAGAAAGATCAAGAACAAGAAATCAAGGCTAATCAGCTAGCACGCTGTAATTTTGGCTTGATATTTTCGCAAAATGTAGGCATTTTGCTTGATATTTTCGTAATATAAGCAAAACGGTAGGGATATTGTTTAGCTTGTGCTATGTTAAAAAATGGGTTGTGGTCAAATAAAAATTGCGGTTTTTTAAAAAGCAACCATGTGCTTCGATTTGAATATCGTGGATTTTTTGCATTGTTTTTAAAACGCAATTTTGTATACACCGCGTAGCCAAACGCAATCCATGTGATTTATGCGATTTCAACTAAAATCATGCGTTTCTCTCTTGAAATCGTGGGGCCAAACAGGCCCTAAATGAAATCTAAATTGTAGTTAGATGAAAGATACAACTCGAAAAAATAGTTTGTAGTGTGGGGAAGTAAGTTCTGTTTTACGTAATTGACATGGTCACAAAGCTCAATTGCATTACTTGACTACTGATAATTGTTATGCATTAGAAACTTTTTCTGAAACAGTTGCTGAATAACATTGGGTATACTCTTGGACTCGTGGGGCCAAACAGGCCCTACATGAAATCTATTGAATTGTAGTTAGATGAAAGATACCAAGCAACAGTAAGTTCTGTTTTACGTAATTGACATGGTCCAAAGCTCAATTGCATTACTTGACTACTGATAATTGTTATGCATTAGAAACTTTTTCTGAAACAGTTGCTGAATAACATTGGGTATAGGGACTTGATGACAAAAATTGAGGCCAAGCAACAAACAATCCTAACTCACCAACTATACACCTCATATGACAACACCTTCATAGTCAAAATAGACAAAGTGAAGAGAAAATACCCAATTCTGAATTGGAGAGAGAAAGAGAGAACGCCTTTGTAAGAGGATAAAATTGAATTAGGGATTTGAAAGTAATTAAAAAATTGAGGGACAAAAAGTGCTGAGAGAGGGGAATAGTTGTGAAACACTGTTGCGTGGAATTCAAATTGGATTGACGCAAATGATTGTGGGCTTTGGTGCACATCCTTCTGGCAGCACAAATTCGCTCAAATAGCTCTCCACCCGCAGAGTCAAATAATAAAAAAATCCCAAATTGAAAGACAATAACTAATGGGGAGAACAGGCTAGCGAGCAACGGCTTGAGAGGCTAGTGGCAGATCTTTGATGAGAGAGATGTGCAAACAACTTATTAGGCAGATAGTTAGAGAGGCTATCGGGACTTGGGAGCATGCTTAGACATAAATTTCAACTAAAAAATTAATCATCCCATGCGGGGGAGGGCACCAGCGAAGGTCTTTACATTGTACCAAGTTCAACTCAGCCCACAAACTTTGAACATGCTCCACTTTTCAATGCTCTAAAGCTTTAATAGAAATAGTAGGATTCTCTATTTTAACTTGGTGAGCATGTTGATTACGAAACTTCCAAATGACTTCTAAGGTAAGAGCAACCTGTACAGATGCGAGAGCCAAATTCTGATGCAACAAGGATGGAGTCGAGAGAAAGATTGGAGGCTCAGCAACCAGCTTGACCACATCAATATCATCATTAACCAGAAGCAAATCAGCTCTAACACCCCAACAAGTCCTAAACCAAAACATTTTTGTAGCTTGACACTTGAAGAACAAATGCGACAACAAATTCAACATCAGAATTGCATAAAGGGAAACCAAGATCACCTTTAGGTAATCTAGAAAAGAAATTCAGATTAGTAAGGGAAGCACCACTACCAATACACCACACAAGTGTTTTCAATCTTTCATGGATTTTACATTTCCATAACTTGTGCCAAATAGGATCTAGATTAAGTAGGCCCGATATGGGAAGCACATTGTTGAACCACACAAGTGTTTTACAAGGCTAAGGATTAACAGAAAACATAACTTGTGCAAATAGGATCTAGATTAGTAGGCCCGATATGACATTGTTGAAGCTTAAAGGCTAACTTAACAGAAAACATACCTTTAGGATGCAACCCAAGAGAGCTTGTCAGGCCTAGGGACCAAAAGGCAAAATAATACTTGAGATTAAGGGTGTGCAATTATCTGTGAAACCCGACCCGACCTACCCGACAAATCTGTCTGACTTGATCACTCAACCGCCCGCCCGCGAACTCTTATTCGGATGGATACGGATTTACGTTTTTAGATTTTTTCTAGTTTCGGGAGGGTAATAGATTACCCTTCTTTTGTCGGGTATCCACCCGACCCACCCGACACTTGTATTAAGATGAAATCTAACCCTAATTCCCCAAACCCTACCCTCATCTCATTTTCTCTCTCTCTCTCTCTCTCTCTCTCTCTCTCTCTCTCTCATATTTTCTACCGCCCTGCTTTCTCTCTCTCCTCCGTTGCCTCTCTCACGCCTCCCTCACTCCCAGCCTCCCTCGCTCCCTCGCTCCCACGCCTCCATCACTCCCACCCCTCCATCACGACGTCACTCCCTCACGACATCACTCTCTCACAGCGTCACTTTGTCAATCTCTCACCTCACGGCTCACTCCGACAGATTCCTCGCTCCCTCATGGCCTCACCCCGTTAGATCCCTCGCTTCCCTCACAACCTCACCTCGTCAGATCCCTCGCTCAGATTCATGCTTCCACTTAGATTTGGTTTGTGGTTTTGATTTTGTTTTTAGGTTAGAATTTATTTATTTATTTATTTTTTATTTTTTTTTTGGTTTTTTGGGTTAAATTTTTTTTTAAACACCGAGTTTGAATGTTTGATGTTGTATTCTGTAGTTTGATGTAAGTTTGATGTTGTATCATGTAGTGTGATGTTATATTATGGTTTTGATGTTGTATACTCGATCGCTCGACCCATTCAACCTGATCACCTGATCCGTCCGATTCGACCACCTCTATGGATGGTCAACGGATTGCATCCCTTCAAACCCAACTTAGTTGGTTAGGGTGATAAATTTCCCCCAAACCCAACCCGCCCAACCCGTGGCCACCCCTACTTGAGATGGCAATAATGGACTCTTGATCAAATAACTCCTCAAGTAACCCGAATCTCCAAGAATTAGTTTCCACATTAATAAGATTGGCAATCAATAACAGAGTTGTGGATAAAACACCATCTTTGGGGCTAGGAGGAAAGAAGGGCCAAGGAACCTAAAGGTCTTTCCAACAATCCACATTCTTTCCATCGCCAATAATGAAGCAAGCACCTCTCCGAATGATTGGTTTAAGTTTTTCAATGGCTTTCCAAGTGGAAGAAGTGTTTTTGAGAGGCTCACTGTTAATCCAACCCCCATGTACTTTATACTTGTTCCATAAAGCAATCATACAAGGACTATCTCTCCCCGACACAATCATCCAAGTCAACTTGGCTAAAAGCACTGCATTAAATTGCTTAGCACACCGAAACCCCAAACCCACCAAAGATTTGGGGACACATAAACATCCCAAGCTTTCCACACTAAATACCGATCTGATTCTCTATTGGGATTCCACCAAAAATGACGAACTGAGGCTTCCAACTTATCACAAATCGCAACAAGAACGTCTGAGGAGGAAAAAGTGTACACAGGTAAAGACATGGCAACTGATTTAATCATAGTAGCCTTACCAGCCTAAGAAAGGGTTTTACACCTCCAACCCAATAGCCTGGCCTCAAGTATGTCTTGGAGGAATTTAAAGTCTTTAATTCTGCTGGAAGAGTGAAACAACGAAGACCCCAGGTACTTGACATTGGCTTGAACTTTCTCCATGGCCAGAAGAAGTTTAATTTCCTTCTTTTTAACCCGATTGCGAGACACCATCTTGGAGCAAATAAGGCCAGATTTATTGCGGTTGATGCGCTGCCCAGACCATTCATAGTAATTTTCCAAGCAATTATCCAGAATTTGAACTTCCCTACTATTCGCCTTGGCAAAAAACATGATGTCGTCCGCGTACGTAACTTGAGTAAAAGCCATGCCATTCACATTCATCTTGACACCACTAATAGAACCATATAGAAACACTTTATCAATGAGCCTGGATAGCATTTCCTGCCCGAGAAAGAAGAGGTACGGCGATAGAGGATCGCCTTGACGGAGACCCCGAGAAGGATGAAATTTTTCGGTAATCCCTCCATTCACCATAATAGAAAAAGAGACAGAAGATATAAATTCCATAATCCAACCAATAAAGATAGGACTAAAACCAAACTGCATTAACACCAACTTGAGAAACCCCCAATTGATCCAATCATATGCTTTCTGAAGATCTAGCTTCAACGCAACAAATCCACCTTTGACTTTACTCTTTTTAAAACTGTGAAGAATTTCTTGGACTATCAACTGATTCTCAGCGATCCACCTACCGGGAATAAAAGCTGACTGTGCAGAAGAGACTAACTTTGAAATAACAGATCTCAACCGATCAACAAGCAGTTTGGAGACAATTTTATAAATAGCGTTGTACAATCATCCAAACTAAAGAGGTACACTATGTGAACTGGGAGACCAAAGAAGCACGTGAACGATTCATGATGGACTTGACCAAATGCTGCCTATGTGAGAATGACAGACTATCAATGACAAGTAAGACTGTGAGACACCAAGGAAAAACATGGCTTGACAAGTAAATGTACTAAGCATAGGCCATTCGATTAAAGCATCCAATGTGAGTTGAAAACTGTAAATCATATTTCAAACAACGGGGTTTGAGATACTTACTCGTTGCAGAAGACCCGGATCAATTTGGTTGGCTGGTTACACTGCTTTTCTTCTTGAATTACAAATCCCTCTTTGCTCTCGTGTTCATCCTTGTTCTTGTGGGTTGAGGTTGGCTACTAGAGTTGTCCTTCTTCCACGAACTAAATTCTAAGAGATTTCTCACACTTAGTGAGTTAGAGAGCTTTTTCTCTGTATAAAGTATAAATTGTTCTATTCTCTTTTTGGTCTTCTCTACGTATTAATCATATTCACAGAGAATATAATTATTAGATAGAAGCATATCCCTCTTTTTAGGGATTTGATAACCCACTATCCCATGATTTGATCCAATTCAAATCATGGATAGTTATCCTTATCATATGACCAAATGGGACTCGCAACCCATAGTGGGCAGATCATGGGCTTGGGTCCATCTCGACCTATTAAATTATAATAGCTCCCACTCGCCCACACAAGGTGAAGCGTCCACCTACATAAGGTAAAACAATCTCTCAATCTTCACAATAATCTCCTCATACTAGAAAATAGTTCGTGTGACCTCACGAGAAGAACGTACAGCCTCAAGTGCAACAATTATCAAATCATCTCTTGACCAATAAAAGTGCATCATTCGAGAGCATCTCGATTATACCCTAGACGGTTTGACTATACCAGATTAAGCACTCTTCACCCCTCATGGTAAGCAGTGTTTTACCCCAAATATGTGATGTATTCATGTCCTATATTGCAAACACATTACAACATAGATGCTGGCCAGCAATGAGTTAAATAACATGGTATATTATCAAACAGTCTTCCCTAAGTCCTCATGTCAATTAAATTGGGCTCAATCATTTTCCCAGACATGCCCCGTCAGATCGAATCACTCATGGTCCTTGATTTGCATGCTAAAGTAGCGACATTAAGCTTCCTCTTCATGACATAGTCTTAGGTCGACAAAGGGTAAAAGTAGGATCATTGATCCTTGTGGCTCACAAAGTGATGAAGCATGAATCATTCATCATTCCCATTGTTGGTCGGCATAAAGCACATATAGTATGAATTGTATGCTATGGCGTTATCTTATAAAAATGAGCATGTCACTATGAATGGGTAGAAATGCCATACAAATCTCAGTCTAGTCGCTATGCAAGCACCTAAACTAAGTTTTCAGCCTAGTTACTCTCCAAGTGCCTGCCTGAAAAACTCACATTCAGTTATAATTCAGGCTACATAGAGTCTTGGCATCACTCTATGTTCGACCTATCATGAGGTCTCATCTTAGCTCCATCTAAGGTGACATGTCACTAATAAGTATATATATCTTGCTCACCTTCTAAGCGCCAAAGATATAAATGTCTTAATTCACTATCTTTGCGCTAAATGACATAAATGTCTTATCTTGCTCGCTATCTAAGCGCCAAGGTGAATCACCCATGTGAGAGGGTCGATTCTTGCCTGGTGACATATTTCAAAGATGTACTATCAACAATATTTCACATAAGAATAAAGTTGATAAAATGAATACTCAAATCTTAAAACAATAACAATAATGTTGATACAGAAACAAAATATCTAAGCATATCATATCCTATGGAGTCTTATACACTTAGCATGAGAGAAGAACAAATCTCTAGCAATAGGCTTGGTCAAAAGATCAGCTACCATGCTACTAGTAGATATATGTTGTAAGATTACTTCCCCTTCTGAAACCATATCTCAAATGTAGTGGTATCAAAGCTCAATGTGTTTGGCCTTCCCATGGTACTTAGGGTCTTTTGCATACGCTAGGGCTGATGTACTATCAGAATATAGTAATACAACATCCTCTGCATGAGCTGTAACACCTAAACGTTGCAAAAATCTCCTTAGCCAAACAGCTTCCTAGACAGCTGCTGAACAAGCCACATATTCTAGCTCCATGGTAGAGAGTGCAATGCATGATTGTTTCTTACTACACCAAGAAACAGCTCCACCTCCTAGTACGAATGCATAACCTAAGGTGGACTTGTGCTCATCCTTGTCACTAGCCCAATCAGCATCGCTGTAACTTGTCAATCTCAGGTCCTCGCCATAATAACATAAAGCATGATCAATGGTTCCACGAAGGTATCCGTAGAATCCTCTTGACCGCTCTCCAATAAGCAGGTCCAGGATTGTTATGATAACGACTAACCATGCCAACTGCAAAACATATGTCTGGACGTGTACACAACATCGTATACATCAGACTCCCAATTGCAGATGCATATAGCACTTTGGACATTTGATTATTTTCCTTCATCATTCTTAGGACACTAGTCTAGGCTGAGAGTTACATCCTTTTTTCCATTGGAGTGTCAATGGGTTTGGAGTTATGCATATGAAAACATTCAAGAATCTTCTTGATGTAAGTCCCTTAGGATAAACTAAGAAGTTTCTTTGAACGGTCTCTAGTAATCTTAACTCCCAGCACAAAATTTGCTTCACCCATGTCCTTCATCTTAAAAGTAGAGGACAATCACTTCTTAGTGGTGACAATGGAATCCATGTCATTTCCAGCTAACAAGATGTCATCAACATATAATGACAAGATTAGAATGCTTCTCTTGGATCGTTTAAGATACAAGCAATGGTCCTCTTCAATCATCTCAAACCAAAAGAGGTAATGGAATCATGAAATCTCAAATACCATTGCCTAGATGACTGTTTGAGACCATAGATGGAACGTTTAAGACAGCATGCTTTGCGCTCATGTCCCTGGACTTCAAAACCCGCTGGTTGAGCCATATAGATCTCTTCATCTAGTTCTCCCTTGAGAAATGCAGTCTTAACATCCATTTGGAAAAGCTTTAAATCCTATTTTGCTACAATGGATAGGATCAGGCGTATAGATGCAAATCTCACCACTAGGGAGAATGTATCCTCATTGTCAATACCCTCTCGTTGGGTATAGTCTTTCGCCACGAGGCACGCCTTGTACTTGTCAATTGAACCATCTGCCTTGCGTTTGACTTTTAGAACTCATTTGTTTCCAATGGTCTTGTGCCCAAGCGGAAGATTAACTAATTATTCTTGTCCATGAAACTCATCTATTCCTGCATAGCAGTCATCCATTCATTCCTATCTGGTGAATGAAGGGCTTCATTGAAAGAAGCAGGCTCATCCACATCTTTAGCATCACCTAGGAGAACATTCCCCTTAATCTCAAAATGACGACGGGGAATGTGGCCTCTGCTGCTAACTCGGCGCACTTGAGAATCTTGAGCTAGTGTAATACTCTCACTAGGTTGAAGACCACTCCCACTATCTTCAGCGATTACAAGATGAGGAATTAATCCCCCACCCTCGCTTGAAGATGGTAAGGTGCCTTCATCTTCCTCTAACTCATAGAGGCCAAGATCTTTGTTAGCATCACCAATGTTAGGGAAATCAGTCTCGATGAAATCGATATCGCATGACTCTATTTCAGTCATTCCTCCATTGGGATGTTCACCATGCATGACATATCCTTTCAAGTTATTAGAATATCTTATGAAGATATGCTTCCTAGCTCTAGGGCCCAATTTTCCATACTTATGGGTGGTGTTGTGTACAAAACCAACAGATCTTCAAGGGCGTAAATACTCCAAATTGGGCTTTTCACCTTTCCAAAGCTTGTATGGGGTGGAGGAAATAGAGTGAGACGGCACACAGTTAAGTATGTAGGCAGCAGTCAAAAGTGCACCCCAAAAAGATATTGGGAGGTTAGCTTGCGCCATCATAGATCTAACCATGTCTAACAGTATTCTATTCCTTCTCTCCATTACACCATTTTGTCGCGGAGTGTTTGGAATTGTAAGTTGTCTACATATCCCCTTTTCCTCACATAGATCCTTATATTGATCAGACAAGTATTTGCGCCCACAGTCAGTTCGAAAAGTTTTTAGGCTCTTTTCATGTTGATTCTTAACCTATGCTACAAAAAGTTTAAAACAATCCAAAGCTTCATAGCGGTGAGCGGTCAACTAAACATAACCATATTGCATGTAGTCATCAATAAATGTGAGAAAATATAAGGCGCCATGACGTGCCTTTGCATTCATAGGTCCGCAAATATCTGAGTGGATTAACTCAAGTGGTTGAGAAGCTCTCACAGCCTTACCAAAAGGCTTTCTACATGCCTTGTCTGCTAAACAAGGCTCACATATAGGTAGGTCGACCATACAGAGTGGGCCTAAAAGTCATTCTCTAGCTAACCTAGCCATCCTATCTTTCCCTATGTGCCCTAGTCTGGCATGCCATGTAGATGAACTAATAGTCATATTACAACCAATTACAAAAGTAGATGAGGTAGAAGATTCAAATAAGTATATTTTAAAAAAACTTTCACAAATTGACCCATGTCCAAAAATGACATCATCCAACAAAATATCCAAACCATTCCAACTTAAATGAAAATCATATCCTAACTGCAACAATGTAAAAACAAATAAAAGATTATAAAGGATTCTAGGCACATAAAGGACGTCATGGAGAAATAGTGTGCGCCCTGTGCGCAAGTGAAGTTAGTACAAACCCACTCCTAATGCTTCTTCATAACTTCCATTTCCCATGTACACAACATGGGTCCTAGTTGGAATTTTTCTATAATCTACGAACCCTGCTCAATCTCGAGCTACATGTCTTGTTGCTCATGTATCTATAATCCAATCAAAAATAGATTTAGCAACAAATACATGTGAGCATACAAAAATGCTACTTGGATAGCATACATAAATGCTACTAAGATCGAGTGAAAGGGATACCATTTTCGGCTCAGTGCAATCACAAGGGAAATGTCCCAGTTTGTTGCAATTGTAGAACTTAACTTTGGATATATTTTTCTTTGCACCGCGTTTGCCCCGCTTGTACTGATTTGCACCTTTGTTGACTTTGGGAGCACTAGTGCTAAGCCCACCCTGCCTTGCTGCCTTACCCTTGTCTTTGTGCTTAAACTCATTTGGTTTATGCTGCCCGCCATGGGCGGTAAGGGCTGCAGATTTGGTCGCCTCTTGGCGCTCTGCTTCCAATTCCACATGACAAGATATATCAACAAAGTTTTTGATATTCTCTTTTTTAGGTCATGATTTGTTTCATGCTTACCCATGAATCAGGCAGGGATCTTATTACAGCTTGCACTTGTTGCTCATCAGTAATGACATTTCCAACAGCCTTTAAGTCATGAATCATCGCAGACATTATTCTAAGATGTTCAGTCATCGTATGCTTTGGATCCTTACGGTACACCTCAAACTTGAGGACTAGGCTCCTTAGCCTAGTGGTAGATATACCACCGAAGTCAAACTTAAGTTGGTCCCACATGTCCTTGGCATTTTGGAAAGTCTCATATTCTCCAATCAGATCATCATGCATGTTGCTTAGCATAGTAAAGAGCGTGCTTCGATCTTTTTTAAATCAAGACTGGTAGGCTTCCAAATCACATCTGTGTTGGGCTGTATTCTCATCATCTGGTCTAGTCATATTACAGGACAAGGTTTCCAGGAGCTCTTGCTCATTGAGAAGATACTGAATCTTTCTATGCTAGATGTCATAATTGTTGCCAGTTAATTTATCGCCCCTAGTTAGATCAGCTACTACATTTTTTGCTGCCATAATTTCTACATTCAATTCACAAAAGGGTCGACTTATTAGTTATTTTGCACATTTTTCTCTTATTTAATCGAAAATCCAATTAATAAATATTATCTTTCCACACATTTGAGATTGAAACTCTGCTAGGCTCGGAATCATCTTCCAAATTATGTGGAATGAAAATATATTTATTAATCAATTTTCGAGTAAATTTATATATTAGGGGTATAAGGACCTTGCCTAATATTTTCCATTTTATTATATTATTGTTGACACCTCCATTTTGCAACCATTAATTTTACTTTTTTACACTTTAGTGCATAAAAGGGTAAAATGGTAATTTCACAAGCTTGAAAATTCAAAGTTGGTTCATAAATTTAAAATCAGATTTTAAGTGATTAGAATTGAATTAAGAATGAGAGTTCATTTTTTTGGATTGGAAATCGAATCAAAAACTAAGATTTTATTAAAGAAATAAATTCAATTGGTTGAAATGACGCTTACCATGAGCATACATGTATAAGATTATTTATTAATTAATTTGATTGGTCCTTTAAAGGATTAAACTTAAATTAATTAATAATTAATTCTTATTGGTTAGAATACCATAATATGGTAAGTATCAGTGCACAAGACAATATTCAAAGGATAATTTTAAATTTAATTAATTTTTATATAATAGATAATTATTATGACTAGTAATTATCAAATTATTTATTAATTAATTATTTAAAATAAAGAGATCCCGAAATCAATTGATAAGGGACTTCTATTTTGACTAGAAGTGATTAAAAATGAAAGAAGTCGAAATTATCTACATGAGTGCCGATCGACGCTCAAATTTCACGTGGGAACCGATCGGGCCTCTTTGGGTACCGATCGGCACCCAGATAAGAATTTTATTAAGAGTCAAATTCTTGTGCCACCAATCTGATTTTAAAACCCTAATAAGCCTCCTAGGGTTCCAAAACTCGGGATTATTCATTTTGGGGCTGCCATATAAATAGAAAATGTTACTCATTTTCAAAGGAGGTTGGAAAATTAGTCAGAGCAATCCTAAACAAAATTCAAGAGAATTTTTGCAAAGGATTAGACTTTGGAATAAGAACACAAGTGTGTTCTTATACTCAAGTCTAGAGATTAAAAAAACCATTTTTTATAATCTCTATATCCAATCTTTCAATTTCATTTTTAATCTCTTTTAATCATATTTAACGGTTTTTCTCAAAAAACAATTTTCAGGATCAGTGGTATTCTCAATCAAGAGGCCGCATCTCATCACAATCAAATTTAATTTGGACACTCATTCAAGAGGTTGCATCCCAAAAGGTACAATCTTTTCTTTTTTAATTTAATGCAGCAACTTTAATTGTACAGAATGCATGATTAGATTTTAATTTTAATTGCTTGATTAATTTTTAATGCACAATTGCTAGATTGCATTGTTTTTTATTTCTGTCTTATGAATGATGCAAATCTGATTTTTCTAACATGTTGTACTAAAATTACCGCAACTTTAAATTTTCTTTTTTCATGTGAGATACATGCTTAAATGATTTTAATTGCTTGATGATTAATCACTGTTTAATTTTTTTATTGCATGTACTGTTGTGATGCTATGAATCAAATGCGAGTATGGTTTGTTTGAGGTTGTGAACTTAGACTAATGAATCCTTAGAGACTAACCTAGGTCAGGTTGGATGGGTGCCTAACACCTTCCCATCCAATCCCCTAGCCCCTGAATCCTAATCTTAGGGGAAGATTAGATTAGTTTATGTATCCTATTTACTTTCTTTTTTAGATTGTATTCCGGACCAAAGCCTTGTATTTTGTTTTCTTAGATTGTATCTAGGGCAAAGTATGGTAATTTATTTCTTTTCCAAACCATTGTATTATTTATTCAATCAATAAAATATATACTTTTTTCTTAGCTTTTTTATAAAAATTAGGTGGTGACTCTATTGTAAATTCTCCTAAAGATTAGGATAGAAAATAGTGAAAGTAACCATTTTTGAGAATCATGTTTAAACCTTTATGGGTTAAGGGTCGGGGTTCTCACAGTGGCGACTCCACTGGGGACTTAGAGGGCTAAACTCTAGAGTAGGATCCTTAGACTATAGTTCACAAGTTGTTTGCATTGTTTGTTACTCGCTTTGATAATTGTCATTTTGTATGTCATGCATTGCATATGTGATCTTGCATTGTGTGTTGTTAACCTGGAAGCCACAGTAGTAGTAGCCTTGGATCACGGTCCCCCTTAGATGTGGGTACCCTTGGCCAACCTAACACCCCATGAATACGTACTCTCGACCCTCTCGAGCAAGTATATAATGGTGAAACATACTGTGAGCCTTTGATGCCCCTCGCATGCATTGGTGGGTATGTTGAGCCCAAGTAATGGGGAACCTTTTTAGCCTACCCTCTACCCTCATGTAAAAGCCCATTTAGATCTTTCCTCTAGGATGATCCAACCCAATAAAGCGTGCATTCATGATTGCCTTTGTTTGAACCTAGGCCCAAGTCCAACGCTTAAAGCCTTGTTTGCTCTTGTTTGAACCTAAGCCCAAGTCCAATGCTTGTGGCCCACTTGGATGTTGTTTGAACTCAGGCTCAAGTCCAATGCTTGAAGCCCACATGAACTTAAAGGAATTAAAAGCCATCATTAAAGCCATTATTGAAGTGAATAAAAAGCCCAAAAGAGAAAAGTTTCTTAACCAATCACTTTTTGAAGGCAAAAATCAATCAAGTCCAATGTTTCAGACCCACATGGTTTTAAGGAGATTAAAGGTCACATGATTCTAAGAAAATTCAAAAGAGTTAGAATCCATCTAGTCATGTTGAAAAGAAAAGCCCAAGTCCTATACTTGAGGCCCACTTGGTCATTTAAAACAGAAAGCCTAAGTCTTGTACTTGAGGCCCACTTGGTTATTTTGAAAGAAAAGAAAAGCCTAAGTCTTGTACTTAGCCCACTTGATCATTTTGAAAAGAAAAAGTTCAAGTCCTACTCTTGGGCCCATCCTTAAAGAATGGTTTAGGAATCCAAATTACGCAAGGTAAAAGCTCAAGTCCAATGCTTGAGCCTAGTTTTATTAAAAGGATACCTAATCCATCAAGACATTGATTGAATCAAAGGTCCAAGCCCAAGGCTTAAGACCAACACGACTTTGCTTGAGTTGAAACCCAAGCCAAAGGTTTGAGGCTCACCTGATTTTGAATGAGTTATTTAGCTCAAGCCCAAGGCTTGAGGTTCATATGACTTTGGTTGAATTGAAGCCCGAGCCCAAGGCTTGAACTTCACCTAATTTTTCTTGAATGAGTTAAAGTCCAAACCCAAGGCTTAAAGTTCACATGACCTTTGTTTTTGAATCAAAGCCCAACTTCAAATCTTGGGGCTCTCATGACTTTGTTGGAATCAAGACCTAAGTCCAATGTTTGAGACCCAAATGACTTCAAATAAATTCAAAACCCAAGTCCAACGTTTGGAACCCATCCAGTCATCTTGAAAAAAAAGGGCCCAAGCTCAAAGTTTGAGGCGCACATGGCTATTTTCTTGAATGAAATTTTAAGCCCAATGCTTGAGTTTCACATGATCCTATTCGAATTAAAGCCCAAAGTCCACTATTTCCAACTCTTATGATTTTGGACCTAAATGAATGAAAGCCCAAATCCAATGGTCCATGCATATGATTTTATGATGAATGCCTAAGTTTGAAAATCATAGTCCATTGACTTAATGAGTCTAAGTGCACATAATGTAAAGGTTCAGATCATGTACAAAATTGACAAATGGATTCGCTTCACAAGAAAAGTCAAAAGCCCAACATCATTGCTCCAAGGCCCACAAGAATCAAGTTTGACTGTCGAAGGATCAATTCGAAGAAAGCCCGGTTTGTTCATCATCAGATTTCTCAATGGATCAAGAAGACTCAAACAATTCCATGGAGAACTCAAGGGACCGGTCATGCCATCCGAGACCTCATTGACCAAAAGACCTTTGTTCCATCTTCACCAGGCGGTTAATTCAACTTCTGTTGAGCCAAGTGAAGACTCCACAAGCTCCCAAGCCAAGATTTCATTCATGAGGTTTTTTCTATCTTTCTTTTGTTTAAGTTCATTTTGTTTGCTCATTTTGAATTCTTAGGAACATGTTGCTTAGGTTTTGATTGAAACTCATCATAGTAATGTTTGTTTGAATTTATTGTTTACATTTTTCACTTCAAGCAAAAAAAAAAAAAGAAATCAAAAAAATCAAAAAGCTAAAAAAAAAAAAATCTCTCTGTCCAACTAAGGCGCTTGGGCCCTTAAGTTGCCTTCAATGAAGAGTCCTGAACTAGGGGCATGGGTCCCTAATGACTCCCAATTTCCTCAAGGCCCAAAGCCTAAGAGTCCATCCAGTCATCCAATGCTCAATAGGCATGATCTCCAACTACTGCTGGTTTTCAAAATATGCATATTCAAAAAGAAAAAAATCTTGTGGATTGTTTTTCAAATGAAGGTGTTCTTTCAAAACCAAGAATCGCTCTTCTTCTAGAATGAGTAAAATTCAAAATTTTCAAATTGTGCATAAGGAAATATCTTTGATAAAATCTTTTTGCAAATCATGAGATTCCATAGCCTTACCGATCAATTTGCATAAAGAAGAGATTAACTTCATTTAATTCATGTAAGGATCTTTGCTCATGATTTAGAACAAAATGGAAAGAGATCCTAAATGCAATCAATGGAAAAATCACATGTCATTTGATTAAAGTGCAAAATCTTGTTTTGAGAAATTTTAATCTCAAAACAACGGGTTGTTACTTCTTTTTACTCTAAGAGAAATCTATCAAGAAAGATCATATCTTTTTGCCGATAAACTAGCATTATTAGGGATGGGAAGCCATCTTTGGCTCGATCACATCATCTCAGAAATTAACTTGTCACAAATTAATCCATTGTTAGCCCATTTGAGCCTATATAGTTAACCTCTTTTCCATGAACACATAATAAAAAACTTAAACCCAAGGGTGGGAAAAATCCAATGTGCGCTGATGTCGGGTCAATTTTGATAAGGGATGGATAGTATAGTAGTGAAGAGGGTTGTCGAACCATAGGGAGATTGGAATTCAAGAGACACTTTTAAAAGGGTAAAAATAAAGAAAATAATATTTTGAGGTTTGTAGAAAACTAATAATTAAAATTAAGAAAAATGTAATGGGTAAAAATGCTTAGACATTAGGTTCATCCACTTTATAAGAATACTATTAATTCAATTTTACCATGTCATAACTCAATTGATGGTTTCTCATCCCAAACCATCAATCAGAAGATTTGCAATAAAGACTTTATAAATAATTCTAATATAAATTTTTCTAAAGATTGTCCATTGATTAAAGCATGAAATCAATAACTACACTAGAGAAATCATAAGACGACGATATACTCTCAAGCAATAACGCAGCAAACAATAATATCTAATGCAATTAAGGTTTTGTATTTGATAAATCTAAGGTTCTTACATAACTATAAGAAAAGCTTGACTGAACTTATGAAACGGTTCAAATCCAAAAAGTTTCAAATAAAAAAGTAATATAATGGGTATGAACAATCAATAAAAGAAATTATAAACATTGAAACACATTCATGGCATTAAAAGAATAAATAGTATCTTACAAGGGGAATCCCCCTTAGTCTAAGCTAAGGTTTTAGCCTTCCATGAAAAATACTAAACAAAAATCTAAAGAAAACATTGGGGGAGAGAGGCAAAGAGAGACTAAGAGAGAGGAGCGCTCTTGAATTTGACCTAATGAACCTTTAAATAGGTCTAGAAATCCTAATAAAACTAGAATTTTCGTAGGTTTAAAATCCCAGATTTTTCAGGTTTTACTTGACTGCCACGTTTGACCCATTATAAGTCTGAAATTAGGCAATTCTCATTAGAACACAAAATTGTAGCCCTTTGAATCAGCTTTCCTGCCTAACTTGAATCGAATCAATCTGATATTTGAGTTGAAAGTTATGGCCCAAATACGAAGACGTGTGCAAGCTGGACTCCTAGTATGAATTGGATTGCGATTTTTATTTGGACTCTAATAGAATTGCGTTGACCTTCTTTTGCTTCATTAAGACCTACAAATATAACAAACTAAGTTAACACTCTATGGGATCAATATAACTCACATAAATGGTAAATTTCATGCGATGCAATGAAATTAAAGAATTGTAAAACTTATGTATAATTCAAAGTATCATGCATAATAATCCCATTAAATTCTCTCTGAAACATAGGTAAATAAGTCATATTTCATGACTTATCATATGCATACTCAAACCTCATTCTGAGGAGGAGTCAAACCCAATGCTTGTCTGTAAAAGAGCGAACAAAGGAGGTACAAGTGTACCAAAAGTTTGTAAAGAAAGTGTGATGATTAGGGGCATGTTCAAGACCCACCTTGAAGAAAGGTCAAATATGTAATCCTTATTCACACTTACTAGGAGAGATTCATGTTAAGCTCACATGAGAGTCCAGCAAGCTAAATCCGACAAGGAGCGACATGCGTGTATGAAAAAGCAAATAATTGTGAAAGAAAAGTTCAAAAAAGACCCGCTAGGTTGAAAACCCGAAAAGGCGACCTAAGCAAAAATTGGGTAACCCAGTAGGTTGAAAACCCGAAAGGGCGGCCTAGGTAAAAGTTAGGGTTTCATTCAAAAATAAAAAAAAAAAAAACTCAAAGAAGAGAGATGAAATCTTGAAGAGAGAAAAAGATGTGATATTCCTTCAAAACCTCAAAGAGTAGAAGAGATATGAAATTTCAAAGAGCGATGAGAGCCCTTCAAAGAAGAGGAAGAGTGATGAAAAATTGAAGAGAGAAAGGAAGATGAAATTCCCTCAAAACCAAAAATGAGTGTCCATCAAAGTTGAAGAGCTAAATAAGAGAATTGAAAAAAAAAGAAAAAAAAGAATGAGGTCACACAAAGGAACAACTTGAATGAAATAAAGAGAGACAATTGAGAAGAGACTTTCAAGAAGCCGATTCAAAAGCAAGCACTAGTAAAAAGGGAGAAAGCTTCTCTAATGTCTGAGTTTTAAGTAATGCACAATTAAGAAAAATATCCAAAATGGGATTTTAAGCCTTTTATATATCCTTCATTTCAAATACCTGAACCCAGCCTACATTACAACCTATGAGTAAAGACCTCCTTGAAGTCTTGATAGTTTTTAGGCACAACTTTTGCGATGATTTCTCTTAGATTGAAAAGAAAGAAAGCCCGAGGTAGTCAAGCGCTACTAGCAAAAGATCTTAAAAAAGAAAATTCTCAAATTAGGGGCACTCCCCTTATTTGCTCTAAGACAAAAATTCTCAAGCTAGGGGCACTTCCCTTGTCTGTCATCAAACAAAAATGACTTCCCAAATTAAGGGTACTCCCTTTATTTGTCCTCAAATAAAAATTCTCAAACTAGGGACACTCCCCTTGTTTGCTTTCAAATAGGAAAAATTCTCAAATTAAGGGCACTCCCCTTGTTTAATCTCAAATGAAAAGAATTCCTAAATCAGAAGCATTCTCTTTGTTTGCTCTCAGTGAATACCCTCAATTCTTCAAGCACTATCATGCACATTATTTGATTGCCTTTAAGGATTCAATCTCACAATGCTCAAAGTAAAAAAGCAAGGTTGTTTACTTGAATTCAATGACCTTAATCCTTCCCAATAAAAGAGAATGGTTTGGCTATCGAATGTCATGATCAGCCAAAAGACCTATTCGAAGGGACTACCTTTTGCTCATTTGAAAAAGGAAAAAATGATTGTTCTCAAAATTGATAAGAACACCACGTTGCAAACAAAGGTTTCTACACCACAAAGTTTTAAAAGAAAAATTCAAATCATTTTCAAATTTTCTCTTGAATAAGCTCATTTTTAAATCACCATGCAGACTTGATCAGAGGTCTCTATCATCACCATGGTTGACCAAGTGTCTTCCAATAAATCTTGAACTACGTCTTGACCTAATCCTCCTATAAGAGGTACGTAGGCAGTCTATTAAAGACTCGGCCCCAATCATCTGCATGACCTTTGGATAGGTCAAATCCTTGAATTACGTCTTGACCTGATCCTCCCAAAAAAGGTACGTAGGCAGTCCAGCAAAGACTCAATCTCAATCATTTGAATGACCTTATGGATAGGTCTCACTTTTGAACTACGTCTTGACCTGATCTGTCAAAAAGAGGTACATAGGCAGTTTATCAAAGACTCGATCCCAATCATCTGCATGACCTTTGGATAAGTCAAACTCTTGAATTAC
The DNA here is from genome assembly GCA_907173295.1 of Fagus sylvatica. NCBI lineage: Eukaryota > Viridiplantae > Streptophyta > Magnoliopsida > Fagales > Fagaceae > Fagus > Fagus sylvatica. The sequence goes on from OU015766.1 coordinate 4,656,570, forward strand.
GTTTGAACCTGATCTTCCCAAAAGAGGTACGTAGGTAGTCCATCAAAGACTCGGTCCCAATCATCTGCATGACCTTCGGATAGGTCCAACTTTTGAACTACGTCTAGTCCTGATTCTCCCAAAAGAGGTACGTAGGTAGTCCATCAAAGACTCGGTCCCAATCATTTGCATGACCTTCAAATAGGTCCAACTTTTGAACTACGTCTGGTCCTAATCCTCCCAAAAGAGGTACGTAGACAGTCTGTCAAAGTTTCGGCCCCAAGCACCTAAATGACCTAAGCTTAGGTTTGGTGGAGAACTCAAAGTGATTGACTTGAAAATAGTTCACTTGCACAAAATGTTTTCACAACATGTTTAAATTATGGGCATTGGCCCAACATTTTTGTATGCAAGCATGCTACACTAGGGGCATCGATTCATTTGTTCTGTTTGTCAATATGATCTTTTGCCAAATATGCTCAAACTAGGGGCATGCACCCAACTGACAATCCATTGGACCATCCATCAACAAGAGTCCACTCCAAAAAATATTGCCACATTTTCATCAAAATACCATTCCCCAATGGAAACACCAAACTCAATCCTCCAAGGAATAAGCTGTCGTCATCAAAAGAGAATGAAGCCAGGTAAGTATTGAAAAGCCAAGGTATGTGTTTCTAACCACAAATTCCTTAAGCAAGACAAAACAAAAAAGGTTTTCCAAACTTACCCCAACTTTCACACAATGAAACGCATGACACTTAGGGTCTTGCGACAAATCAAATTCAACCTTATCGACATCCAAAGCGTATCAAACCAACTTTGGCTTCCTAGGATTAATTTCCTCAAACACCCCTGACACGTAAACAAAAAAGCTATCAAAACTAAAACAAAGAACCACATCAATCACCATCATGTAATCACGAGAAAATTAACCAAGCCTAACTCAACATAATCAAGACTTAAAATTGACCAACCAAAGTTAAAAATCATCACAAACAGCAATTCCAACTCAAAGCAAACAAATTCAAATTTAAACAAAACTTACAAACTTGAATCAATTCATAAATCCAAAAGCAAAACCACTGTGCCAAGTTAACAAACCATCAAATCTCAACCAAATGGAGCTGATCCAAAACAACTACCCATCTCAAACTTAATCAACCAAACTCAAGAAAATCAAAAGAACAAAGTTTTTAAAAAAAAATCATTGGCCTCAAAAGTTGCAAAATTTCTGCAAAATCAATCGAATTTGGCCACACATTTCAATCAAACAAACCCAATCATACCCATGATCACAAAGCAATCACCAGACTCAAAATTTTAGAGACACATTAAGAAAAAACAAAATCAACTCAATTATGCAAAAAGCCAGCCCAAATAAACAACCAAAGTCGAAAAATCATTTCAAACTTCAAATCTAACCCTAAGTCAATCAAAATTCCAAACTCTAACCCTGAGTTAGCATCCATTTTGAAATCTGACACTAAGCCAATGACCCCGAGTCAAATAACCAACACAAAGATTTTAAGCCTCAATACGAGCAAACTAAAACAATTTTTTAGCCTTAAGTTGAGCATTGAAAAAATCTTCATAATGGAACAATCTCAAAGAACAATTTTTTTTTTTTTTTTTTTTAAAAACCTTCATGGAAAATCTCCAAGAATAAAAATTCTTCACAATGAGAATCTCCAAAAATGCTAATAATAAAAAATCTTCATGGAAAAACTTCCTCATGGACAAATCTTCATAAGCACATTAAAAACAATCTCCAAAATCAATCATTTAAGCCTCAAAGACGAGCAAATCACCTCTCAATCAAAATTAATTCCTAACCCGAGTCACCAATCAAAGATTAAACCATGACCTCAAATTGTACCCAAAAAAAAAAAAGATGAAATTCTTGACCTAGAGTCATCAACTGAAAGCCAAATGTAAATGAATCTTGACCCTGAGTCATCATCAAGAGAATTAAAATTTGACCTTGAGTCAAAAATCAAGAATTGACCCTGAGTCATCATCCAAACTCAAAAAAATAAAAAATAAAAAATCGACCCTGAGTCAAAAATCAAATCTGACCCTTTGTCAAAAAATCAAAATCAAAATTGTGACCTTGAGTCAATGTTATCAAAACATTTCTTCCTAAAGCACTTTGCAGAGGTTGCAACCAACAAAATTTCTTCTTAGGACACTTTGCGGAGGTTGCATCCCACATATCTCTTTCTAGGATACTCTGCAGAGGTTACATCCCAATAATATTTCTTCTTAGAGAACTCTGCAGAGGTTGCATCCAACAACATTCTCTTTGACGCAATTCTGTGGAATTGCATTCTCACTCGGCATTCTTTTGGGGCAACTTTCCGAAGTTGCATTTCCAACACTTTCTTTTTTAGGCAATTCTACAGAATTGTATTCTCAAAACTTTTCCTTTGAGGCAATTCTACGGAATTGTATCCTCAAAATATTTCCTTCAAGACAACTCTTGGGAATTGTATTTTCAAAATATTCTCTTTTAGGCAATTCTGCAAAATTGTATTCTCAAAACATTTCATTTGAGGCAACTCTCCGGAGTTGTATTCCCATACTTTCCTTTTAGGCAATTCTACGGAATTGTATTCTCAAAATATTCCATTTGAGACAATTTTACTGAATTGTATTCTCAAAATATTTCTTCTGAGGTAACTCTATGGAGTTGTATTCTCAAAACACTTCATTTGAGGCAATTTTACTGAATTGTATTCTCAAAACATTTCCTTTGAGGCAACTCTGCAGAGTTCTATTCTCAAAACACTTTCTTTGAGGCAATTCTACTGAATTGTATTCTCAAAATCTTCCCCTTTGAGGCAATTCCGTGGCATTGTGTTCTCACACTTTCTCTTTTGGGACAACTTTGCAGAGTTGCATTCCCACAAATGTTTGGGGACATTATATCCCCATGTGAATAAATTAATGGTCACAAAATGAGATGTCATACTTGCATTGGTGTTTATTTATTGCATAAATTCCACCAATGAGGGGCATCTGTTGACACCCCATTTTGCAACCATTAATTTTACTTTTTTACACTTTAGTGCATAAAGGGTAAAATGGTAATTTCACAAGCTTGAAAATTCAAAGTTGGTCCATAAATTTAAAATCATATTTTAAGTGATCAAAATTGAATTATGAATGAGAGTTCATTTTTTGGATTGGAAATCGGATCAAAAACCAAGATTTTATTAAAGAAATAAATTTGATTGGTTGAAATGACGCTTACTATGAGCATGCATGTATAGGATTATTTATAAATTAATTTGATTGGTCCTTTAAAGGATTAAACTTAAATTAATTAATAATTAATTTCTATTGGTTAGAATACCCTAATATGGTAAGTATTAGTGCACAAGACAATATTCAGAGGATAATTTTAAATTTAATTAATTTTTATATAATAGATAATTATTATGACTAGTAATTATCAAATTATTTATTAATTATTTATTTAAAATAAAGGGATCCTGAAATCAGCCGATAAGGGACTTCTATTTCGACTAGAAGTGGATTAAAAATGAAAGAAGTCGAAATTATCCACTTGAGTGCCGATCGGTACTCAAATTTCACATGGGAACCGATCGGGGCTCTTTGGGTACCGATCAGGCCTCTTTGGGTATCGATCAGCACCCAGATAAGAATTTTATCAAGAGTCAAATTCTTGTGCCACCAATCTGATTTTAAAACCCTAATAAGCCTCCTAGGGTTTCAGAACTCGAAATTATTCATTTTGGGGCTGCCATATAAATAGAAAATATTACTCATTTTCAAAGAAGGTTGGAAAATTAGTTAGAGCAATCCTAAGCAAAATTCAAGAGAATTTTTGCAAAGGGTTAGACTTTGGAATAAGAACACAAGTGTGTTCTTATATTCAAGTCTAGAGATTACAAAAGCTATTTTTTGTAATCTCTATTTCCAATCTTTCAATTCCATTTTTAATCTCTTTTACTCATATTTAATGGTTTTTCTCAAGAAACAATTTTCAGGATCAGTGGTATTCTCAATCAAGAGGCCGCATCCCACCACAATCAAATTCAATTCGGACACTCATTCAAGAGGTTGCATCCCAAAAGGTACAATCTTTTCTTTTTTAATTTAATGCAACAACTTTAATTGTACAGAATGCATGATTAAGTTTTAATTTTAATTGTTTGATTAATTTTTAATGCACAATTGCTAGATTGCATTGTTTTCAATTTCTATCTTGTGAATGATGCAAATATGATTTTTCTAACATGTTGTACTAAAATTACAGCAACTTTAAATTTTCTTTTTTCATGTGAGATACATGCTTAAATGATTTTAATTACTTGATGATTAATCACTGTTTAATTTTTTATTGCATGTACTGTTGTGATACTATGAATCAAATGCGAGTATGGTTTGTTTGAGGTTGTGAACTTAGACTAATGAATCCTTAGAGACTGACCTAGGTCAAGTTGGATGGGTGCCTAATACCTTCCCATCCAATCTCCTAGCCCCCGAATCCTAATCTTAGGGGAAGATTAGATTAGTTTATTTATCCTATTTACTTTCTTTTTTAGATTGTATTCCAGACCAAAGCCTTGTATTTTGTTTTCTTAGATTGTATCTAGGGCAAAGTATGGTAATTTATTTCTTTTCCAAACCATTGTATTATTTATTCAATCAATAAAAGATATACTTTTTCTTAACTTTTTTATAAAAGTTAGGTGATGACTCCATGGTAAATTCTCCTAAATATTAGGATGGAAAACAGTGAAAGTAACCATTTTTAAGAATCATGTTTAGACCTTTATGGATTAAGGGTCAGGGTTCTCACAATTATCAAATAATATAATCATGCATAACATTATATATTAACAGATAATATAGTCATGCATCATTGGTTTGTGCCATCCAACATTCATTGCGCAAGAATCCCATGTGGATTCCTAAATTGACAATTTAGCTTATATTAAGAATATTCCACGTATAATGTTGGTGTGAAACACATCCTCTTACAAGTTTTTCCCTTAAAAGAATACAACCTTATAATTTAAATTACATACCCAAAATTAATCCCTACTACAAAGGATCTATTTTACATTAATTTAAATGGGAAAATGGGGATGTCACATTTCACATTATACCTCATGGAATATTCTTAAGCCATACACACATACAAAAACATTAGCTTACATAAATTGTCAATTTTGCCTATCCATTAATCCTAAAACTAATATGCTTGCACATCAACAAAAATATTGGTCTTTTAATGGATGGGACGGTCCAAAAAATTCTTTAGGGCACCAAGCAAAAAACAACACATATCATGCTTTCAATCAATACAAAAAGATTGTAATAGCTACACTAAAATTTCCAGATTTTAATCAATTTTTCATAATTTTTAATCACAATAAATATTACAGAAAATTATCCATTATAATATAAATCTGGAAAAAAATATATACTTTGCTCTATATGTATATAGAAACATATTAATGTCACAAAGACAATTAATTTGAGCAACTTAAATTTTTATAATAAATGATTTAATGTTGGACAAACCTTTTCCAAAAGGAAAACAATAACCTGGAAAAATAAAAATAAAAATTCTTTCCAAAACAACATAATATTTTCAGTTTAGCCGCACCTGGAGTCTTTCTCCTTTAATAGGAAACTTATATGGTTTAGAAATCCTAAGAAATTGTTACAACTAACAATTCAGTATAGTAACATTTAGGACTCTTCCTTTCGGCTTAAAGAGCATACCAAAACTATCTTTTATCTTTAGAATAAAATTAGTCTTTAAAAATTGATCCGTGAAAAATTGATCTTTTAACACTTTTATATCAAATTTTCCCTTAATTCTTTGGTCCGTTTTACACGAAATTTTATCAGATTGTTCCTAACTCATAGGATCATAGCCATATAAAAAGTTTTACATAAAAACTTTACCATTTTAACAATAGTTTAATCCAATAAAACATAGCATCAAAGAATATCATAGCATAAAAAAAATAGCGAAGTAAGCCAAACTATAGCTCTGATACCAATGTAAATCATATTTCATACAACCAGGTTTGAGATACTTACTCGTTGCGGAAGACCCGGATCGATTTGGTTAGCTAGTTTCACTATTTTTCTTCTTGAATTACAAATCCCTCTTTGCTCTCGTGTTCATTTTTGTTCTCGTGGGTTGAGGTTGGCTACTAGAGTTGTCATTTCTTCCACGAATTAAATTCTAAGAGATTTCTCACACTTAGTGAGTTAGAGAGTGTTTTCTCTGTATAAAGTATAAACTATTCTATTTTCTTTTTGATCTTCTCTACGTATTAATTATATTCATAGAGAATATAATTATTAGGTAGAAGCACATCCCTCATTTTTAAGGATTGAATAACCCACTAACATGACCAAATGGGACCCACAACCCATAGTGGGTGGATCATGGGCTCGGATCCATCCCGACCCTTTAAATTATAATAAAAACATATGGTGCCTATGCTGCCTAAGAAACATCAAATAGTCAATAATTAATTATTTCGTGTTAATTCAGGCATGTTATATATGGTTGTGGAATAATGTTCAATAATTAATTTTGTGCTTTAAACGAGTTTTAATGCATAGAAAGATTTTGAAAGTGATTCTAGCAAGCTCTATCCAAATCGCACTGAGTTAATGGGCAAATTGCACAAGAAGGATATGAGTAGATTTTTGTTTAATAAGGAGGTCTAAATGACTCAATTTTGACACGTGCCTTAATCAAGTTAAAGCAAGTTAGTCCAATTCAATTTGAGCCCAATTGGAGAAGCAATCAAAGGAAAGTCGTATCAAATTCAAATCGGATTCAAAATAAGATTCCAACCTTGAGTAAATTCAAGTTGTGTTCCTAAGCTTATTCATAGGGCTATGAATTCTATAAATTCGTATTTCATAAGAATTTATGAAATTTAACCTTAAGGAAATCAGAGCAATAAAATTTATAAATGGTGGTCAATCAGAGCAATAAAATCATGGATTTTTTTCCTTATGAAAATTCTACTTGTATTAGGATATTTCTAGTCCTATTAATTAAGGATGCAATAGGTCAACGTCAAGGGCGGAGCAGCCTTAGAACGAAATTAGGGTTTTCTAAGAGTTCTTTATCAATTTTTAGAGTTTTCTTTGGTGTAATAGTTTGCTAGAAGTCTTGCTAAAGTAAGGGGTGAAGCCCTAACCTTTTATTTGTATGTTCTTAACAATTCTTTTATGTTTTGAATGCTTAAAATATTATGATTTTTATTGATTATCTCTCTAGAAAAGTGTTTTATTCTGTATAATTATTTGATTTAATATAGATTTTGGGCACATTTTTTTTTGAAATGATAGAATTTAAACATGGTGTCTTGGGTTGCTCTTAATCAGGCCAAGACATTGTTGTGAGGCGGGATTAACCCAGATTCTCGACGACAAGAGACGTTAGTTTTGAACCCACATTTTGGGCACATTAAACACTTGGAATTTGTTGTGAATTCATTCATTAGTTTTGAGTTGGCATACTACGTCACTATTTATTATTATTTTAATAAAACTGTTAGTTACATCAGTATTTTCCATCCATCACTTAACGACAATGACCAAAATGATACAAAGATGAAAGATTGAAGACCCATTTTAACACATTTGAAAGGTTGAGTACCATTTTGGCATAAAGACTATAGGTTGAGGACTAAAATAGTAATTAAACCATAGTTTTATTATCATATTATTTACCATTTATTTATTTTTTCTCAAAATAAGAATAAAATTGATATTTTGCATTCATTTCATTAAAAAAGTGAGTGTTACTCCCACTTTTAGGAGAGAATGGAATGTAACAAATCCCTCATAGCCATTTCAATTTTTTCCTATTAAACTTTCAAACACAGGAATTGATGAAAATATTATTTAAAAAAAGTTAATTCATTACAATCTATTCATTTCCCCTCTCCCCCAAGCTGAAGGTTAGGCGTGGGAGAGTATTTTGTGGATGATTTTATACAGGTAAAATGCACTAAGACTCCCAGAATTTTTATGTTGTTACAATAAAAGCCTCTTCCATTTAGTTTTTTCATTTTTTTAATGATTTGGTGCAAAGAAATGTTAAAATAGACTCATAATGGACAAAATGAGTCTATTTGTAAAAGTACAACATTTATGTACTAAATTGACACAAAAACTAGAGGATCTTGGTTCATTTTATATATTTTATATTTTAGGGGTTTTCATAATGGCGTTTTTGGTAATCTCCTGAATTTTGTTCTTATCGTCCAATAAACACAATATCATTAAATTAAGGGCTTCCACCATATAACACTGAGTTACTGAGAGTGCCAATGTACTATATTCACGCCAATTAACAACATTACAAAGCAATGTAACTAAACTCAATCATCTTTGAGTTTGAATCCATTTTTCCTGTGGATAACAATAATTAAAGGATTGAATCCAGCATATCACGAAACAAAACCACATTTTTGGATTAATTGTCCGGATACATATACATAATGGTAGACGCAACCAACGTTAATGCTTTAACCCATTATGGTAAGACCGTTGATCCCAACCTATGGGAAGAATCCACTCATATATCTAAGTTGCACCAAGTCGTCACATGAAGACAGTTGAGTATTTGATCTTTTAGACTAGTATATCAAAATCAAACTCTGCATTTGTGTGGACCTAATTGCTACAATGTCTCCTTATGCTAAGATTTAGATCTCTCTCTCTCACACACACACACAGTGAATACAAGTCCAAAAAGAGCTTCATAAAAGAAACCAGAAAATCATTACATTAGAACTTCTACATCTGTTGCAAGCTAACAAATTCACATTGGTTTTGACATCAATAATGCGCTAGGCGAAGCAACTATCAGCAATACAGGCAGTCAAAAAACGAGGGGGAAGGGGATTGGCAGAAAAGGAAAAAAAGAAAAGAAAAAAGGAGGTTATGCAGATTGGAGCAGTCAAGACAGGACTGCAACATGCAAGTATTGTACCAAAATAATGATACATGTAACACATCTGGGCAAATAACCGGTTTCCCTCCCACATATCAGGCTCTGGATTCCAATGCCAAAATTATCTTCTTTCTTGGACCCTGAAACCAAAACCCAAAAGCTTAGATTGAAGCGTAGGAAATGTAGAAAAAACTGGATGACAAAACATCACGAAAACTAAATTTCCACCATATCAACAAAAACCCAAAAAATGAGGGATATTTAGTTATTTTTCATGACATCCAGATATCAATGAAGGAAAACAAGCTCCAAGGTAGTTTCTTAGTAAAAGCTAGGATTACATTAGAAAAGCCACACTTCAGCCAGACTTAGTTATTATGATCAATGTGCCTTCAAATTTAACAGAATTCACAGCCAAGTGGAAAAGATAATAATGATAATAAACAACAACAGCAAAAACTTATACTTGATCACCAACAAGCCCGACAGACCAAGAAAGACAACTCTTTTTTAGGTTTTTGAACTTTAAAATTGCACCATAAATACAGAATACAACTCTAGAGAGAGAAGAGGAAAGAATTTCACTTGAATGTCTTGTACTAACAAAAAGGTACCGCCCATGAGTGAAAAGATGGGATAAAATCAGCTGTAATAATTTGGATATATGTGACGAAAGATCATGGCTGCATTAGCATGTGACGAAAGATCATGGCTGCATTAGCATGTGACTGAGCAGAAAAATAGATTTTTGTGTAGAAAATGGCAAAGGAAAGACAACGGAGAGATCATAAGGATGAAGCTATGAGAAAATGTCAATTCCCAAAAACTATGACCTTGTAATAAAGTAGGGGATAAGATGCATTGCCATACGCAACTTTGGTACTAGGCAGAGTTCAGTCAAATAATAAATTCTATATTCAACTGACAATCAATAATTTCTGATGACAAACCACATCATCAATATAGCTCAATCTGAAAGAAATATATCTGGACAAGAATTCAAAATAATTAAAGTCATTAAAACTTATGTAAACTGATACTTGAGTCATTCTCAAAACAAAAAAGCAGATGCCACAACACAACCCCAGGAATAATATTGTGAACCAAACCCAACCCCCCAGCCCCCACCCCAAAAAAGAAAAGAAAAAAAAAAAACTCATCTCCTATTCAGATGGAGAAGATCTACTGATAATCAGGGTAGGATCATAGGTTGGAGACTATGAACTCTGCATAAGATCCTCAACCAACAAAAACTTGATAGTTATCTGAATGGCAACAACAACAACAGCCAAGCCTTACACAATGTGTTTGGATGGAGAGGGAGGAGAGATCGTGGTTCTCACAAGAGGGGGAAGTAGAGAGAAGGAGATGAAGCTGGTTTGATTCACTTTGTTTGGATGTTTTGAAAACGGAATCAAACTTGGTGGACAAAAATGAAAATCTCAAACTTAAGGGAACAAAATGAAAACAACCCCAAACTTTATGGGGCAAAAGTGTAAATTAGTCTTTTACGTATTTATAGGCATATTTCATGTTTATTTTAAGTTTCCAAAATAAATAACTATCAAAATCTTTAATAACATGTCTAAAACCAAAGTAATTTAAAATAAATAAATTCTTCCCACCAGACTGAGGACACTCATGCAGGAGTGTCCCTAGCATGTCCAGGGGCTTTGGAGTGTTCGTGCTGGAAATTTCTATTAACTCTTCTCTGAATCAGAATTTACAACAATGATTAGGCTATTTCCAGTCCTTTTCTACTAGGGCTAGGATTCCAAAGTAACAGAAAAGTAATTTAAAAACATTTTATACCAAGCAGGAAATACTATATCAAACTACAGACCTCAAAACATAAATAATAAGACTCATGGGCTGCAGGTACATTCCAAATCTGGAAGCCACATTACCCTAACAAAATTAAACTTAAGAAAGCCTAATTAGAACTGACGTAGCAGCAATCTAAGCTGAACAAGTAATATAAGATTCAATTCAACCAAAGTTAGCTAAGCAAGGTCCTAGGAAAGCTCTTTATTATCAGCAATATCCCAAATTAGAGCTTGAGTACTGGAACCCACTTTTCCTTGCTTCCAAAAAGTCTTCGAAGGATCCTGACATCACCAACAAATCTGACATTTTGTTTATGATAGGATGTGCCAACTTTCACCACTGGTATAGCCCACTCTCCTTATTAGGAGAATTAGGGTTCAAATCCCCTTCCCCCATTGTTATTACTATTGAATTATCACCAAAAAAAAAAAAAACCATGTCCAGCTTCTAAAAAATTTTCTATGCCCCTACCTTCAAATATGTATTATGCTTTTATCTTCTTTCTAAAACAGTTGCTAGGAAATAAGATTTTGTATATTCATTACAACTATCAGCTTAGAGAAATGTGGTTCGTAATCTTTACGATTTAGAACCAACCACCAACAAATATACCCTAGATATTACTGAAAATAGTACTGATAGTGCCATCTATAAATGCATTTAATTCATATGTATAGTTAAAATTATTTTAGATTTTGCAGTTGTAAACAATATATGATTGCTGCACAGGCACAAATTTCATGCTTCATGCTTCCATAGGGACACAAGATGTGATGTAACTCAGACAGTGGTCAACCCAAATCAACTCAGAAAAACTAAAGAACCTGACTTCAGATCTGGTTTCAGTTAGCAAGAACAGCTCAACGTCCAGAGCTATGGTGTGACAAAACTGAAGAAAACAAAGGAACCAATTTGAAAGTTTTGTTCTCCAAACTAAATTACAATGCTGGGACCGCACATAGAAATGGTGTGAGTATAATTGGTCAACAAGTTACACATTTGAATCCCCTTTACGAGAACCTTTATAAAGAATCAGTTGACTGGCAACCAAGGATATATAGGTTGCCTTCTATTGAGAGGGAATAAAGACTTGGGTCCGGACAAGTTCACCATGCCTTTCCTTTCCAACAGTATTACTAATAATAAATTAATTAATTAATTAATATTACTTTCAACAAAATTGTACCCCCAATTTGCAGGTTGAAATTAGATTTAATTTAGAATAATTTTTAAAAGTTGGTCTTCTTGGTCTTAAAAAGAAAAAAGAAAAAAAGAAAAGATGATCAGGCAGGAAGGGGAAGTCAAATTTAAGTGCACGGTTCCTAATTTATATATATGAAAAGTTCCACAAATCCAATATTTTCTTCTTTTTTTGGGTTATTACTATGAGAAGCTCCACAAATCCACTGTTAACCCAAAATAACTCTTAAGATATTGCTAAAAAATGCAACATGAAACTATGCATGTTGGCCCAAGTTTCATTGGGTTTACCATTGGTATTCCTAAAGCCTTGAGGTCATCATCAGTCATGTGTACTAGAGCAGTCATATCAACCTGCAGAAACAAAAGGGGGTCTAAATTAAGACAAGCCTGAAAGTGGAGATAGAAAGCAACAAATATGTAGGAAAAGTCTTCATACTTCCTCTGCTTGAAAAGTAATAAGATACTTTTCGAGACCCAAAGAGTTCAGAAATTCATCCACTGATGTACCAGCCTGCACCAAAAGAAGTAGGACTCAGAAACTATGTAGAACTGTAGTAATGTATATGTATGGGTGCATAGAAAGGTCCAAATCACTTCAATAGTGTAGGTTTAAAATAAAAATAATAATAAAAATTATAATGGAACTCCAAGTACTAAGATAGTCAACATTTTTTTTTTAGATGAGGAACCTCACCAATGCAAGACCATTTCGGGTAGTAAACCCAGGATACACGAACCCCCCCACCAGAACTGTGCAATTGCCACATCATATCACACCCCCCCCCCCCCAGGGGATTTTAAGTATCATGAAAATCTCAGAGGAACCGAACATTCCAACTCCTTCCCACCTGTTAAGACCCCAACCATCCCACATCCGTGGGTATGCTTACCCTAGCCACTAAGGCACGGATTGGCTTAGCTTAGCATTTGATTAAACATGTATTAGCTTATATTCATGATTAGTAAGGTCCAAGCTATCCAAGCTTGTACCTTGTTAGTTAATTAAGTGCATTGGGGGTCTAGTACATTCCTAGGCTTTAACCCCTTGTACTTAATTGTTAGAGATCCTCTAAGGTTGTACCTTGGTTGTGCATGAGAAATGCATGACCAACTCAGCCAATGAGAGGAGAGCATGGCTCGGCCAATGAGAGGGGAGTATGAGAATGCATGACAAATGCATGATCCTCTCGGCCAATGAGAGGAGAGCATGGCTCGGCCAATGAGAGGGGAGTATGAGATATTATCTCTCCCACTCCTCCATTGTTGCCCATTTTATCAAAATAACTCCATTGTTTACTCATAGAATTCTCTCTAGGAGATTATAGATTTAGTTGATAGAATTCAATAAGAATTAGTAGGTTTTGTTCATGAATGCAAGGGGATCAATCCTATTGGATTGAATTATTCAAAGTGTGTGTTGATTGTGTGTGATTGTTGAAGGGAGATTGAGGGTTCTAGAGAGACAAACCAAGGGGTTCCTTTCATTTGGTATCAGAGCTAATTACGAGCCATGGTTATTGAAACAAGAGCTGGAGTTCCAATCGGAGTTCTTGATGAAGGATTGCAAAGAATGCAAACTCAAATTGATGTGCACTCGGGTGCAATTAAGCAATTGTATACAAAGTGTGATCGGCTGGAAGCTAAGGTGGATAATGGTTTTGATAACCTTCAAGCCATGATGAGAGAGCTGTTACAGAGGCAGCCAGGGGTGGAGCAACCAGTTGTGCAACCGGTGGTGGAGCAACCAAGGCAAGAGGTGCAAACTCCAACTCGGGTTCAAGGTAATTTGGGAGATCAAATTCCAAGAGCTCCTAGAGAAATCCATGGGGTTCCATTAGGGGCTGAGATGAGGAATGGCATGCCAATGAGACCTCCAAACCAGGACATTAGGCTCCAGCCCAATCAAACCCGAGTTGAAGTGCAAATGGGAGAAGGTATGGAAAATGGGCAAAATAGACCCATTTTGGGTGATTTTGGTGACCCGATTGAGGAGAGAAGGAATGCGGGAAACAATGCTAGGTTCATGCCTCAATTTCAAGGGCATTTTGATGCTCCTTATGAGGAACCTTGGCTAGGAATGAGGCAAGGAAGGCAGCAAGGGGCAGCAAGCACAGCTTGAGCCCATTTTGGGTGATTTTGGTGACTCGATTGTAGAATCATTGTGTGGTTCGAGTAATGCAAGGCCTCCACCATCTTTTGAAGGCCAATGTGGGCTGTATGGTGAAGAATATTGGCATGAGAAAAGGCTTCCAAGGCAGCAAGGGCAGCAAGCACAGCCACAAAGGCATGCTAGTCAAGCTAGGGAACCAAGGAATGCTCCATGGCCTCAAGGTGATGTTGTAGAACCTTGGTATGATCATGGAGGGGGCAAAGGCAATTGGGGAAGAGCAAGGAACTATCAAGGACCTCAAGATAGAGATCCTTATGGAAAGAATCAAGATCCACTCCAAAGGCAACAAGGAAGGCAAGCAAGGGAGCCGAGAGCAATGGAGCTTGAATTTCCAAGATTCAAGGGAGGTGATCCTACTTCTTGGATGTTTAGAGCAATTCAATATTTTGAATATTATCAAGTCCATGATGCTTCAAAGGTAATGCATGCCTCTTACCATTTAGATGATGATGCATTGATATGGTTTAAAAGTTGTGAGCATGATTTAGGTTGTTGGGATACTTTTGCTAGAGCAATTCAACTTAGGTTTGGGCCTCCTAGCTATGATGATCCTATAGAGTTATTGATTAAACTAAAGCATGTTAATTCCATTGAGGAGTATAAGGGGCTGTTTGAGTCACTTAGCAATAGGATTAGGAATTTGTCAAGCATGCATAAACAAAATTGTTTCATGAGTGGGTTGAAAGATGAAGTGAGGTTGGCAATCAAGATGCAAGGGCCAAGAACCTTGGGTGAGGCCTATGCATTGGCTAAAATTCAAGAGCAATACCTAGCTAATGTCAAGAGAAGCACAAGGCCTAGTTGTGAGGCAAACAAGGACAATTGGGAGCAACATAGTTCTCAACAAGTTGCTGCCCAATTTGGTCCCAAAGTTGCTGCCCAAATTGATCCTAAAGTTGCTGAATGTGATCCAAAGGTGGCTGCCCAAATTGTTCCCAAGGTTGCTGCCCAAATTGATCCTAAAGTTACTGCCCAACTTGATCCTAAGGTGGCTGTCCAATTTGATCCTAAAGTTGCTGCCCAACTTAATCCTAAGGTGGCTGCCCAAATGGATCCTAAGGTTGTTGATCCTAAACCAACAAGTGCAAAGCCTACAATGACGGTGCAAAAGCTCACTCCCAAGCAAGTGTTAGAGAGAAGAAGGAAAGGCCTATGCTACAATTGTGATGAGAGTTGGACTATGTGGCATACATGCAAGGCCATGAAATTGTACTTGATTGAGGAAGTACAAGAAGAAGAAGGTGCTTATGTTACAAATGATGAGGAAGAAGAAAGGGTAGAATGGTGTGAGGAAAGACGCAACACCAAGGAGGAGAGCATCAACAAGGACATTCAAGTTCCTTCAAGATATTGGTTAATCGGAAGATCACCATTGATGAAGAAGCAACTTGAAGACTCATCCTCCATTCAGCCACAACAAGATCACAACCTTGAGGACAAGGTTTTTAGATGGGAGGGGCAATGTTAAGACCCCAACCATCCCACATCCGTGGGTATGCTTACCCTAGCCACTAAGGCACGGATTGGCTTAGCTTAGCATTTGATTAAACATGTATTAGCTTATATTCATGATTAGTAAGGTCCAAGCTATCCAAGCTTGTACCTTGTTAGTTAATTAAGTGCATTGGGGGTCTAGTACATTCCTAGGCTTTAACCCCTTGTACTTAATTGTTAGAGATCCTAAGGTTGTACCTTGGTTGTGCATGAGAAATGCATGACCAACTCAGCCAATGAGAGGAGAGCATGGCTCGGCCAATGAGAGGGGAGTATGAGAATGCATGACAAATGCATGATCCTCTCGGCCAATGAGAGGAGAGCATGGCTCGGCCAATGAGAGGGGAGTATGAGATATTATCTCTCCCACTCCTCCATTGTTGCCCATTTTATCAAAATAACTCCATTGTTTACTCATAGAATTCTCTCTAGGAGATTATAGATTTAGTTGATAGAATTCAATAAGAATTAGTAGGTTTTGTTCATGAATGCAAGGGGATCAATCCTATCGGATTGAATTATTCAAAGTGTGTGTTGATTGTGTGTGATTGTTGAAGGGAGATTGAGGGTTCTAGAGAGACAAACCAAGGGGTTCCTTTCACCACCCCATCCAAATGACTAACCAATACCAAACTTACTAGAGCATCTTATCAACTGTACGTCAGTAAAGATCCGGATACATGCCTTGTTTTTCAGTTTCTTTTTCAATTTTATGATCCACTAGCCACTTGAACCATAAGCTAACAATGGGAGGACTCCCACTGCTTAACCATGATTTTTTGATTGGTAAGTTCACACGCACCCAATGAGTCTTGAACTCACAACTTCACCCTCCAACAAACACTTATAAGGGGAGGAGGTGACAGTTGAACTAGAGCTCATTGGAAAAAACTTATTACATATTTGCCCGCTGCTTAACCATGATAAAAGTAGGATTTGATCCCCAAGTCTCTAATATAACCAAATGAAGTGCTAGCCAATGGGCTCTAGCTCAAATGGCACTTGCGTCCCATTGTAAGAACAAGGTGGAGGCTGAGGTTGTGGATTCAAGATCTACTAGATGCATATGTAATTACCAACTGAAATAAAATATAGGGTAAATTACACTATCCTCCCTCGAGATATTGCAGAATGACAATAAACGCCAAACTTGAGTTGAAATGACAGTCTCACCCTTTCAGGTTTGACATAAAACTGTCATAAGTCTTTCTGTTACTAATCTTAACGGAATATTCCATTCTTTTAAAGATTCTTTTTACCAACCTTTAACCACACAGAGAGAGAGTCTTTAAAAAAACAAAATCTTTAAAAAAATGAAATATTATGTTAAGATTAGTAACGGAAAGCCCCACGACAGTTTTATGTCAAACCTAAAGGGTGTAACTATCATTTCGGCTCAAGTTCGGGGTTTATTATTGTTCTGCAATACCTCGAGGGAGGGTAGTGTAAGTTATCCTAAAAAAAAAAAAAAAAAATCTAATAAGTAATACCGCATAGACTTAAAAAAAAATAAAAATAAAAACTATGCTAATTGACAATATAACTTCTTTTTTCTTTTTCTTTTTTTTGATTAATCATGATCAATGTCAAAGGGCTGCTTTCATCTTTTGTGATAGAACACACAACATAAGCATTTAATAGCAGTTTTTTTATCAACGTTAAATTACAATAATTGAAGAATTGGAAATTTTAATTTCTAGTATCATTACTCTACAGTACCGTCTCTGAGTTTTACTTAGACTACCTAAGAACTGAGTTCTAAATCATCTAATGTCAACAGCTAATATTTAGTATGAAGTTTACTTCGGTAATTAAAAAAACCACCTGCTCCTGTTTTAGTCCACCACTGGCATCTGATAGCAACAAATCAATTTCATACCTCTGAGGTAGGGATTTCATCTAATTATTCTTTAACAGTGACGGAGCATTTTCTTTGCTTAGCTTATTAGCAAGGTGGACCCATTCTTGTCATTTTCCTTTTGGCAATAAGGGTTTTATTTCTCTTCTCTAACTAATGGATCTGTCGGGCCTTGATGCGATGGCAAATGCCTTCCATCCAAAGCAACAGGTTGTGGGTTCGAGTCCAGAAACCAGCCTCTCCAAAAGTAAAAATAAAAGGGGGGTGGGGGTAAGGATGCCTACCAATAACCTCTCCCAAACCTTGAAAAATACTCAGAATCATGTATTATGTAACAGTACATATACAATGCCCTACAAAATAATGATAAGAAACTATAATAAAAGAATTAAGAAATTCCCACCTAAACATGCAGAAAAACTAAACTAATACATCAATCTTGCAAATAGTTCTGCACGGTTAGCAAATAAAATGAAATAAAAAGAAAGAGAAAGATTCATGCCTTTTTTCTATGAGCAGAGTTGGTGGCCTTTTTGGGCTCTGGTGCAGGGGCCTCAACTACACTTTTCCTAGCAGGCCTCAGAGCCTCCAGTTTTTGCTTTGGGGGATCAATGTTCATTGGTTGTGTATTAATCACGCCAGATAGCTTTTCACGTAGATCTCTAACACCTGAAAGAGACCCTCTTTGAGATGCTTGTTCAAGACTTTTCTTTTGGAGCTTCAAACGGAGATCTCGAGCTCCAACCCTGTCATCTTCATAAGCCATTAAAACCCATCAAAACCACAAAAAGAAGGTTAGTGATATGATACCCCAAAAAAGAGCAGGCTCTAGTTGCATGTGATAGCATAAAAAAGAATGCATACTTGAAATTCGGGATGAATCATCGTTATAAAGATCATGTTCCCACTTGTCATCTTGTCTTTGCCTGCAAAAGATATGTCATGGACTCAATTATTAATATTGTTGGCCTCAATAAATTAGAACTTGACCGATTAGGACAAAAAACCAGAGAGAATGATGGAAGGGGAATATCATCTAAAAAATTAATTGCACTTGATGAACTAGAAAGTTGACACTACCATCCAAAAGAGATAAATCATAGACTCCGAAATCCAAACCAGAAATTGATAAAAATAAAGGTATCCAGCAGCGTGTAAAATAAATCCTAGAATGTATGCACAATGTCCTCTAAACTCTCTGGCAAAGCCTACAATACAACATTTAATTAAGACATAAGAGTATCCAACAAAGGCACATTTGCAATACCAGAGGAAAAGCTTCCAATAAGCTTGAAACTGTTATGGCAAGGACAATGGGGAATGTAACTTGCAGCCCCCTTTGAAAACATATAAATGGCGATGACGGAGGACTTTCTTGGGACCTTGTTTAGTTAGTCTAAGTTGAATTGAGTCTTATTTTTGTTTATTTTAGTTTTTGTTTATTTGTTGTTGGATCAGTTTTAATTATATTTTTAAAAAAATAAAGGCAATTAGATATTTTCTAGATCTCTGGAATGAGCTGTCCTTGGCTGTAACAAAGACCCATGAGTCTTGTTTTTCTATAAAGAGATCTCTGCAGTTGCAGATTTTAGTCTGTGAAACTCAAATTAACTTCTCTGATACCGTTATTTCCATAAAATTGACGTATAAAAGCATCACTAACAACATTACTGGAAAATTGCATTCTTATTAGAAAACGAAATTCCTTCTCAATTTTCACCAAAATAACAACACCCACGTAATAAACAAAAATAAATAAAAATCTCTGACTTTAACCAAATTGTTCAGAAATTGCAATTGTATGATAAGTGACTAGTTAGTTGATAAGTTGATAAGCTGATAAATGATAAAAAGTTGTCAACTTTCTCTCCTCTCATCCCCTCTTGAGGTTGAAATCCTCAAACTAGTCAATTCCTAAGCAAATTCTCATATACCTAAATACTTAAAAGTCTTAGAATTTTCCACATAAAAGTATAAACCCATAACAAACAAAGCAAAATCATACCCATGAACCAAATTATAAATATAAATTAATAAAAACCAACAAAACTATTTAATTGCAAAGAAAGATTGAAACTTTGGCAGAAGCAAAGCTAACCTCTTGCCGGTGAGCTGCCGGCGGCGATTGTCGCCAATGGAGGTCCCATTGAGTCGATCCTTTATTGACCTCTTCGACTCAGCCTCTACTCGATCAGCATACATCTTCTTATGCTTTTTTTTTTCTTTTAATTTAATAAATACAAAGGAAAAACAAAAATCCTAACCGTAACCCTAACCCTAACCTAATTTGGGTGGAAGAAGAAGAAGAAGAATCTGTTGAGTAAAAGAGAAGGGTTTGAAATTGTGAAGAGGGGAAAGGGAAAATAAAAACCCTAAACAAAAATATGGTCTTTTGGGATTGGGAATTTAAACGGAGGTAGTAATTGTTTTGCTTTGGATTTGAATTCCCGAGAGGGATGAAGGAATTGAAGTGTGTGCAAAACTTTTGTATAGGGGAAGGATTGTGAGAAAGGGAAGAGAGAGGGAATTTCAGTGTGATAACTGATATATGCTAATTTTGTGACTTGGGTCCAAGATGCCTTTTGGTTTTGGCTGAAACGCAGCGTTTTTGCCTTGCTTTTTATTTGTCTAATTTAATCCAAGTTAAAAATTTCCCTCTCTTATCTATATATAGAATAAAGAGATTAAACTCAATAAGGACTGTCATTATTACACCCTCCAATCTGGAAGTGACACATAAGCATTTTACAAATAAAATCATATACTCTACCACACACAATCAAATCTAATTTTTCTCTTTTTCTTCTTCTCAAATCTCACCATCTCCCATGGCTGTTTGCCACCCCCACCCCCAACCCCAACCCCAAATCTCTCTTCCTCTCTCTCAAAACCCACAAACCCATCTCTCTCTCTCTCTCTCTCTCTCTCTCTCTCTCTCTCTCTCTCTTTCCCTCATTGATGCAACCGACAAACCCACCCCACAAAACCCATTGCTTCCATTTCAAACCGAAATTCTCGTTAACAACAAAAAACCAAGAATCCAAGAACACAGGTACATATAAAATTTCTACCCATAAACCCGCCCACAAATCTTTTTTATTTTATACAAAATCAACTGAAATTGGTTGGATTCTTGGGATGTCAGAAACTTTGTGGAAAACATGAAAAACCCAGAATTCCCACTACATTAAGAAGATGTTTGCAAATTCAATGCCAATATACTCTTGTTCCAATTGGCAACAGAAACTCGACCTATATTAAATAGTATATTAAGATCACTCAAAAGATGCAGTTGTTGGATTGGAAATTGAGAGAAGGGCCTCTCAAGGACCAAGCTAAAAAGGTCATGTTATCTCCTTTAGTATCTTCTTCTTGGAGAAACCAAAGACAGAAAAAATAAAAACAAAAAAACTTATGAACAAAATGGTTTTGGAGGAAAGAGAGGGATGAGTTTGTGGGTTTTGAGAGAGAGGAAGAGAAGGAAGAGAGATTTAGGGGTGAGGGTGGCCATGGGAGATGGTGAGAAAAAGAAAGAGAGAAAAACTAAATTTGATTGTGTGTGGTAGAGTTTATAGTTTTATTTGAAAAAGAGAATAAATTCAATAAGGATCCGGTGTAATACCCCGGTTTTACACCCATCAATAAGAGCATGCCACGTCAGTTTTTTAAACTTTGTTTCACACTTCAAAATCAGCTCACCCACACATAATTATTTCTCTTAAAAACAATGAAAACCAAAAAAATTACACGTGTAGAAAACCAGAAACTGAAAGAGAGAGGAGCCAAAGGAGAGAGAGAGAGAGCTCGACGGTGGATCCGCCGCAACCAAACCACCAAAACAACCACTGCCACCAAACAACCACCACCGTGACACTGCGTGTTTTCTCACTCCTCCCAATCTGGTTTTCTCTCTCCTCGATTTGGTCCACATCAAGACCCACAACAACATCTATAATCTAAAATATCCTAAGTTGTTTAAACATCATCATCTTCTTTTTTTCTTAGAATATTGTTGTTTTGATTGACACTTGTTTGATATAAATTTTAATCTAAGAAAACTTAAAAAATGATTATTCACACATATCCTAGAAAACCCATTTGCCATTCAAAACAATACAAAACCCCAAATGCAAAATCAACAAGAACCAAAATAAAGGTTCTAAAAAAATGTGAATCTTAAACAGAGGACACCAATCTAGGATATGAACTATACAAAATCAATAAAACCCATGAATATCACAAAATGAAAAAAAAAAAATGATAAATGGCTGAAAGAATGAAGTGAAGACCTTCCAGCGGTGTCAAGGTGGTGGTTTGGTGATGGTTGTTTGGTGGTGGTGGTTCGGTGGTGGTTGTTTTGGTGGTGGTGGTTTGGTTACGGTGAATCCACCGTCGGGCTCTCTCTCTCTCCCTTGGCTCCTCTCTCTCTAGATCTGGTTTTCTCCAGTGTTATTATTATTATTATTTCATTGTTTTTAAGAGAAATAATTGTGTGTGGGTGAGCTGATTTTGAAGTGTGAAACAAAGTTTAAAAAATTGACGTGGCATGCTCTTATCGGTGGGTGTAGAACCGAGGTATTACACCAGGATCTTTATTGAATTTATTCTCTTTGTAAAATGCTTACGCGGCACTTCCGGATTGGAGGGTGTAAAACCCTATTTTACACCTGATCCTTATTGAATTTAATGTAAATTATATATCATACAACCGGGTTTGAGATACTTACTCTTTGAGGTAGACCCGAATCATTTTGGTTGGCTTGTTACACTGCTTTTCTTCTTCAATTACGAATCCCTCTTTGCTCTTGTGTTCATCCTTGTTCTCGTGGGTTGAGGTTGGCTACTAAAGTTTCCCTATAATCCACGAACTAAATTCTAAGAGATTTCTTAAGAGTTTCACACCTAATGAGTTAGAGAGCTTTTTCTACGTTTGGTTATTTTTCTCTGTATAAACTGTTATACTCATTTAGTCTTCTCTTCATATTAATTATATTCATAGAGAATATAATTATTAGGTAGAAATACATCTTTCCTTTTTAGGGATTTGATAGTCAATTATCCCATGATTTGATCTAATTCAAATCATAGATCACATGACCAAATGG
Organism: Fagus sylvatica; assembly: GCA_907173295.1. Lineage (NCBI taxonomy): Eukaryota > Viridiplantae > Streptophyta > Magnoliopsida > Fagales > Fagaceae > Fagus > Fagus sylvatica. The sequence continues at coordinate 4,679,180 of OU015766.1, forward strand.
AACCCGCAACCCATAGTGGGCAGATCATGGGCTCAAGTCCATCCCGACCTATTAAATTATAATAGCTCTCACTTGCCCGCACAGGGTGAGGCGTCCACCCACATAAGGTGAAGCAATCTCTCAATCTTCACAATAATCTCCTCATACTGGAAAATAGTTCGTGCGACCTCACAAAAAGAACGTACAGCCTCAAGAGCAACAATTATCAAATTATCTCTTGACCAATAAAAGTGCATAAAAACATGAGCATGTCGCTATGAATGGGTAGAAACGCCATACGAATCTGAGTCTAGTCGCTATGCAAGCGCCTAACCTGAGTTTTCAGCCCAGTCACTCTCTAAGCGCCTGCCTGAAAAACTCACATTTGACTATAATTCAGGCTACATAAAAGTTTTGGCATCACTCTATGTTCGACCTATCATGAGGTCTCATCTTAGCTCCATTTAAGGCAACATGTCACTAATAAGTATATATATCTTGCTCGTCTTCTAGGTGCCAAAGATATAAATGTCTTAATTTGCTATCTTAGCGCTAAATGACATAAATGTCTCATCTTGCTCGCTCTCTAAGTGCCAATGTGAATCACTCGTGTCAGAGGGTCAATTCTTGCCTAGTAACATATTTCAAAGTTGTACTATCAACAATATTTCACATAAGAATAAAACTGATAAAATGAGTACACATATCATAAAATAATAACAATAATGTCGATACAAAAACAAAGTATCTAAGCATATCATATCCTACTAAGTCCCATACTCTTAGCATGAGAGAAGAACAAATCTCTAGCAATAGGCTTAATCAAAGGATCAACCACCATGTTACTAGTAAATATATGTTGTAAGATCACTTCCCCTTGTGAAATCATGTCTCGAATGTAGTAGTACTGAAGCTCAATGTGTTTGGCCTTCCTATGGTACTTAAGGTTTTTTACATATGCTAGGGCTGATGTATTATCAGAATATAGTAATACAGTATCCTCTGCATGAGTTGTAACACCTAAATGTTGTAAAAATCTCCATAGCCAAACAGCTTCTTGGACAGCTGCTGAACAAGCCACATATTTTGATTCCATGGTAGAGAGTGCAATGCATGATTGCTTCTTACTACACTAAGATGAACGCATAACCTGAGGTGGACTTGCGCTCATCCTTGTCACTGGTCTAATCAGCATCGCTGTAACTTATCAATCTCAGGTCCCCACCATGATAACATAGAGCATGATCAATGGTTCCACGAAGGTACTGTAGAATCCCCTTAACCGCTTTCCAATTAGCACGTCTAGGATTGCTCTAATAACGACTAACCATGCCAACTGCAAAACATATGTCTGAACGTGTACACAACATCACATACATTAGACTCCCAATTGCAGATGCATATGGCACTTTGGACATTTGATTCTTTTCCTCATCATTCTTAGGACACTGGTTTAGGCTGAGAGTACATCCTTTTTCCATTGGAGTGTCAATGGGTTTGGAGTTATGTGTATGAAAACGATCAAGAATCTTCTTGATGTAAGTCCCCTGGGATAAATTAAGAAGTTTCTTTGAACGGTCTCTAGTAATCTTAACTCCCAGCACAAAATTTGCTTCACCCATGTCCTTCATCTCAAAAGTAGAGGACAACCACTTCTTAGTGGTGGCAATGGAATCCATGTCATTTTCCAGCTAACAAGATGTCATCAACATATAATGACAAGATTAGAATGCTTCTCTTGGATCGTTTAAGATACAAGCAATGGTCCTCTTCAATCATCTCAAAACCAAAAGAGGTAATGGAATCATGAAATCTCAAATACCATTGCCTAGATGATTGTTTGAGACCATAGATGGAATGTTTGAGACGGCACACTTTACGCTCATGTCCCTAGACTTCATGATAAGTCATGATTTTATACATTTTGACATCATTTCCATAAGGCATTAATAGAATTCTTTTACGTAAAATTCCCAAGTTACATGCAAAGTTTGACAATTTTTCCACATCATTGCATAACATGAAAATTATTCATTTACGTGTTTTATTTTATTAAAAATTCTACATGCCTCACTTATACTTAATTTATTTTTGTAGGGTCCATTATCCTATAGCCATTTGCCCACTTGTACATCAATCTCATATTATCACTAAGTTCATGCACTACATGAGAATAATCCCCATATGAAGCAAGCTGTGATACACGAACCAAAATGGAAGAAATTAAAGAATATTAAAAAGGTTGGTGGGTGATGTTATTAAAGCTTAGAAGAGAACCTGATGGAAGAAAAGACAAAAAAGGAAAAAAGGACCAAGGTGAAAGGTGAAAGGTAAAATGAGAATTTCCTTGGGTCTTAGATAAAACAAAGACCTAGAGAAGAAAGGAGGCAGCAGCTGGACCTAGAGGAAAAGCAAGCAGGCGGCATGTGAAGAGCAGAAAATAGAAAGAAAAAGAAAAGAGAAAAAGGAGGAGAAATAGCAGAAAAATGAGAAAAAAAGCAGAGATTTTTGGAGGCAACAGCAGGAGAAAAAGGAAAGAAAAAAAAAAAAGAAGAAGAAGAGAGAAACAGCAGAAAAATGAGAGGAAAAAAGGAGAGATTTTCGGGGGCAGCAGTTGAAGCAAAAGGAAATAAAAGGAAGAAAGAGCTGGAGGAAAAAGGGAGGATCTTTTTGGTTTTTGAGGGTAGCAGCAGAAAGAGGGGAAAGAAAGAAAACAGCACCAGTGGCTGGGTTTTTCACGGGTTCTCTTGGTGTTCTTGCTCTTGGACTCCACAGCTTGTGATTGGAAGCATTTTGTTCAGAATCCTTTCCATTTTATTTAAATTGGGGTTTTATTTTTATTAGTTTTAATTCTTCTTTAAGGATGATTGGTTTATTTAATTGGAACACTTTGTTCTTAAATATGAGCAGCTAATCACCTAGCTAAGGCTAGGAGTGATGCTTAGTAATTTGTTTATGTTATTCTTTTGATTATCTGATCATGGTTTGAATTGTTTATGATTAAATACTTTTGGTGCGATAATATTTAGTTGAGAAATTATTTCATGTTTATAAGGTTTTGTGATTCTTTATGTACTCCAGTTATATAGAATGCATGAAGTCCCCTGTAGCATAATAATACAGATTTTATTGTTCTGTTTCCTCCAAAAATATTTAATCCATGTGAGAAATTGTTTACCTGTTCGTAAATGCTATACATTCCGGTTAGATTAAGTCATCACTTAATTCTAACTGAGATAATGATAATAAAAAAGAAAACATAAAGAATTGCTAGGTGGATCCCTGATGCCTTGGCCTTTTTTTTATTAATTGAGTATTTCTTTAGTATTTTCATTCATTCTTCTAAATATAAAAAATAGTCATTGCTCCACTTTTAGAGGAAAACTTCAATCTGTTTTACTTTCTAGTTCTGCTTGCATTGATTTTTTTCTTTATTTCATTTAACCAGTGTTCTTTGTCCCACCAATCCTTGTGGCTCGACACTCGGACTTCCAAGAAATTATTACTTCGCGACAACCTGCACTTGGGTTTGCAATCTTAGAGTTGTAGCACTTCAAAACGCGTTGGTTGAGCATATAGATCTCTTCATCTAGTTCTCCATTGAGAAATGCAGTCTTAACATCCATTGGAAAAGCTCTAAATCATGTTTTGCTACAATGGATAGGATCAGGCGTATGGAGGCAAATCTAACCACTGGGGAGAATGTATCCTCATAGTCAATACCCTCTCATTGGGTATAACCTTTTGCCACAAGGCACGCCTTGTATCTGTCAATTGAACCATCTGCCTTGCGTTTGACTTTTAGAACCCATTTGTTTTCAATGGTCTTGCGCCCAGGCAGAAAATCAACTAACTCCAAGACATTATTTTTGTCTATGGAACTCATCTCTTCTTGCATAGCAGTCATTCACTCATCCCTATTTGGTTCTTTTCCTTTTTCAACTTCTTCCTTGATTTCTTCATTTTCATCATTTTTTTTTCTTTACATGCCCCTAGTTTATTTTCTCTTCAACATGTGTTTCACATTTTCTTTTCATTTCAAAGCACACCTCTGGTGTAAGGTGAAAACATAAAAAATCATTACCCCTAGTATAAGTAATCTATACTAGTAATTTTTTTTTTCTTCTCTTTCAGAGTATGCCCCCAGTGTAGGGGTTAATCATTGGCAAGGGTATATGAAGAAAATTAATTTTTAGACTCAAAGGGTTAACAATGGGAGATAATTTTCTCTAGAAAACAAAGGTAGTAGAAAATGATGGCCTCTCATCTTTTTAGCCTTAACTACTTAGCCTTTCCAAATTTAGGTTAGTCCTAATGCCTTATTGAGTGTTCACGCTTGTAATGAGTTGCGAGTCATTCCTTTAGTTGTCATCATCTTCATCATCTCCACTTCTCGCATTAAGTGATACCCACAAAATTCACCATTTTCTTTTCCCTCCTCATCATCATTTTTTCTTCTTCTTGTAATTAGATGAACTAAGACAAGCTCGTCTATTAGTCTCTTATTCAGATCAACTAATGATGTTAAGTTAGGATTTACCCATTCTGAGATTAATTTAAAAGATGACACATAACACACTATGTTTGGAAATTCATAATTTTTATTAAAGATGAAACAACAGATTGTTCAAAGCAAACTAATTCGATGCAACGAAAGAATAAGACTCAATAATTTGACTCAAAGACAATTGACCCATCAGAAAAACAGAAACAACTAGATGAAGAAAGACTGCTTGAATACATAAAACAAAGACTCAAAAATTGGCATGTCCTTTAGCAAGGGTGTTCACATGGTTCAAATCTCTTAAGCACATCCGCTCGTCACGACATCCTTTGCTTCTCTCGCTGGCTAAGTGATCACATTCAGGTCTATCAAGTCTTAGATCTCATGCTTTAGTCGAATACATTGTATTGTGCCCTGTCTTCTGGTGTAAATGGCAATACAAGCTTGTGTCCCAATTCTTTGGAAGCGGATTCGAGTATGGAGTTGGATCCACTAGCTTGAGATGACCTCTTTTGTGCATGTGATCAAAGATCTTGGACATGGGAGCACCCAATGGATCAAAGTGCCTTCTAAGTTTAGGTGCCTGTCTGGGTTGGCCACCTTATTGAGCTTGATGCTGCTTTTGATATTGGCTTGGGCGCTAGTATTAATTTGGATGAACAACATTAATGTTAGCTCGGACATTAGGAGCGTTGCTTGAACTTCTGAAAACCTTCTTTGTAGGTGTAAACACCTTTCCTTCATTCTCTTCAATTCTACCACCATAAATGGTGTCTTCAATCTTCATCCCGTTATTGTATGGTTGTTCAAAATCCATGATAGGTGAGACACACACCTTGTTAGGCAATAGATTATCCATCTCAGCATTCACCTAATCCTTCTCAGCAAGTCGGTTCATCATTTTTGCAGCATCCGCCCTCCATCTAACTTGGAATTCTGAAAATATCTCACCGTCATTCTGTTTCATAGCCTCCAAGTCTTCGATCGTGATGTCAACCATGGTATTATATGAGAACTGTTTCACGAACATGTTTATAAGTTCCTTCCAAACTTCGGTCTTCTCTAAGTCTAAAGTGTAATACCATTCTAGTGCAATTCCAGATAATGACAATGGGAAACCATGTAGCACTTGTTACTTGTTTAACCTCTCCATCTTAATGAAACTTAGATACTGGAGTAGATGTTGCTTAGGGTCTCTAATTCCTATGAACTTATTAGTTTATAGTATGGAAAATTTATATGGCAATTGGATGATTGGTTCTAAAGCGATAACTCCTATAGAAAAGATATAGTCATCTATTTCTTGAGACTCCATGAGAGTTGCATGTATTTGATCTACCTTCTCTTTCAACTTGTCTGCCTCAACGGTGGTCTTGCCTAAGCACATGATCTTTTCTTCTTTAACCATTTCTAGGTCATTCTGAATATGCTTCTTGACAACTTCTGGTGGATCTCTTCGAGTCTTTGCATCCTTGAGTTCATATCCTTCATAAATTCTTCCACGAGTGTAAACATCTTGTTCATGGTGATGCTATTCTCAGCCATTGCTTCCTTCAAGACTTCTTGAACAATTGAAGATTGGAATCGCAAGATTCTGGAATGTGCTTATAAGAGACTTGAGATGTTATTACTCCTGAAACGAATTTAGATTGAATAAATATGTGTTCCCATTATTTTTTTTTTTAGACCCAAGGTTTTAATCAACTCTTCTTATTTGTGAACTTAGAAATAGCATGAGCCATGTTAACCTTTTCAAGATAGATGTTCTTCCAATTGTTTAAGGCCAATAACATTCTTGCACATCTTAAACTTATTCCTCATTTGAATCCAAACTTGAAGTCCTTTTCATGAAAAGAAAGCAAACATTTCTTTGAAAACATTTAAAAATAATAATAATAATAACAAAGCATTTTTTTTTTTTTTAAATTGATTCAAAACTCTTCAAGCATTTTTCTTTTTAAAATTTCTTCCTCCCAATTGTTTTTCAAAAGGATTTCCAATTCTTTCTTCAAAGTTTTTTCAATTTCTTCTCTTTTACTCTTTCAAGACTTTCTCAATTTTTTATTTCCAAAACTCTTTTGAATTCTTTTCTTTTGAAAACTTCTTCAACCTTTTTTTTTTTTTTAAAATTTTCAATTTTTTATCTCCAAAACTTTTTTTTTTTTTTTCAAAATTATTACCTTTCTTTTCAAAAAAACAATTTTGTTTAACTCACTCCATCTTTTCTTTGAGCAATTCTTTTTCTTTTTTTCAAGCTCCATTTCATAATTTTTTTTTTCTTTTAAAACCTTTTCAATTTTTTTTCTTCAAAAAATTGCTTTTTAAAAAAACCATTTTTTTTTCTTTTATAAACTTTTTCGATTTTCTTTTCTTCAAAAACTTTTTTTTTTTAATCTTTCTTTCAATTTAATATTTTTAAAAAACTTTCAATTTTCCAAAAACACATTTTTCTTTCATTTTTTTTATTTTTTTTTTATTTTTTTTTATATCAAGCAAACAAACAAAGAAATAAACACACATGAAATTGGACAGTGCTACAAATCTTAAACCTAGGCTTAATTAGTGTAGATGGTTTAACTCTAAGTTTCATCCTTATCACTCCAAAAAGGTTCCTCATTTCGACAAGAGTGTCTCTTCTAGTATGTAAACACACTAACTCAGAGACTGATCCTTAATTGTATACCAAACCCATCATAGGCAAGGTACACAGGCCGTGAAATGACAAAACCAACCCTACATCTTGCAGAACGATTGGAACTCAAGATTGGCAGGTTTGGTACCGTCGGGTATCTTAGGTTAAAAAGCGTGCGCTTGTGTGTATTTAGATTCATATAATAAACAATTTAAAAAATAATCAGGTAATAGCTGAAGTTAAGTTTCTCTTCTCCCCAGTGGAGTCGCCACTGTAAGATACTGCATTGGTCAACCTCTCTTTCGAGGGTCGTTCGTGCTCTCGAACCTTTTTAATGGTTAGGAACAGAGGAACAAAGAGTCGCCACTTGGTTTATAGGTCCAAGAACCATAAATATGACTTCATGCACAAAAGGACTAGTCTTGAGCTAGGTCCGGAGCTAAGGTACGTCTTGGGAAGGTGTTAGGCACCCAAGAATGCCAAGCCTAACAGCTGGCCTTCCTCTATATTACTTGATATTCTTGAAGGAATTTATAATATAAATCTCTAAACATACAAAAAACAACTAAACCTAAAACTATCATGATTAAGGAGCAATCAAAGATGCAGGAATTAGGGCACAATATTCATATGAAGTTGAAGGAGGAATTCTTACCTGAATCCAAGTTTATCACCAAATTGTAGGGAAAAATCCCCACAATAAACAAAATATTATGAACTTGAACATCATAGAGCAATTTAAAGAATTCACTAAAGAACTAAGAAAAGGTTTTGAATATCTAAACCTAATGAAAACAATGATTTAATCAAAATAAACTTGAAAGAAAGATTAAAACATGCAAACTAAACCCAAATTAAACATAATAGCAATAAACAATTCAAGGCAGTTGATATGGACTATTGAGAAAATCCATACCTAGCCTTTAGGGAGCTTGTAGCAAGCTAACAGATTATCACCGGTCTCTTAAATTGATCTCTTTGACAGAGTTGTGTGTTAAACACCAAAGGAAAAGACTTCTTTTTTCTATCTCAACAGGGCTTCGCTACTCTAGGGCTACTTCTCCCTAAATTCTACTATCTCAGTAGGGATTCCCTGCTCCAGGACTACTTCTTCCTAATTTCTACTATACCAGTACTTCTTTGTATTTTATTTTCTCTCTGTTCTTAGAGACTCTCCTGGAACTCTTGGTGTGTGTTTGGGGGCTCCCCAATGTGTTTTGAATATAGGGTGAAGGCCTTTTTATATAGTAGTGGGAGGCTATTAGTGTTTCTTGAAGAATAAGTTGATTAGGGTTACATGAGGCAACTCTAACTGTAGCTAGGCTCTTTAAAAATTAGGGTTTTCTATGGTACAGGCGTACGTCCACTTTTAAAAAAAGTGGTGTACTCCGCTTCTCTACAGGAGTACGCCTACTTAAAAATGGCGTACTCCTACTTGAAAGTGGCATATGCTTACTTTGGTAAGGAAAGGGTTTCTGGCTCAAATTTCTAGAAGTTTCCAATGGTTTTCAACACATATTTTTCATATAAGAGATTTTTAATTATCATCACTAAGACCGGGGATCATGAGTATTGAACTGACTAACCTGTACAAATTAGGATGTTTATAGCCTCGCTTGTGTTGTTTTATCGGCTATAGGATCTCTCAAAAGGGCTTTTGCTGTTATAATCCTATATCTCGTCGCCTTTGTATCTCCCATCATGTGGAATTCTAGAAACATCAAACCTTATTCAGTCGCCAACATTTTCCTGTATCTCATCCTCTATGATTCCCATCTTCACTGATACTTCAGTTGCTCTTTATCTTGACCTTGTGAGGGACTCTGCTCCACCTCCCAACTCACTAGATGTCACACGTTTGGCTTCTCCTTCAACAACTGGCTCTCTTGCTTAGGATCCTATATGATCAGCACCATCTGAGTCTTCCAAAAACTTTGATATTCTTCGTTCCCACCGGGTAAAGGCTCCTCCTTCTCACTGTACTGATAATCATTGTTTCTTTGCACTTGTTAATTTCCATGAGCCTCATACTTATTGTGAGTCTAACACTAATCCTCTTTGGCAACAAGCTATGACTAATGAACTTGATGCTCTGCATAAGACTCATACTTGGGACATGACAGCTCTGCCTCCTAACAAGTCTGCAATGGATTGTAAATGGGTCTATAAGATCAAGACTCGGGCTGATAGATCCGTCGAACACTACAAGGTTCATCTGATTGCCAAGGGTTTTACTCAAGAATATGGTATCAAATATGAGGAAACTTTTGCTCATGTTGCCTACCTTACATATGTTCAATCTTTACTTGTCATTGTCACGGTTCTTCATTGGCCTCTATTCCATATGGATGTGAAAAATTCTTTTCTCAATAATGACATTCTCAAGGAAGTCTACATGCAACCACTTCCTGGCTACACTCATTCTTCTAATCGAGTTTTCTACCTTCATCATGCTCTCTATGGCCTGAAAACAAGCTCATCGAGCTTGATTTGCTAAGTTCAGTTATATGGTTGCTCAACAAGGTTTCACTCTTTGTCCCTATGATTCGGCACTCTTCCTTCGGTAGACCTTCACTGGTATCACTCTCATTCTCTTTTATGTTGATGACATGATTATTACAGACGATGACACTACAGGCATCCGTGCACTCTAGCAGTTCCTTAGTTAGCACTTTAAGATGAAGGATATTGGTACTCTCAGCCCCTTTCTTAGTCTTTAAGTCACATCCTCTTCCGATGGTTACTATCTCTCTTAGGCTAAGTATGCTTCCGACCTTCTCTCTAAGGCCGGTCTCACTGATAGGAAGACAACTTCCAGTCCCTTAGAGATTAATGTGAAGCTCAATGCTACTGATGGTGAACCTCTTCCTGATGCTACCAAATACTGACAGTTAGTTGACAATTTCATCTATCTCACAGTCACTCATCCGGATCTTGTCTATCCTATTCATCTGGTTAGTCAGATCATGGTTGCTCCTCGTTCCACTCATTATACTTCTATTCTTCGTATTCTTCGACACATCAAAGACATGTTTTTTCATGGCCTCCACTTTTCAACACAGTTTTCTCTTGAGTCGCGCGCCTACGCTGATGTAGACTGAGATGGGGATCCCATTAACCGTCGCTCTACTACTGGTTATTGTTTCTTGCTAGGCTCCTCTCTTATATCTTGGCATAGCAAGAAATAATCTGTTATTGCTCACTCCAGTACCGCAACTGAGTACCGTGCTTTGGCTGATGCTACTTTTGAGCTTTTTTTGCTTTATTGGCTCCTGACCGATATGGGTGCTCCTCAAACCACCAGTACCCCTATTCACTATGGCAATCGTAGTGCCATTCACATTGCCCATAATGATGTTTTTCATGAGCGCACCAAGCACATTGAAATCGATTGTCACTTCATCCATAATCATCTTCAATACCACAGTCTTCACTTACTCTCTGTCTCCTTTGAAGACCAACTTGCTGGTGTCTTCACCAAGTCCCATCTGCTGAGATGTCTATGAGATCTTGTCTCCAAACTCAAGATGGCTTCATCTGCACCACCTTGTGTTTAAGGGGGGATATATTGTATAGGCCCAATGGACTTTAGGTCCATTATACATTACTTTTTTAGCACACTTACCTTTGCCTATATAAAGGTAGCCCTATGTACTATTTTACTCACTGAATATAATACAGAGTATCAGTCTCTCTCTTTCTCAACAGTCCTTATTAGAAACCAACAAAAGATAGCATACGTCCAAACAACACGTAAACGAAGATGGACTCATCTTTAAGAGCTTCAATCCATGACGCCTTAACTCTAACTCTCTTTCCATTGCAATAAACAAAAACCAAAAACAAAAATCAAGAAAATAAAAACAATTGCTTAATTAACTCTCTTTTCAACCAATTGTCAGTATTAGGTAGCTTCGATAAAACGTGTTGTAGATAAACACGAAGCTTAATCATGTTTTGTGATGCAACTCCATGTTCCGTCACGCAACACCATGTTGCATGGAAGCCTCTATAAATAGTACAATGATTTCGATGCGGGGGGGTAGAAAGAATGAGAGATTGAGTGAGGTCATGTTGGCCTAAAACTCTAAGCAGCTCTGATTTGAGTGAAAACGACATCGTAATCGAGAAATTGAGAGAGAATTTGGGTCAGTTTTTCCCTATTTGAAGCCCCGATTTCGAAACCATTGTTGAAGAGCCTCCAAGATTCCGAGCACTCCAAATCCAGGACCCTTAGGTTCAAGCCTTCCATTGTATAATTTTTATTCATGCAAAACACTTAAACAAATTGTCATGCAAACTTTACGAATATCAAAACATGGTACCATAAGTAATGCAACACATATGGATTGTTCCACCCTAATACTAAAGCCGAGCCTTAATTTAGGGCACCATGACGCGTGTGTTCGATACATGTTGAAATGTTCCGACAGTGACGCGTGTAAAGAATTCTCACGTGTTGCAATCTTTTATGGAATCATGTGATAAATAAAATTTAACAAAACTATTACCTTCACTTGTACCTACAACGAATCACGGGAGTTCTTAGCATGTGTAAACATGGATAGGGAACCCGTATGCATTCAAGGACCGAAAAAGTGAGGGGAATAGCCCAAAAATAAGAAGGTTAATCCAAGCCGCCATATGATGGACTACTTTGCCTTTACAACCCAAGGGAAAGTGAGGTCTTGATCATGGCCAAACCAACCAAACTTTGTTCTAGAGAACAATGTTAGGGTTCCAAGTATACCTTGCCATTGTTTCACTAGAAATCCTAAAAGATATATAGATAATCAAAAGGGGAACAAAGGATAACAAAACCGATTGCGTCTAAATGCGTGCATCACTAATTGATGTACGCCTGGCAACTTCGAGACATTTGTACCTAATTAATAATCCAACATTTACCTGATAAAAACATGAACGGGAGGTAACCGTCTTTGGATAGATGTCGTAGGGTGCCTAACACCTTTCCCACGCATAATTAAATCCCCGAATTTATCTCTGGTTCAAGACCCCTTTTTTTGGCATATCTTAATTAAGAAAATAAAACTAATTAGACATAGGTGACCAGTTACACCTTTTATTTCTCAATGATTGGTAACAACTCCAAATCTTGTGTTTCTCCTCCCCATTGCCATATCCACGGATATGTCGGAGCACACACACACACACACACACACATGCACATGTTTCTACAATATGTTCACATCATACACAATAGAAAACAAAGCGATATTCCGTCGAGCCTAATAGGGGTTGGAGTCAGATCATCGCGACGATTTTCCGAAGTCGACAATAAGTGTTTCTTCCAATCATATTGGGCACTTATAATTGAAAATTATCTCCAATAAAATAAATAAATATGGAGATAAATATCAACGAGTTGTAATGGGACTTTTAGATTTTTGATCAATTAAAATTGACTATGTGTCTTCTAAAATACTAGTTTCAAAAGGACTTTTCCTCAAAAAGACTAGTTTCAAGTGGACTCTTCTTCATGAGACCACTATAAATAGAGGCACCCCCTAACTCATTCTACATCAATTCTCCAAGCATCAAAACTCTGCCATAACAGCTCTAAGAGTCTTTGAAGGACATTCGAAGAACATGAAGAACACTCGAAGATTCAAAGAACAATTGAAGAAGATTTATTCAAATCATGCTACATCAATTCTCCAAGTTCTACTGGAATCAAGCCCTAAAGCCTCCAGAAAGTTCAAGAAATTTGATCAATTGAAGATTCATCGAATTCAAGCCAAAAGCCCCGAAGAACTTCAAGACGCAAGCCTTTGAATACGAAGAACATTGAAGAACACGAATAATGCAAAAAACCAGAGAATTTCTAAACAATACAAAGCCTAGAAATTCCTCTATCAACTCAATTCGATCCGTGAAAAACGCTTTGTGAAACCCTCGAGTCGAAATCAATTTTAAAGAGAAGAAGCAGAGGAACAAATGAGATTGTAATCTACTACTTCAAGTTAATAAAATATTTGTTACAAATTATTTTCTAGTCAATTAAAGACTTGAGATTTTATTGTCTACAATGATGTTACTTGTGCAGAATCAAATGCTACAACTTTTAGTTAATGAAAATGTTCAACTCAATGAGAAGGACATTGTTTCATAAATGCTGGGAAAAAAGGTCTAGCTACGCTACAAGGATGGGGAAATTTGTCATACCTACCCCATCCTCTTCTCGTTCACATTATCAAATAGAGACCAATAGTGACTTAGTGATCTACAAGCAAGAATTGGTTGAAACAAAGGAACAAATGGTATAGTTATAGGACACTACACGATGCCAATTAGAGGAAAACAAAATAGAAAAACATCGTCAGTTAGAGGAAAATAAAAGGGAAACACAACTTCTAATAAAGTGTCTATTGGCTAGTCAACCGTGACTTTTCAAGTAATTCACAGAAAATTTTGTTCGATTTGTGTGGGAAATTTTAGGATAATTTTGTTTAGCTGTGACAATTATAAAGAAATAGGTATATCCTTAGTCAATGATAATTTTTAGAGGTTGTGGTATCTGATAGCTTTTGAGTTACAAATAGATAAACTTTAGTAAATTAAAAAACTTCGTTTGTTAGTATCTATGTTGGTGTGTCTGCTATTATGTTGATTTTCTTCATATTTTTGTGGTAAAGATTTATCATAGTATTACATTGGAAATTGGATTTTATTTTTGTCTTGACCTTCAATTTTATATAGCATTTCTTGTAACCTAGGTGTGATTAGTGGAACTTGCACTTCATGAACTTTAAGAAAAAAACATGACTTGTTGAATCCTTATAACATGATAATAAGAATTAAATAAATAAATAATCACTTACAATTTTTTTCCTATTCCATTCTAAGGATTTCCCATATGTGGTATCTTCAAGTCTTTATATAAGAAACCAAAGTTAGTTTCTTTATGCTTGTCAATTACAAGGCACTATAAATATTTTCATTCAATCTTATTCGTTAGGATTTTGGAATGTGAAGTGAAAAATGATAATGAGGATACATTTATTCTTGTCATTAAGTATTTTATTTTATTTATTTGAAACCTTGATTGAGGCAAATATGCCAAGTTATCGATTGATATACAATTTGTTTTGCAAAACTATGGTTTAAAGAGAAACTCATTGTATTCTATTTGTAGTCACTACTTAGAATTATGAGTGAGATCTATGTCATGCTACTATTTTTTTGGTTTAATTTTGTTTATTTATTTACAATCTTTGTGTGTGTGTGTGTGTTTAAAAAAAAAAAAACTATTTAGTATCCTTGTCACATATTTAATTAAGACTTTACTTTGGGTTTTGTTTTTTTACTTTAGTGAAAGTAAATGATTTGTGCCTACATATCAAGAGAAGATTCATCTCAATGCAACAAACTATTTTGAGTTTGATTAGAAACTATATATCCTCACGAGGATGTTTGATTATTTAGTTGATGAGACAATATGTATGTTTTAATAGATTATGGAATTTAAACTATGTACGTGATTAATTGTAAGTGAGTGTTATCTTTCTTTTACTCTAAATGCTAATTGAATAGTTGCATGATGATGTAGATTTTGTATTTCATTTCCATCGGGTGCTCATGTAAAAAGTTATTAGAGATAACATCATGTTATTGCAAATATGTACCTATTAGCGGCGATATTATGTCGTCATTAATAAGAACCTAATAACTAATTAGTACCTATTAGCGATGACATTACGTTGTCATTGATAATTACATATTAGCGACGACATTTGTGTCGTTGCTAACAGATACCTATTAGCGACAACATTGATGATTGTATATTAGCGACAATGTTTGTGTCGTCACAAATAATGACATATTAGCGACGATTTATCGACCTATGTTCTTACATTATGTGAGACAATGGTAGTCACCATTAGCGACAAAAGATGTCGTCGCTAAGGGTAATGTATTAGCGTCAACAAAATATCGCCGCATAAAATCAAATAGCCACGAGGCAAACACAACAACTAATAGCAACAACATCGTTGTCATGGATTACAGTAGTGACAACTTTTAAAGCATCAGTAGAGACTTTGAGTTGTCACTAAAAAAAGAAATTTCTTATAGTTATAGGAATGGATTGCATAGTGATTATAGTGTTTTTTTTTTTTTTATAGCATATGAGATGGTGGAATTCTATGGATCTTGGTGATAAGATGTTTTCTTTACATTAGAACCCTAAAAGTAGATTGTAAGTAAAGCAGATTAAAAATTAAAAATTTTGGAAACCTTGAACTAAAGTCTTGATCGACACTTAAGTAGACCAGATCACACTATCAATGATTACATTGTTGGCTTTTCTTTGCATTTTTTTCCCCTTTTTTTTAGTTGAAAGCCTAATGAGTGTAATAAGTCATAAGTTGGGAAAACAAATCATGAATATCGATGGATCAAACTAGATAGATGTCTCACTAGGCCAAAAGTCATAAACTTTTCTATTTATGTTTTAGTGTCAATTTGGCAACATTTTTTTGTACTTTTAGCTTTTCATTTATTTTCACTTTTTTATCATGTTTTAGCTAATAAGTTAATAAATTACTTTTTTGAGTTTTTTTTAATAATAGGCAATTTTTGAAATTTATTTCATAAACTATACCAAACGCACACTGATTAAATTACCCTTTAAAATCTTGATTCCTGCCTTCCAAATGGTATTGGTTCTCAGTTCTGACCGATTACTGTGCAGTTAGTTTTTCACTTTTTTTTTTTTACTTTGTTTTGTATTTTTGATATTTAATTAAAAACAATGCGAATAAAAAAAAATATATAATAATAGTAGTAATATAATATGTTGTTGAGAGTTGAGAGAGTTCCAGAAAGCGTTGGAACCATAATACTTATATATGTATTTTGTTATAGGGTAATCACAACACTTGACAAGTCAGAGACACAGACACAGAGAGAGAGAATGAGTGAGAGCAACTACCGGAAGCCCAGAAACATCAAGCTGTTCTGTCCTTCACTTTCAAAAACTGCGTGCTTGGCGGTGTGGGACGAGCAGAGACTGGACCTGGGTTCTATTGCCCTGACTTTTGGCCTCGACCCATTAACTCTGAAGCTCAATGGTCACTTCATTAGCAGAGGGCTCGATCATATCGCCTCCTCACTCACCTGGAACTCCCTTCTTTCTTTCTTCTCTGCCAGAGGCTTCTCCACCGGAATAAATCACCAACAACCTCTTCTCGTCGATGGCAGGCTTATCAAACTTGGCTCTAAGCGACGTCGTAAGTTCTTCTTTCTTCATACTGTTAAAGGGTTTCTCTTTCTCTGAAAGAAAATTATTGGTTTTTCTTTTTCTTTTTTATGATGTGGTACCTAAAGTTGATGACATGCTCTAGTTGGTGTCCAAGCTAGTTACATATTGTATTTTCTTAATGCTTGCTACTTAAAAGTGCAAGAATATCAAAATTGAAAGGAAGAAATTCTTATTTATGTTGTTCTCTTATGTTATTCTCTAATGCCACTCAAGTTTCTTTAGAATCTTTTTTTATAAGAAATTCATTAATATATTTAACAAAGATCATGCACAAGATGTACTCGAATTTTAAAATGAATACAAAATGGATGAGATGTCCAGTGCCTATCAAAATCAAACTATGCTATTGCTGTTGAGAACAATCCCGTCACAAATACCCACCCCCCCAAATAAAAGCCACTTTTAGTAGTAGAATAGCTGTTTCTGCATTCCTTAGTTGTCTCATGTCACTCAAATAGATTTCTAATTTGGTATTGACATTACAGCATCACAAATCACAATCATTATGGTGCTTCGCTATCAGACTAGTACTACTTTCATCTTCTTCTTTTTCATTTATCTCTTTTAGTATAAATATTCAACTGATATCAAGAAGAGCATGCTTCTTTGGTTGCCAATTGTTGCTCCTGTAACATGCTATTTCTTCTTCTATGGGGCAGACATCCTGCATTCAAATTGGATTTAGTATGGTAACACTTTCTGGAAGGGTTGAGCTGTTTGTGATATTAATTTGTAATATAATTTTGTTGCACTGTTTGCAAGAAGGATTGGGTTATAAATGGTTTCAGAATTTTATCTGAAAAATTGAATAATGTTGTCCAACAGTGTACACAATGCGCCTACACACAGTCTATCCAAAGTGTGATTAGTAACTTGATCCTTTCATTAAGATACAGTTGTGGTTTTCCAGGGATGCATGACCCCGAAGATGCTTTTAATGGAAGTTGCTATGTAACAGAACATAAAGTTGATAGTTGTAGTACAAGTCCACAAGCTGAAGATGTAAACTTGATGAAGAATAAAAGGTTGAAGGAAAGAGACTCAGGTAAAAAATTTGGATGTCATGGTGATAATTTTTTTTTAGAAAATTAGAATTTCGTTACTGCTTTTTTACCATGATCTCTTTTGAATTTCAAAAATAGCCATACTAATCAATGTTTGGAATTGATGTTGCCATTGTGAAAATATTTATCCTATATAGTGAAGAACAATATATAATTATATATAAAGAAAACAATAATAAGAACACAGGGTTTCTTTAACAGGTTTTGATAATTAAGGGCAATTATAAGCTATGCCTTAAAGTCATATGTCAATTTGGAATGTACTTGATAATGAAAGATTGGCATATCATTGTGGCTTAGAAAATATGCTTTCAGAAACTTCTTTCACTATGTGTAGTGGTTGTTCACTGTAACGAATCTGTGTTTGGCTTTTTCAGGAGGTGAAGATCTCCATGGCCTGGGCTTCAAGAGAAAGCAGTTGTTTGAAGATGTAAGCCTACTCAAGAAGTTAAAGATAAATGAAACTGACTCAGGTACATTAACTAGAAATGTGAGTTAAAATTCATCTGTTTACACTAGTTTTATACCTTTGTTACTCTTGCTTGAAGTCGTCAAATATATGCAACAGTTCTCCTTTCCTCCAAAGACATGGAAGCCAGGTGGTCCCTTTTGTTTGAATATTTCTCTTGAGATGAAAGCATTATATGTCCCTTGTATCTCCATGACTACCTACATAGTAATACCTAACCTGAATAACAATTTAATAACATATATCTTTCCAAATCTCCAGCCAATGGCCCCCTTCCCCGGATCCAAAAGAATTATTTAGTGTTTTGTTTACCATGCAAAAATAACAAATAGCAAATGATACTGTTTGGGCGGTTTTGCAGATATTCAAGGGAGAGGAAATGACTTCCCAAAAACCTTTTTACAAACCCAATTTACATGCAGTTATATGAGTAAGAATTTGAAGCGGATGCGAGAAGATGAGGCAATTGTAGCTTCTCCTTGCAAGAGGATGAGATGAACTCGCATCTGTTTGCTTGTTTCTCTTTTATTCTTTTACACCCCCTTTATAATTTTCTGTTTTCTTTACTTGTTGGCTCCATATTGCTCTTTGTTGACTTGTAAATGATTTCACTTAGGATAGAAGCGTTGTAAGCTTGTAAAATCTTGTAATTTAATTACCTTTGCTTCAAATATAGCATGAAAAGTCTTGTAATTTAATTGTCTTTGCTAATATAAATGTTTGTGATTTAAGTTTAATTGGGGTAAAATTTGTTTGGACAAGTTGGTCAAGGTGATTGATATGAAATTAATTTAGCAATGAAACACCATACCTAAACCTGGCTTTAAAAGTTGGCTAGCAATTTAGAAGAGATCGAAATAAGACAGGCTGCTTGGAGAGCTACAAGTATTATTAAGGGTGTTATTTGTTGAAATGCAGAATAGTCGTTACCACTTATGTAAAGGTAATTTGTTCTCCGTTGCAGCACTGCAGATAAGCAGACAGGTAAGGAATTGGCAGGTTCTATGAGACTTGGATGATGGCTTCATGTAATGGCAAAAACTGTGTTTTAGTGCAAAATTTGGTAGACACACAAATTTATGGGGTCTGAATGGAGAAGAATATCAAGTAGCAGGCAGGGAATCAATTTCACGATTGAACCAAGTTGTGCAGCTTATAAAAATGTTCAAGCCAAAGTAGCTACTTGGGAGGATATTTCTTGATACTCCACACAATAGACATGTAAATTTTTGAGGCTTAAAGTAATCTAAAGCCTGGTTATGATGTTTGCTGTAGTTTTGGGAGGGCTGAGACTGCTTTCTGTTTTCAAATAGAATACTCCAAAGAGGGGAAAAAAATTAAAGGAATTTCTGTATAATAAATTTTGAATGTGATAATCAATGCAAATAAGAGAGCTGGAAAGAAAAAAAGTACAGCATAGGCAAGTTTGATTGGCCTTGCCTAATTTCATGTTTCAAACTCAACACAGTTGAGTAATGGTTGCCCAGGAAGATGATGAAAGATGTAAATTAATATCTAAAGAAGTCATAATATTCTTAAAAATGAAGGTCCAAATACCAATAGAAGTCAATTCATTGAAGATAATTCTTAGCAAAGTATGTACCCTATACATAAAACTAGGTTGTTAGTTTTGGGTTAGACACTCATAATGTACATTAAACTCATTGGCACAGTGTACATTGAAGTATCTAGTTGGCTTACTTTTTTTTTGATAAGTAGTAGGCTTACTAAGGTGTCATTAAGAATAGTATTGCCAAACAACAGCAACGCCAGCCACTGTTAAGACTTTTAGTATGAGTTTTGAACTGATGAAGGATGATGAAGCCGAGGGTGATTGGGTGGGTTCCCATTCCTTTCCTCTAAGCTTGGCAGACAACCGAGATAGCAGCTGAGAAAGCCGACCAGCTTTCTTGGCAGCTGCAAGCAAGATAATGAAAAGCAAACATTAGAAGCTGGGAAGCAGCAAGCCAGCTAAAGTGCAGAATATATACCAAGGATTCCTTTTGTAGATAACAATGGTGCTTAGCTAAAAATACATGAATTCAACCATACCCAGAGTGAAAAGAAAGTTGAATCTTCAAATTTACTCCATATCATTTTTAAGTAACCTTTTTCTCAAAAGAACAAGAATAAAATATACCAAATGTCGTATTTGGCAACACTTAATGGACTTGAGTGGTTTTCACCAACAAAAGTGACAACTATTGATTTGTAGAACAGCCCAACTCGCAACGGACAGTCAGACTTATAATGGAGCAAAGCTTCCCTCAACATGGTGAAAGATTTATTCTTGAGTATTGTATTAATGGACTACTGTCTTGAGCAGTTTTTTATCTTCTCTTTTAGATTTTGTTGATTTGTTAAACTTTAGGGTGTAATCTCTTGGAGGTTCCTTCGTATACTTGCTATATACTCGAGGCTGAGTCGTTACTTACCAAGTAAAAAGTAAAGAAAAAAAAGTAAACTGTTATTTGAGATTCACTGAATTGAAATGACTTGAATGACGGTTGTTGCTATGATTCTTATTATGACCAGAACAAACACACACAGACACATGCACATACAGATAATACATAAATGCACACACACAGAAGTCCTGAAATAATAGTGCTACTTAAGCTAGAGGTAATATTCTTAAATTTGCATCTAACCTAACAAAATGGACTTAGGGTGGTTTTCACCAACACAAGTGACAGACTGTTATTATGATACTGTTTTGCTTACTAATTATTCTACAAACTTGTATTACCACAATGAGTCAATAATCTAAACCGAGAGGGACTTACCTTTGTCTTTCAAAAATCTTTCCTCCTCACCAACACGTCTTCGAAGTACATTGAGCAAAGATCCAAAATATAATGCAAATACCGTGCATGTAATTGTGATGACATTGTAAGGCATGCTGAAATCAGGAGTTGTCAATGGTACAAGTAATACTTCTGTGTAAGACAGAACTGGACTCTTTTCCTGCACCACAAACTCAGATAATCGATCAGATTAGTAGAAGAAATTTAAAGCATAAATATAACTGAAGGGGGGCAAGGAGTACATAGTACCTCAAATTTAGACAACATGGGTGACTTGTTCGAAGAGTTATCTTCCAGATAATGTATGCTTGTCTGGAAGTTTGGAAAGATTATTACAGCTGACGGAATGTCAAACCCTTGATTAGCATCTGGAGGATATTCATCAATGTGCAAAAATCCCTATTGAGACATTATAAAGTAGTAAGCAAGAATATCAACACTTTATAATTTAGAACCAAACGAACATTCAACTTTGGCGTAGAGAAGTGTTAAAGTAAGAAACATAAGTAGGTAGCTCCAATAACAATGCACTAAGGTCCATCTAATAAATTGGCTTGAAGTAACATTGAGGCACTAAGTTCCCCCAAGTCTAAACTGCCCAGGTTGCAAAAGAAAGCATATGCTTGATGAAGTAAGGAACATTTCTAAAAATAAATAGAACTTAAGTAAAGAAGGTGCCTTCAAAGTGAACCATGTAGGTTTCCCTTTCAATCTTGTTGAAAGACCCACATAGTGTTCCTTACTATTACTTTTTTTATAAGTAGTGTTCCTTACTATTACACCTTCACCTTCATCACAGCCGACCTACTTTTATATATATACATAATTACTCGATGATCATTACTTTGACAAGTTTAACATAATTTAGGTCCCTCAAATTTGGAAAAACTTTGAACTCCATATCCAGTGCCAAACTCAGAATTTCTTCTTTGACAAGATAATGCAAATTTTTTAAGAACTGTAAATAAATAAACAAAAGTTTTTTTTATTGATAAGTTACACACACACCCAGTGGTTAGGAAGTGTCAGTTGAGCCAGAGCTCATTGGTTAAATAAATAAACACAAGTACTAGTAAAATTAATTGAAGCATTAAAAAATAGGGCTAAATTTACTTCAGCTTCCACTTCTATGGAGAATACTCATATTATGCAATCATCACAGACCCAATATAAACATCTTGGCATACATCTCTAAATTAACCTCATCAAGTGTATGGCCACGGCAGCAGGCGAGATACCTCATGTACAAATGTAGCTGGCATCTGAGGTAGTAAAGCTGAAAAGCTTTCAACCAGTTTTTTAATCCTCCTTTGGAATCAACATCACATTAAAACCCTTCTAGAGCCCAGCAGCATGGGAGCTTTGGGACAAAAATAAATCTTTTTTTTTTTTTTTCTTTTTCTCTTGACAAGTTCAAAGTAAAAATTCATATTGAGAAAACATTGAGTTGGAAGAAGGGACCAGTTGAGTTGGGTAAACGATTGAGCTAAAAGCAAAGGATGCCTTCTGAGTAATACCACCTTGTACAAATTTCATGTTTTAAACCCTTAATAATTACTGAACATAATCCTAGTAATTTAACAGATGAAGTGAGAGACTACTTTTGGATGGCAATGAGTACGAGTAAAAAACTATCACCCGTTAAATTTCAATGACTCATTTTTTTCTAAAAGAGTCCTCTCTCATTTTTAGGGACACTAAATTGCATTTTCCATGCTTTAAAGTCGAAGAACAGATATTTCAGTTTGAATGCACTGTTGATATCACTCCAATATTTAAATGAGTAAAGTAAAATTTACAATCAGATGTGTTTTGAATATTGTTAATGATGTCAGATGTCCACAATAGAATATTTAAATTACTTTTTTTTTTTGGGAGGGGGTGGGGGGGAGATGGGGGTGGTTGATGAAAGTTCAAACTAGTGAATTTGACAACCTATATTTATGAATAGCATTATTAACTTTGTCAATTATGAAGTCATTTCAATGAATTAGCAGGATTCACTATTATAGGGGATTCAAGTCACTTTATTGACATCTTATGTAACTCATGACATCATCGGCAGTGTTTTCACTTTCACCCTAAGATAAAAAGTTATATGTATGAGACCTTAGAAAATAGAATTATTTATCTGATTGGAGAAGATTAGGGATTCAATCACACAAAACCAAAGCTTAGATTCAGGAATATCTTTATAAAAAAAAATTCCAAAAAAAGAAAATCTGAAGAATTGCTAGATCATATGATTCATACCTACCAATCGAAAATAATAATAATAATAATCATATGAGTCATACCTTATCAAACTCTAAAGTTAAAGCCGCTGATTTTACAGCACAAGGAAATTTTAGGACCAGCTCCATCACCCCAGGCGATACCTTGTCTTCGGAAGGTGAAACATGCATCTTCTCTACAACATTTGTGACAACCTGAGGTTGTCCATCAACAAAAATCCGTAAAGTATGATAATACACCTTAATATACCAAGGCACAACTTGGAAAATGTCAACTTGCAACTTACACCTGCCTTCACCAATGTTATCACCCAAGAACCCCTCCCTCAATTCTGTGGATATAAAGGATATTGCAATAATGCCCCTTTGATTTCCACTACCCATTAAGAACCTACTAGCATGTAATGGTGCTTGTGGACATGACCAAACTATAGGAAACTTCCATCTAAGGCCTAAATCAAATGGCTCAGAGACACTGTACCTCTCAATTGAATATTCATAAAGAACAGATGAGCTCTTCCTATGCAAGCTATTCACTTCTTTAAATACCCTGTCCGGCCTAACAGACAATTCAAACCCAGGGTTACTCAACCCTTCAGAGCCTACATAATCAGGCCCAGTTATCGTGCTGTCCTTCTGCAGATTCTCTAGTTCAGTGACTAAACCTCTCCCAAGTTGAAGGTAAACATTACTAGACTTGGCGAGAACACATCTTCCTGTGACTTTCCTCCCAAAAATTGAACTCAAAGACCAGCTTGGTTGCAATTTTGTTTCACTTGAAAAAGTCTTACTGGCTCTGTGACCATTAGGCTGAAGAACAACTGTAAGTGCTTGTTCTAGTACAATTCCTGATTCCACCCCGCTTGAATGAAATTCAGATGAGGTCAAGCGCAACCGTTGAGAATGATAAAATCCTCTATATATAGAAGGTCTGTCCATTAAGGAAGAAAGCCCAGCTTTGTCCCGACATGGAAGGAGCTTCAACCACGGAGTTAAGTTCTCGGTGCAAACAGCCTCACGGGGTAATGTACCATACCTCAGACCGCTTGAAGATGAGCGAAAGCTCCATTCATGAGCAGAATAAGTGGTAGAAGACTCTAGGAAGTTTATGGAAGCACAGAAAAGACCTGAAAGAGTATGGGTTAAATTCTTCCAGGAAGCATCAACCTCATGTTTAGGGACATCAAAGACAGCCCACAACTCCACTCCAGGAGGCTTCGCATTGCTGCTTGAGATGAAGTCAAATCCACCCCAGTGATCATAGTTCCATCGACCTTGTGTGAAGGATAATTCCATTTCCTTAACTC
This sequence comes from Fagus sylvatica, assembly GCA_907173295.1. NCBI lineage: Eukaryota > Viridiplantae > Streptophyta > Magnoliopsida > Fagales > Fagaceae > Fagus > Fagus sylvatica. The sequence continues at coordinate 4,703,459 of OU015766.1, forward strand.
GAAATTTCCAAACCTGTCCAAGCAATACTATTTCAGGAGTTATTTAGAATATTCAAGATAATACAAATATTCACCTTAATTTCAGTTTGAGCTTGTTCTCTGGGGCCAAAGAAAAATGAAAAAGAAACCTAAGGAAATTCATCAAAGAAAGGCAAGCATATTATGAATGTAACCCCAATGCAGTAAAGGTCTTTTTTTCTTCTTTTTTCTTTTTATATAACAAGGAACCTCACCAAAGAAGGACCCTTTGGATCCACCTTTGGATAGTAAACTCCAGAACCATGTATTGGGTATTCCAAGCATTGCAGAGTAAAGGTCTTAACTTGAGAATAAGTTAAAAGTGTAAACTTGAATTTCAAAACAGCATATGATCACATTTTCCAGGATATATAATTGAACAACACAGGGCTTGTAGCTAATTGGAGAACATTAATCACATAGCACAAAACTAAGTTGTCTCTCCCTATATCCAAAAAAGGGTCTTTCTTATGTAATTCAGGTCCTAAAGGGGCAAGTTGTTGTTACTTTGATAATTCCCAATTAAAAAACAAATACCAGTATTTTTTTTTCCTTCCTATTTAGCACTGCACTGCCACTCACAGATATCAATATCTTTGCTTTTTGGTCCAATATCAAATACTCAAGAAACCCAAAAGCCCCAACTCAGTAAAAACCCAAAAACAAAAAGACCCAGAAGACCAAAACTACAAGATCCAAGAAAATTTCTCTGAAAAAAGAAAAAAAGAGGTTAAGTAAATGGAATAATAACATACAAGCTGAGCAATGGCTTTGGGAAAGAGGTGGTGGTGGTGGCCATAGGAGCTGGAGAGAGAAAGCGAAGGAGCTCTGGTTTCAAAGTGGAAGTGCGCCAATACTTTCCGATCGGGCAATGGTTTCAGAAGCAATTCCTCCGAGAATTCTTCTTCATGGAAAACCGATCCGAAGGCGATTGTGGAGAAGCAGATTTGGAAGGAAAGTATGAGGAGGAGGGAGTGAGTTGGTCTTGGTAGATGGGCCATTAGGAGGAGTTGGACGTGCGGATTCTATGTAAAAGCTATTGAGACTCCGGCATGAGCAGCGTCAATGAAGAAATGAAGAGAGTGTGACAGGCAATTCTCGTCTGGGTCGGGCTCTTTCACTAGTTAGATTGGGCTTTTCCGCTCAAACTAAACTCTATACTTTTGTTAGATGTTTGGACCTTTGGTTACTTAAGAGCATTCTCATTAGCCTCCTCAAAATTTTAATCAAATAGGTTTTAAAATATTCATTTTTTCTAGTTTAACTAAAACACAATTACATCAGACTCTCTATTTTAATTTAATATTCTATTTTTTAATATATTTTTATTATTTTGTTTTTATTTATTTATTTTTTTCACAATTCCCAAAATACTTCATTTTCTCATCTTCTTCCTCCCTTTCCCTCTATTCTCGATTGTATATTCTCCCCCTCTCCCCCCCTCTTTCTTTTTACCCATTCTTTTTCTCATTCCTGATCGGCGACCAATCTCTTGCATGCACCAGGTATCATCACCGCAGATACACCCACCTAGGAAGGATTCAGATCAGGTAAATTACACTTTGATTCTCTTTCATTTTCTTAATATCTCACTATTTTACATTTAGGATTACATGAAAGGTTTCTGATCTTTGCCACAGTTCTTTCTTTATAGTTTTTATTTTTGGGATTTTGGAGAATTTTTGTTTGGTTTGAATGAGAACAGTGATTTTGTACATATGGTTGGCACACTATAGATTTGATTTAGACTACCAAGAAAAGAGAAAGAAACCTATCACTTTTCTATACATATGATGTGGATAATCTACTTAATTAAACCAAAGCCAGCACATTAATCTTAATTCAGCCATTTTAGAGCAAATTTGGGGTAAGAAATCGCATAGTGTGATATTTTATTAGTAGGCAAGATAGATCATGAAAACATGAGACCTGGCAGCCACAATTCCACTGGAACTTCACCTATGAACAACCACAGAAAATTTACAAAGTCACATCTCATTGAGCTGTCAATGTATTATGTATGCCAAATGTATTATGTATCCCAACTTTAACATAAGAAGTGAACATTGTGCAAGCACACACACAAAAGGAATATCCTGTAGTCATTTACATATTGAATGTCTCATCCTTATCTTTAACACTATTTAATTTTCAAAGAACAAGATTATCTTCTAGGCTCTATACTTGCTCTTAATTTATTTGAAATATTGTATTACTAATCTAATGTATGATGTTTTGGTTCAATCTTTTCAAAGTATTGTGAAAGAAAGTTTGAAATTGAAGAATAGGTGGTCTGGTCATTCAATGGATCGTCATCCTATATTTGACATAATTGCTAACGACTCCTTATCCTCCTCTGATGATGAGGTGGAGATGATTATACGATTTACTATTGAAGAAGAACGTTTGAATAGCGGTGGAGGATCAAGACCACGTTGACGTCGCATGTTCATTAGGCGTGATTTTGTGCAAGCCACCAAAAGGATTTTTTGTGACTATTTTGCTGAACCACCATTATATCCTCTGAATATATTTCGAAGAAGGTTTCGAATGAGTCATTCTCTTTTCTTATGTATTAAGTCTATGCTAGAAGCGACCGAGCCATTCTTTGTCCAACGAAGGAATGCTGCTGGAAAGCTCAGGTTGTCTTCCTTTCAAAAGATGACCGCCGTCATAAGAATGCTAGCTTATGGAACAACGACTGATTTGTGTGATGAATATGTGAGTATTGGAGACAAGCACCGCAATGAAATGTCTAAAAAGATTTGTTAAAGCTGTGGTTTCAAATTTTTTTGAAGAGTACTTACGGTCACCAACCAATAATGACATTGCCAGATTGCTAGCATTGGGCGAAAGCCGTGGATTTCCTGGGATGTTAGGGAGTATTGATTGCATGCACTGAAAATAGAAGAATTGTTTCACTGCATGGCGAGGTAACTTTACTGGTCATATTCATGAACCAACAATTATTTTGGAAACTGTGGCATCATACGATCTATGGATATGACATGCATTCTTTGGGTTACCAGGATCTCATAACGACATCAACGTGTTAGAACGTTCTTCCGTATTTACTGAGCTTGCTGAAGGGCGTGCTCCTTTAGTCAATTACTCAATCAACGGTAACAACTATACAATGGGATATTATCTTGCTGATGGCATATATCCTCCGTGGTCAACATTTGTTAAAACAATTCCATCTCCACAAGGACAAAAAAAAAAAGAAGTCATTTCGCTAAAAAACAAGAGGAAGCAAGGAAGGATGTGGAGTGTGCGTTTGGAGTGCTTCAATCATGTTTTGCAATTGTTCATAGGCCTGCACATTTTTTCCAAATTGAAACGCTTAAAGACATTATGACGGCCTGCATAATATTACATAACATGATCATTGAAGATGAGCGTCATATCGATGAAGTTGAACGTGGTGATTATGAGCAATTCAATGCAACTACCTTTGATCTAGTGTCACACGCTTCTACACTTGAATTTATGGACTTCATTCGACGTCATCGTCAAATTAGAGACAGGGAAACTCATTCACAACTCCAATCAGACCTTGTGGAGCACTTGTGGCAACTACATAGCAATTCCTAGGCTTTTGTAATTTTAAATTTTGTATTCATGTGAAATGCTAGTATTTGAAACAATTGCCACTAGGCTTTTGTAATTTTAAATTTTGTATTCATGTGAAATGCTAATATTTGAAACAATTGCCACTAGGCTTTTGTAATTTTAAATTTTATTTTCATGTGAACTCCAGAATTCAAAACTAGGAAGAATCCAGTCGACTGGATTGGGCAGTCTAGGCGACTGGATTAGTCCAAACCTCAAGATCCAGTCGATTGGATTGGTATTCCAAGCGACTGGATTAGGCAGTAACTCCAGACCTCAAGATCCAGTTGATTGGATTGGTGTTCCAAGCGATTGGATTAGGCCAGCCTCGAGATCTAGTCGATTGGATGGTGTTCCAAGCGACTGGATTCGCTTGAATTCAATTTAATGAAGGCACATTTGTGTTTTAAAATGCTCCAAGTTAAAGGCTCATTGGACCCAATTTGGTTCAAGTATTTCCAATAACCATTCAATATTTTCTTTCCATTGATTTGGTTTAACCATAACATAATTATCAACCAAAATCAATAACAACTAAAATGACCAATGTCATATATTTGTCTCTTTGATTAGCAAATAACATAAGCAAATTGAAACCAAAATGACCACAATGTCATATATCAAATAACATCAATATGTAACAAGAACCAAAATGTCAATAACATCAAAATGTAATAATCAAAGTGACCAAAATCCAAAATCCAAAGTGTCATATAACCAAAATGTACCAATACACAACCAAAACATACTAATGACATAATATTAATAATAAGTACATACAAAATGTCCTCTTTTCTCCCCCTTGGCATCATCAAAAACAAAAAGGAATACAAATAACTATATGCCATGATTCCTCAAACGCTCATTGATTTCCTCCATGGATTGAGCCAAACTAGCAAAGTTCTCATCATAAGTTGAGAATCTTTGAGTAACCATAAATGAGAAGTTGTCCAAGCTTGTCGTGAAGTTCCCCATGCTAGTAGCCAAAGAGTCCAAACGTCCAAATATGAGTTGGAAGTTATCCTCATTGACATAAGAGGAGCTAGAAGGTGCGGTTGGAGGCTCTTGATCCTCTTGCATTGCCTCTTCATTTCTTTGAGCATCAGCTTCATCCATTTAAGCTTCTTCATCCATTTCTTCTACCACATGAGCATCCTTCTTAACTCATGTGTTATTCTTGAATTCAAACTTCATTTGTTTCATGGTAGTTTCACCATAAACATCCGTTTGAATTGCCTTTCGCGTCTCTTTTTCACTACTTACATTTACTCCGAAATGATTGAGTATTGTAGTAATGTGGAGACCGTATGGGAGGGCACCATTCTTCTTTTTGACACAAGTGCCCATGTGCCATCCAATATAGAATGCAAGGTCAAGTTTGACCTTGTTGAGAATGCATCATATGATGAAGAGGTCTAGATAGGAGATGTATTCGTATGAACCTCTCCTAGGAAGGATGTTGTGGGTTATGATGTGATGAATGAGTTGGCTTTCTAATGTGAGCTTGGAAATTTTAGGTCTATAGGCTTCTTCAATGCTAAGATTTCCACACATTTGCCTAATTGACTCTAAAGGGTTATACCCTTCGAATTGCATCCAACTATTTGTAGTATAACGTTGAATAGTGGTGCAAGGAACTTCTAAAATAGAGGCTAATGTGGAAAGGGTGAGTGAAATGAATTTATCCTTCACATAGGAGGTGATTTTGTAATCTTTATATTCAAAGTGTGTGTAAAAGTGTTTAATAAGAGTGGTGTATTGAATTTGATTCAAAGAAAGGAGATTTTCTCATCCTTGAGCTTCAAAAAGCTCTCTAAGATGAATGTGGTGATTAGCAAAGTAAGGGAAATCAACAATTTTTCTAAAAACTACCGTTCTATGAGCAATGTTCTCATGGAATCTTATCGAATGATCAGAAGAACGAAAGGTGTTGTCTATTGATGTAGTTTTATCCCTTTCAGCCCTTGATTTGAGCCTTTTCCTTGGTCCTTCACTAACGGATTTCTTTGGAGCCATTCGGATTCAAGGAGTTAAGGTTTTGAATTGGGGGTTTTTGGAATGTGAGAGTTTTGAGAGTGATTGAATGTGATTGGGAGTGATTGAGGGCTTGGAGTATGCTTAATATTGATTTTCAACTAAAACCCTAGGAGAGAGAGTGAGAAAAATCGAGAGAGAATGAGAGAAGTGAGAAAAAATGAAGTCTGTCTTGGTTACACAAAACCCAGAAAACGCAGATCCAGTTGCCTGGATCAAGCTTAAAAAACCGCTTTGCCTGACTCAGTCGCCTGGACACACATAGCAAGGTCACCTAGGTTGGGACATCCACTCGCCTGGATGTAGCTGGCAATTTCTCATTTTTTGATTTTTAATCTCTTTCTCTCATTCAATTGCTTACATATACTTGTGCTTGATTTAATATCATATCTATATTGCAAACTGAATTGTGCTCTTATAATTGCTTAATCAAACATTTGCTATTTGAGGATAGTTTTTAATTCCGCATTTAAATCGAAAAAGTTTGCCTCAACCTAAATCACCCCCCCTCTTAGGTTGATATTTGGGTAACATAGATGACTATGACCATTAAAAAAGAGCACAATGGTTGCATATTGTGTTTTAAGTGGAGAAGTGCCCAATGCTTGAAAGTGTACTCCAACCAGGCTAAGTAAAAGTATGATGAGAAAGCCAAAAGCTGCATGAAATTGTGTGAAGGAACTTACTGCAACTTCTTCCTCACTTGCACTGTTGTTTAATTAAACATAAATAAATAAATCTATACAACTTGAGCCTTAATAAATGCTTCAAGGCATTCAACCACCTAGGCTAGCACCTCAATTGATCAAATATATAGTGCAGAGAATCTGAATAAATCCATTTATTACTCAAGGAAAAAAGATACATAAACCATTCCAATCCATAACGACACATAAAGATCAACTAATATCAAGCCCAAAACTTCAGCCACAACTTAAGGAGGCAGCAATAAATCATGACAGCCACAACAATTAGATTGCAGAATATAAAAAATGAACATAAAAGCTAGTAGGAACAAGTTTATATATAAAGCTGATGACAACCTCCTTATGATCCATAATGCTATTTAACAGAACTTAATTGCATATAACCTAGAATCAAAGTCAAATACAACCAACATAACTCCATGATTAAAGAGCATATAATGCTAATTAGCAAAATCAAAATTTGCAAAGTTTGATAAGTTAGAAACATCTAACTTTTAACCAAAAAAAAAAATCAAGACTTGCAAATTTTGATAAGTTAGAAATAGTATCTAACTTTCACAACAAAATCAAAAAAACTTTGCAAAGTTAGTTAAGTTAGAGAGCATATTTACTCTTAATAACAAAAACAAAAAACTTGCAAAGCTTCACTAAGTACTCTTAGTTTGACGTTCAATGATTTCTAGGCGGCCTTGACGAATATAGTGTTGTTGCTGAGGATCCAAGCTAGATATATCCATCATTATAATTTCCATTTCTTGTTTTGCTCGTTCCAACTTAACCTTTTCTTGCCTAAACTGAATCAACTCTTGGGCCTGAGCGGTAGTATTGTCAACCTCAACTTTCCTAATCTTAATAAGTTCTTTAGTTTGAGAACATGCCTGTCAAGAATTTTTTTTTTTTTTTCATCAGATTTTAATTTCTTTTGTTCTTGCATGTCACTCAATATCCCTTCAAGATTTGCACACAAGCTATCGCTGCTCTTTCGTTTACTTAGTCGAGCCTTTTCAGACTTCCTACCAAGTGGTCTCTCTAAGTCTACAAAAGTAGCTTGGGAGGCATCATCTTTCTCTAATTGTATCGGCTCTGAAGCAAAAGGTGTTGCAGCTGATCTTCTTTTTGGTTTTTCCTTCGCTTTATGATCTACCCATTTTGGGTTATTCCTCAAGATATTCCAACAATGTTCAAATTTGAATGATGCATCATATAACTTTCTAAACATTTCCTTTGCTCGACAAATCTGAAAAATTAACAATTGCAAATTGGATTAGTGAATAGATAGTATTGGTGCGTTAAATTTTGACATCACTTAAAAAAAAAAAAAAAAAACCTTGTCTTGCTCATTCAAACCACTTTCATTTCTCCTTTCAATATGGGCTAAGCACCCACAAAACTTATTAGTCTTAAGTTGAATCGTTGACCAACGATGCATTAGAGAGTTTGCGGTACGGCTAGTGCAAGATGTCTTATCTTTCTGGAAATACTCATAAATTTTCTCCCAATAAACATTGTGTTTTTGCTGATTCCCTGCTATTGGATCCATGGAAGTATTAAGCCATGCCGATACAATGAGAAGGTCTTCCTCTGCAGTGAACTTAACGCCCCGTGTTGGTTTCTTAGCAATGGATTCCAATTGAGTTTCGGATGGAAATTGTTCAGTACATACTTCACCTTGTGGGGATTCCAAAATAAAATTGATGCTCATGTTAGACCCTTCTTCTAGAAGATTTGTGAAGTACACATCTTCTCTCGTTAGTGAATCCATTCCTTGTCAAATAATAAATAATAATAAGCCTATATGTAAAGCAACAAGATAAACACATAACAAAAATTTATGCATAACAAAATAAGGATAAACACCTAGTGGTTGCTGTGAGAACCTCGCCCCTTTTCTCAAACCTGAAGCGAAAACCCCAAAATTGGTTTAATGTGATTTTGGTTTCGGTTTGGAAATTAAATTGGTAGCGTGTCTCAAATGATGGGATGAAAACTTTAATGTTTTAATCGACCCTCGAGGTTGAAAGTCGATGTGACATGTTGTTTGTGGAGTCGCCACTTAATTTATTTTAAAGGACAAATTAAGAAATTGCAAAGAAAAGAGTAAATTAATCTCCTTTTATTCCATTTTAGAATTTGTACAATTGCTAAATGAAATAGTGTGTGTAAATGTTACAAATAAAATTCTCCTAGAATACAATCTAAGAAAATAATATTGTATGAATTTCCTAGTTACAATCTATGTAAAAAGAAAATAAAATGTTGTTGTAAGGCACTATGTATGCAAACCAAGGTTTTGGTTCGGAGGCTTGGTTACAAAATGGGAAGGTGTTAGGCACCCCATTTTGCCCGATTTACATCGGTCCTTTTATATTAAAAATGGCCAAGTATGTTGTAATGTCAATGCATGTATGTGTATGTTGTGCAAACAAATTAATTTTAATTGTTTGTGTTGTTATTATGTTGGTTGCAATATAATTTTCATGTTAAAGTTGTAAGCTTTAAGCACATAATTATAATAAACTTGTAATGTAAAAGAGCAAGAATTTAGAACATAACGTAACATGTTGTAATGTCAATGCATGTATGTTGTGCAAACAAATTGATTTTAATTGTTGATGTTGTCATTACATTGGTTGTAATATAATTTTCATGTTAAAGTTGTAAGCTTTAAGCAGATAATTATAATAAACTTGTAATGTAAAAGAACAAGAACTTAGAATATAACGTAAGCAAGACAAATTAAAGCATAAAAATTTAAAGAAATGTGGTTAGAGAACCAACCCGCATGCAAAACAAAAGAATGTGCTTCACAACTTGTGTGGTTGTGAGCTTTGTGACTCAATGATTTTTTAGGGTTGTATGGGTAATCCTAAGAAGTGTTTGAGTATGTGAGTTGGTGGAAAAATAATTCCAAACCTAAGTGGTAAAGATGATGAAGGGTGAACAAAATCAAATGGATTTTATCAGCCTTCAAAAGCTTTAAGACTTTTGAGAAGGAATTTTGGTTTAAGAGGAACTTAAGTGCAAAGGTTTTCCAAATCTTGATTCCAAAGACAATGAAGGGTGAGATTTCTCAACTTTCAAGGGCTTTAGAACTTTGAAGAGGAGAGTTTTGTTTCAAGAGAATTTTCTGCCTAAGCTCCTACTTCTCTCTACCAATTTCTCTCTCTATCTTGGAACCCCTTTTGCCATGAAGACTATGCTTGTATTTATAGAGAAATGGGGATGTGAAAGGGTCCAAGAAGGATGGAAGGGGCTGCTTTTCTGCCCCCCACCAGCTACCTCTCGTGCATGCCAGCCATGCCTTGTCTACCTTTGCTAAAAAAAAGACAAAAAAAGTGCAGAAATAGGTCCAGGGACATAGTGCCGGTCGGCATTGTGTTTTAAAATCCTAGTGCCAGCCGGCATTAGGATTAAATTTTTGAGTGCTGGCTTAAAAATTGGAGTGCCGGCCGGCACTGTTTTGAAAAATTAGAGTGCCGTCTGGCACTCCATTTTAGGTAACTTAAAACATTCTTTTTTTTACTTTTTTCAACTTATCCCTTTTGGCCATACATTGTAGAACATGCATGGGCAGAAAAACTTATCTTTTTGCCCTTCCAAAAGCATTTTTGGCATGCATGAGTGAGAGATAATCCTATGTAGGCATGCACATTTAAGCTAATGTGGACCCGAAACGTTAAAACTTCGATTAGCGATAACTTTCTCGTTTGTGGTCTGATTTGAGTGTGTGACGTGTCGTTTTGATCATGCTGACCTAAGGAATCATTTAAAATTATTTTGGGGTCGATTAGATGTCCTGAGAAAAATTGGGCCGAAACCCTAGAAATGCACGGATTTCCGTGCCAAAACGCCTGGAGTCCAAATTGAGTGTAAGTCGTGTCGTTGTGATCACGTTGACCTAAGGACTTGTGTAAATGCATTTTCATGTCAATCGGATGCCTATAAAAAAATCGGGCCGAAACCCTAGAAATGCACGAATTTCCGTGCCGAAACGCCCGAAGTCCAAATTGAGTGCAAGTCGTGTCGTTGTGATCGCGTTGACCTAAGGACTCGTGTGAATGCATTTTTATGTCAATCGGATGCCCAAAATAAATTGGGACCGAAAACCCTAAACTTGCATAGATATCCATGTCGGGGTCCGTTTTTTGGATTTTTAGTCTTTAAAATTCCCAAACATGTTATGAATGGAATGTAGGTGGCAAAGGAGGGTGTCTACAGTTGCTAGCAGGTATATTTTGCTACCTTAACTCTATTCACTGAACACTATTACATATTTATATCCAGTTATTTATGGTTCTGCCTATTCACATTTTTTACAGCATCATAAATTCACAAATGGAAGAAATGAGAAAGAACTAGATGTTAAACACCAAAATAGTACCCAAGCTTAGATTAAGAATGCAAACTTTGGCTTCTTTATACGAAGGTATAAAAAGAAATAAACTGAAGATGTTAAAATTTATCTAATGTTTTTTTAAAAAACTAGAAACTGATGTTTCCAAAAACAACTCATGTTCTTTAACAATTCAAATTTAACCACTCAAACTAAGATGTTCCCAACAGCAGGAAGAAGCTGAAAAATTCAAACACACTGAACAGAAGGATAATGAGAATACAAGAAATGACAATAAACTTATATCAAGCTTTAGCATCATTAAAAATATGAACTTTATATCTAAACAGACAATCAGTAAGGAAAAATACAAAAAATAAGAATACCCATCAATATATTATATATAGCAATGATAAACACTACGACCAACAAGATAAAAACCATAAACACCATGAGCAAATAACAAATAATCCCATCTCAGAAAAATTATCTCAAGTTTTAATAACAAACACACAACCGGGTATCATACCCATCACCACAATGCAGCAAAATTTCACTCTAATCATCAAATAAATGAAGAAATTTGGGAAAATTGAAGCAAAATACCTCAAGATCGGTCGGAGTGGGGTAGATCTGCTAGTCTTCCTCTCGTTGGTGAGATCGGCACCGTTATTCTTGGCATAAAGTTAAGGGAGAAAACGCTGTAGACAAAATGAAAGAGAGAGAAAAAAAGAGTATTTAATTGGTTTGAGGATGAACAGTAGCTCCACGGTTTGGGCGAGCTACTGTACAAAAGCTTGAGAGCTCCGGCCGTTTGTTGAGGCTGATGTGCGCTGTTTTTGTGGGTTTGTTGCTATTTTTTGGGTGTTTATACGGTTTGATGTGGCTACTGCGAATGCTCTAAGTGCCTTACCTCTTTTAGCTTTTGTAAAATTTCTCTTCAAAAATCTATTCTTCTACTTTAGTTATTATTCTTACAAAACATCTTGCATCTCACTCTTCATTTTACAATACATCTTATTAAAATAATCTTAAATTTATTTTACAACATCACCACCAAACCAAAGGCAACACACCCACCCACCATCAAAATCGCCACTGAACCAAAGCAAACACACCCATACCCACAGGTTGTAACCAACCACCACCATTCACTACCCATTACAATAGAAATCTCAAATTCTTTGATTTTCTCCTCAGCAAACCAAAAGCTCTCCTCCAATCAACAACTCCATAACCCATTTCAAGTCCTTCCTCACACAATAAATCATTTCTCACACACCTAAGCCCACAACAAATTCCAACAAAAAATCGCAAGAAAAAAATGCTTTCAACAAGTAGATCATCCACCTAGAAAATTTCTCCAAGAAAAATTGCAAGAAACATAAATAAAAATCCAAACAATTTAAAAAATATTGGTGCATGCATTGATCTAATTCACAACCCCTTTTGTGTCAATTCAGTTTGCATAGTTGCCCATCCTTTTCTAGTTGTGCACCGTGTCAACACCCGAGAGCCGCCTCACTCATTGAAGCCAACCATCCAAACTTCTTGTCGCTTCCTCCCTTGGACTCTTCTCTGGGTTGGGTTCAACTGGCAAAGATCCACAACTCGACGAACTTCAAAATAGATTACAACAACCAATTTCGCCGAGATTTATGGCAAATGGATTTTGAGAATTCTAATAATGGGTTCCATGGCCGAAGATATGGTGAAAATGAGAAAAAATGCACACACAAAAAATCAAGAAGAAGATGGAAAAAAGGGTGATAAAGAAGATTAAGCCGATCTAGTTCTGGGCATTGTCGACGCTTGTAAAGGGAGGGAGGGAGAGAGAGTAAAAAATTTACATGAGCTATAGTGCTCTGTAATTTTACAGAGTACCATAGCATCATGTATTATTTTAAGCAAAAATAGATGACTGGTTGGGAGCTTCTTTTTTGAGATTTTTTTCTACAATACTTTCGAGCACTGGTTGGGAATGCCCTTACACTCTCTTTGAAAAGATCATTTGGATTGATACACTCTCTTGAAAACATTACCCCACTAGCTTTTAGAGACTACAAAAATTCTCTTTCCCTCATTATTTTGCAAAATTCTACAAAATTTCACTTTTTGTGATTGTCTCACTCAAGTAAGAATGACCTCACTTGAGTGAGTTACTATGTCACTCAAGCGGCTCTTGAGCAACCATCAAGTGAGATTTGTTGAGATTTTGTACGAACACGCTTGTATCTGCTAGAGTGGACTCAATTGAAGTGCTGAACTAATATCCCTCTATTTGTCGATCTGGCGACTCTAATGCTTGATTGACACTCTGTTCGACTGAGCGAGCCACTAAATTTCAGTTTAAAATTTCTTTAAATTTTTCTTCATTATTTTATTATCAAAGTAAGATCACATATATTACATTCAATACTTATTAACATTTGATGTATGAGATAATTATTGATGAGGCAGATATGGAGATGCAAGGTTGAAAAACTTTTATCATCATATATGTAAGCTTGAGGCAAACAAAACTTTGATCCAAGGATAATGAAGAAGTGCTAGTGGTCGCTTGCAATTACTTTCGACCACATTCCAAGATTTGCATCGAGGCCTTGCAATCCTCATCGTACCTTAATGGATTTCCAACCCCATCGAGGAAATTACAGAGCTCTCCTCATCCCTAGACTGCTGTATTTGGGTGTTTAGGGAAGCCAATTTCATTACTCATAAGTCATAATCTTGCACACTAGGCTTTGACAATGATTTTGTAGGCCCTTTTATTCTATTTCGGACCCTCCAATCTTTAGGCATTCTTTATGGGAGGATCCCTTTTGTTGTTATCTTTTCTATCTTAAAAAAATATATATATCATTGAGCAAATAAAAAAAAAAGTTTAATTACATATTTAGTTCTCACCATTTTTCTCATCTTTCAAAATGATCTGTATTCTTAAAAAAAAAATCATTTTAGTCTTTATAATTTTAAGTTTGTGTAAAAAATGTCCCTTATCACTCCAACGAACCCTCTTGCTTGCTCGTGCAAATATATTTTTGTCATCTTTTTCCATCCAACAATTAGCAATATGAATCTTTTTTACATAAACTTAAATAATATAAGGATTAGAATGAAACATTTCAAAGAATAAAGACCATTTTAAAAAATCGGACAAAGATTAAAGACTAAATATGTAATTAAATTAAAAAAAAAAAAATATGCCTATGTACCCATGTAAACTAAAATGGATTTTTTTTACAAGTATCACTTTCATTATTAATGATTTAAGTGCATTTTCATGATTTTGACTATTGAGAATTGGATGCAGATATGTTGGATGAGAAGCCCACACAAACAACAATTCCATTTTATATTAGATGTAAGAACTAAAAAATAAAAAATAAAAAGAGCAGAAAATAGTAGAGCAAAATAAGTTGGTGCCTGGAAACGATGCTAGCTATTTCTCTAGTTCTAGATACAGAAATTTGAAATTTATTGTGTTGATTTTCCAAGAGATGATTATGTCATCACATATATGTTATTTTCCTTTATTGTGCTGAAAAATATGAGACGCATATATAAAAACATAGACAGAAAGATACTCAATTTGTCATCTTTTTGTAAATGTAGAAATGGATTCTAAAGTACAATGTGAGAAATTGATCCCTTTGTTTCTTACAATTTTGGTGTTGGTGTCATCGGATCCCCTGGAATCTCATTCTTTATTTTATTATAACTTTATTATCTTTCATTATTGTGGTCCTTATTGATGTAAGCACTCTGGGGGTGGTGTAGGGTACCTTGGCCTATCAGAACAATAGTCATAGTTCACGTACTTCTTTCTCACATTGTCATATGATCTTTGTTCTTGAGGACCCAATTTCCAATACTTTTCCAAATTCCACGAATATTTGGAAGAATAACAATGTTGAACGTCTGAGTTTTGAACTGGGCAGCCACTAATGTCAAATCCTTGGAAGTGTGCTTTGAATGGTGCATAACTCCAATTAGTTTTTGTTTGGCCTCCATCAGTTGCCCAACTATCTCCATCCCACAAGCTGGCTTCTATGTTCATTGGCTTTGATGGGTAGTCAACTCCAATGTTTCTGTTGTTCTTGAACACTCTGATGGGGACATTGTCCACATAAAATCTGTAATCATACCCAATTAATGTTGTAAAAAGCATCACATTAGATATAAGAGAGAGAGAGATTATTCATTTATTCCTACACGATTTGATGTTCGTTCCAGAGAATTTTGTAAGTATGAAAATTTGCTGTGGGGTCAAACCAAAGATAAATTCTTTGCTCCCTGTTTCCTACACCATTTGCAAAGACATTTGTTTGTAATGTGCATGGCTTCCCTTCCCTGTTGCCCAAGAATTCAAAATCCAGCTCATCATGATTATTACCATATGAACTTAGCTGCATATATACGTAGATCACCTTGAATCAACCTCTTCCCACTTTGTTAAATATAAGGAAATAAATATAGGTCAAAATAGAGTGTTGATCCATAAACTCAGTCCATGAGCAATTCTAGTCACTAAAGTTTAAAGTGATAATTTTTAGTTCTTAACAAACTTAAAGTGATCACTTTTAGTTCCTAAATAGTCTGTAAGAAACTTAAAGGGCTTACTTTTAGTTCTCATGTAATGATAACATATCAACTTTTAGTTTAGCCACATCATCTAAGAGACTAAAAGCGATCTCTTTAAATTTTATGAACTAAAATCGCTCAAGAATTAAACTTTAAGGATCAACAGTATAATAAAGTTTAAACATAAATATACACACACATGCACAAGGATATTACATAACCGATATTGAAAAAGAAAGGGCTTGGAATTCACATAGAAAGTAGTAACTACTCCTGCGGAATCCTTATCTGGTAGCTTCATCCTCAAATGAAAAAATCCAGAACCATAGCCTAGCTTGGATGCGAAGCCAGCCCCTACAAGATACAAAAGATTATAGAATAGAGAGAAACACGAGCCACCAATATTTTTGTATCACTGATGTAAAAAACCTTGCAAGTAACATGCATGCATGAAAAGTTCGTTTGGATTTGTTAAATAGATTAGATTGAATATAAGAATTTTCCCTGAAAGGTATTATTCTATGTGTAACAGGCTAACAACTATAGTTTGTCATTGACGTGGAAATCTTCATGACTTGCAAACTTGGTTCATACTTGAACTTTTCCGTTCATATGTTTTATATGTTATATGTGATATATTAATGATTAATACCTTATAAATATATTCATCATTATTTTTCACTTTCACAATAATTTTAAACCTTTGATGAACACTCGTGTACTGGAAACCGTGTAAGCAATATATTAAAACATCTCACGGCATTTATATTTTATTTTGTATAAATTTTGTATTGAAACTCATGATAGCTTGTTTTAAAGGAAATGATTGTCTCACACCCAGTGCCGGCTCCAAGAGAAAGCCAACAAAGCAGTGGATTTAGACTCACAAAATTTAGAAATTTTAAAAGGCTTACAAAATGCTTCATAGCAAAAATAATAATAATAATAATAATAATAATAATAATAATAATAATAATAATAATAATAATAATAATAATAATAATAGAAATAAAAAAAACAGGTCATATATATATATATAAGCAATAAATAGTTGGCAAAGGCTCATGTATATTGATGTTGCTATAAAATATAATTTACATAAAAAAATTATAATACAATATAGAAAAAATAAAAATAAAAATACATACACTAATAAAAAGTATGAAAAAAAAAATGGTCTCATTTAGAGTCCTTACTTTGGGCCTCAAGTTTTTTAGGATCGGCCCCACTTGCACCACCTTATTTCACACATCTTTTCTCACATCTTTACACACCACATAAATGTGAATATATTTACAAATTATGGACATTTATGGATGTTGATGCATGCCCAAAATTTATGAATGTATATCAATAACTAAGTGATATATGTTGTGTGAGATAATATTTATCATTGTTTAGAAGGACGGGAAGACCACGAGTATAGTCCAACTAGAATATCCAATAATTTATTATAAACTTGACGCACTCATCAATGGCTTATTTTGTCACTAGCAAAGCTATTTACTAGTCCATGCTTAATTAAGTTTAAACAAAGTTTCACTATATAACAGTTGGGTTGCATGATTAGGGTTAGGGAAAAAGAGGGCATATCATGATATCATCCTTAATTAAATAACCTTGAATTCTAGAACGTCCCTACATGAATTTTTGAAAATATTAAGAATTTCCATCTTAATTTCAGTAAAAATACACTTAATCTAATTGACTTTAAGTTTATTCATATTGAAAATAAGCATGTTAATTAATAATACATAGGATATAAATACGAATAGAATATGGAATTCCAATCGACCTACAACATATAGAGCGGACAAAAGGTAATAATAAAAGTTTTTACAAAATGAAAATATAAGAATTAATATGTTGAGGAATAAAAGATAAAGAGAAGTATCATAAATTGAGGGGAGAGAATATCAAAAGAAGAGGGAGATGAGAATAACCAGAAGAAAGATCCATAGAGAGCTGAATCTCGCCTCCTTGATTTAAAGAGAAGACATGATCAAAACCCCATGTAACGTTATAGTTTTCATAAAAACTAATGGCACTGCTTTCACTTGCAACCACCCAACAAAGTAGCAGGAACAATAAGAAATCTAGTAGTGAAAACCCCATTTTAAGGCCAGCCATAGTTTTTCAGATTAGCTTGTCTTGGTGAAGCTAATATATAAACATAGTTTGGAGTTTGGACGTATGTCAAGCCCGGCCCTAAGAACCATGAAAAAGCAAAAAGGGTGTGACCCATCATTTCCTCGACCTTACTTACACGCTATTGTCTTCTCCATACTATCCCCCATAACTAATCACTTCATTTTAGCAGTCATTGGAAGCAATTGTAGGAAAATGCCGACAAAATAAGAAAGAAACTTTTCAGCATAGAAAGCACTCAATCACGACACCCACAAATTGTCACATAGTCAGTGCAGCCACGTTTTCCAAAATAAAAAAAAATAAAAAAAATTGTGACATATATCTTATTTAAACTCTTTAAAAGCTAGGTCTCCATATATATAATTGAATTCCCCCATATCCCCTCTCAAATTTGAGCTAACCAATAGCCCCCAAAAATAGAATATTGGTCGGCTGACCCAAAGAAACAACTAGCCTATGTGCCCTTTAAATAAAAAAATTGAGTAAATTATACAAACCTCTAGTTGCGAAGCCAAACAAATTTTCCAGGGGGAGCCAAGATAAAAAATAAAAATAAAATAAAAAAAAAACATTTTAATCCAAAAAATAACCTGTCATATCTATATTATTAATTTTCCATAACAACAACAATCAAGCCTTAGTCCCAATATTTTTGGGATCGGTAAATTGCAATTCTCCACAAAATTCATAATTTTCCTTTTAAAAAATAGAAAATAAAGAAAGCCTTGATTTAATGAGTTATGTATGACATAAGAATATTAAGGGAAAATAATGCATTAATCATTTATATAAACTTATTTATTTTTAAGAAAAAATATTTTGGATATACTTTGATTTAATGAGGTACATATGGTATAAGAGTAATACAAGGAAAAAAAAAATGATGTATCAATCATTTACATACAATTTTTTTTTTTTTTTTTTTTTTTTTTAAAAAATAAAAATCTATGGGGGGCATTAATTAAATTTTATGGCCAAATTGATATTTTGTATACAAAAAAACAAGAGAGAGATGGCTAATATTGTAAAAGTCAGAGGGAGCCATGGCTCCTCCTGACCCCCCCTCTCCCTCCGCCCCTACAAACCTCCCTTATAGTTTATCAAAATGACACCCCCAAATACTTATATAAACAATATTGTTTGTATAAATGCAACAATTAAATCTATACCATCACAAACTATTATTTTAGTAACAAATTATTTCATTTTTTAAAAACATCCTTAGTTTCTATTCAAATTATGGATGAAATGACACTCCTCTCCCTTGAAGTTTGTGGATGAATGACACTCACACTTCCCTATTGAGATATGTATAAATTTGGCCAAATTTCAAATTACACCCTTTAAGTTTGGTCAAAGTTCAATTCAATCCTCTAAGTTTTGATCGTTTCAATTTAGTCCTCTAAGTTTAGTTTGGTTTCAATGTAGTCCTCTAAGTTTTGACCATTTCAATTTAGTCCTCTAAGTTTGATTTTGTTTCAAAAACTTTAAAACAAAAACTAATAAAAATTATTTGTGAAAAAAATAAAAAGTTAAAGGACTTAATTGAAACAAAATTAAACTTAGAGTACTAAATTGAAATGGTCAAAACTAAGGGACCAAATTGAACTTTGACCAAACTAGAGGACTAAATTGAAATGGTCAAAACTTAGAGGACTAAATTGAACTTTGACCAAACTTAGAGGATGTAAATTGTAATTTAGCCTATAAATTAATGTGAATATTTTTCGAAATAGAATATTTCATTATTGAAAATTTAACTGTTGTATTTTTAAAAATTTCAAGGGGATAGTGTCATTTCGGTTTAAAAAAAAAAAAAAAAAAATTATATATATATACACCTTTTTTTCAATTCACTTATGAATATGTGTAATTTAGGGTCATGGTCATGTAATATTGTTGATACCCCATTTTAGCTGCCTCACCCAACAAGCTTAGAGAGTCCACACTCGAGCCCCAAAACCAACGATGTAAATATTGTACTGTACCGACCACTAAATTGATACGAATACCTTTTGAAACGTACTAGATAAAATACTGAAATAAATCGATTGTGCTGGGATCTTTTTGCATGTTTTGATTGGTATTGATATTTGAGTCGGTATAAGAAGAAAAAACTAAAAACTAAAAATAAAGATAAAAAACAATTAGAAATGGTTATAAACAAATGCTCTTTAGTCTTTAGAGAGTAGAGACTAATATATTTGAGCTTATACACTCATTTTTCAATGCAATGGAGCATTGGAAGTAAGGGCCTATAATGCGGATGTTGCAAGGCCCCCGAACTAATTTCTCATAAGATACTATACGTGTAAAACGCAAACGAAAATTCTTATCCTTAGCAGCGAGAAAAGGCAAGGCTGGTCGAAAGGTATAAATAAAGAATCAAAAATGAGGAAGTCTCTCAAATTACTTTTGCTTCACAAAAACAGTAAAGAATCATCTTCCTCTTCAATGGCCACGCTCCATTTTTGTTAATTGCTTAGATTGCAGGACTTCCCTCAAGCCCCTAGAAGTAGAACAACGACTTCCAGCCTAAATATTTATTCCTTACCAATCAAACCCCACCTGCTTCCTGCTTATTAGTTTTATCATCTTTCATTTCTCACAACGGTATTCTTTTTCATTTATGTATTTGCTTACTATTACTATATACCCCACGTTTATCATTCTGAACTGAAGTATTTTTTATTTTTATTTTTATTCTTATTGAATTGATTGTGTGAAGTTAAATATTAATCCACCAAAAGCTTTATTTGTAGAAATGCCTGTTCCAAAAGTCAACACGAAACTGCTTGAAGAACTTGAAGACATGGGATTTCCAAGGCCACGAGCAACAAGAGCACTTCATTATTCTGGTCAGTCTATTTTAATTTTGGATAGAGTTTACTTCCAAACTCCAACCTACTAAATGACGACTCATAAGACCATACGCATGCATTTTCTATTAAATGATTCATGTGATTTGTTTAAATAATACACATGGAATGGTCTAATGAGTTGTCCACATAATGGTTTGAAGGTAAACTTTGTCCTATAATTTTTATGTGCGTTCCATATATACCAACAATGGCTAAGGTCACTTTTTTAATGAAAGAAATAAGATAAACTTGCACTTATCTTTCAGCCTTGCAGTTCCATGAATGTTTGTTTGTGTTATGTTAATCAGGTAATTCTAGCTTAGAGGCTGCAATAAATTGGGTCATTGATCATGAAAATGATTCAGACATTGATCAGATGCCCTTGGTATCCTTTCTCATCTTCATTCTCTTTTTTCCATACATTGCATTTGCACATGGATATAAGGAACAGTCCATTGTAGTTTAGCTAAGTATCTTTTCTAATATAATCTAAGGGTTGTTTTAGGTGCAGATGTTGATACATTAATTTTGCACATGAACTTGAAAAATCTTTGGTCTTGCACATGCTGTCACTAGATTTATTTTGCTTGAACTGTTCAACTTCTCCCAGATATCAGTGGAAATTGATCTTGATTCTCCTCAACCATTCCATATCACAGAACAAATGAAAATAAAGGCACAGGAACTAAGGTTTCCTTTTCTACTTCCTTGTAACAATATCTATTTTCTGATAATTCAAATTTCTCTTGTTTATCTAGCACACCCCCTTAGATTCTTTCTCATTTTTTACCTTTTTATATATAATGCTTAATCTGGTTGAATATTTGAAAAAAATTCAGACTCAGCTTACTATTTCTGGCTAGCTGGTTCCTTTTCATGACTACTGATGTTGCTGATCGTTTCAGGGATCAAGCACGCAAGAAGAGAGAAGAAGAAGAAAAGAAATTGGAAAGGCAAAGGGAGAAGGTATTATGCAGTTATTTCTATGGTTTTCTCTTTCCTTATTTGATCTCTCCTTTATCTTGCCTTCTCTATTATTCTGTCAAATTTTATTGAGAGATTGAGTTTCATAAAATTACAATATCTTTCTTAAAACTTTGCCTAGGTTTATCATTCAATTCACTGTTTTACTAATTCTTCATAATTCATCAAATTTCATTCTTTTTTATAATCTAATCATCCTTAACTCCTTAAATATCAAAACCCATTCAAGAATATTTTGAGAAGCCTAATATAGTGCTGAGTTTATTAAAGATCCTATATGATGATTCCTGAGTTTTTTTCTCCCTGAAAGACATGATTCAATGATGAACTTGCCACAGCTTTGTTATATATTAGAAATCTTATTGCTGCTTCATTGGTTGGTTTTTGTAAGTCTAACTCTTCTGGTTTTACTTTGGAATTCTGTTAAGTACTTTTTTTGTGTACTCTGACCTAGTTAGTGCTATTGTTCTAGGAGAGGATACATGATAGTAAGATACTCAATGAGGTAAAGCGAAATGCAGAAGAAAATGAAAGAAAACGGTATGTATTAATCCCGTAATTGCTCTTTCAATTTGGCAATTTTATGTCTATTTATCCCTTTTTGTTTTTTATTACATTAGATTGTATTTCCTTCTAAATTAAATATTAATATATTCACTTTGTTTCTTCAGATATTTAGCCTTGAAAAAAGCAGAGAGGGAAGAAGTAAAAAGAGCGAGGGAGAAAATCCTTAAGAAACTAGAACACGATAAGGTGCTTGAAATTTTTTGCATTGTGCTTAGAACAATTGTTCATAGATCAGTATTTTCGACTAGCAGATTATATATTATAGATTTCACTATTGTAGTCCTTAAAATGCCTTTTCTCTAGGGCCTACCCATTTCTATATAAGGAGACTAATTTTTCTTTATAATATTTTATGGTCAACAAAACAATGAGAAATATTGGGAAATCATGATGTATACATTGTGGAAGTTGTGCTAGTTGGAAATACAGGATATAGGTTTCCAGAAAAGATGAGCAAACAAGACTACAAGAGAACCCGAAGTAAGCAACCACCAAGAATAGAAGTGAGGATAGTGGTTTTTTGTTTTTTATCCAACAAAAAGTTCAACATTACATGTTGTAAATAGTTGTATTATGTGATTAAAAATCCTTTTACCCAGTAGCAGTTTTTGGATAAATGTATTAGCAATTTAGCATAAGTGGTCTTGAGTTTGAAACCCAACGGCTTATGGCTAGAAGTATGATACCAAGTGGTTTTGGTTTGAGATTGCTACCAAATTTGAGACAGCATCATTATGCAATCACTATTATATCTTTGCAGCTGGAAGTATGATACCAAGTGGATTCAGTTCAGTATTCCTGATTTGAAGTTTAATACTTCTCTCAAGTCTTTTCCATTACTCAAAAACTGTGCATGTCTTCACAGGTAGAAAGGAAGTCTAGACTTGGATTTCCACCAGAAGGGCCTTCATCTATAAAACCTTCCACTCATTTATTGGAGGAAAAAAAGGTATGGGTATTTGAAAGTGATATCTATAGATCTTAGGACTCTTCTATGCCATTGCGTAATATAAATTTCTTTATTGGAACTACAGGACAAAATTATTTTGATGTTGTTCTACTCATGTTTTAGTTACAGACATCATTGCCTGTGAAGTCCATTACAAAGGCAGAGCAGATGAGAGAATGTTTAAGGTCTCTTAAGCGCAATCACCAGGTAAATTACTCGTAGTGAAACAAGCACCAGAGTTGGGAGACATTTCAAAAAATGTATCGGTTTCTGTTTTGTATGACAGTATTGTAAATTATGTTTTAAGTGGTTTTCTAAACTATTTTTACCGACTTATGCTTCCATTATCTCCATATATTTCAAAAGAAAATCATAACGCTGAAGTTATCCTGGGTAAAATTTCTGGTATAGAGGACTTCTTGTATGTATCTATGGTTGCTCAAACATTTTATCAGAGGGATTTTTGTGTCTCTGAAATCCATTGGATTAAAGATCACGACACATAAATTATCACAACAATGAATTTCCTGTGTACCCAAGTGTTCAGATATAAGGGTGGTACTACTACATCTTATACTTCTAAAGATAGATTCATCTCCACCACCTTGTAAAAGAATGCTGAAAAGCCCCTTGTGTTATATGCAAATACTTTGAAAAATAAAGCATATGCTTGAAAGCCTTTTTGGTTACATAGCTCTCTATCATGTGTTGTAATTAAACTAAGGTGAAGGCAAACGCACCCGGAGGATATTTCTATGGAGCCTACCATAGATTTTGTTGCATTTCTTTCACTTGTGAACCTTTAGTTTCACCACTGAAAGAAAGGTCCCAAATGTAGTCCATTTTTGTTAGCCAAGACTGTCACATGCTATTTCATTAACTTATTTCATTTTTCTTCATCTAGAATGATGGTGCCAGAGTTAGGACGGCCTTCCAAACTCTTCTAATCTACGTTGGAAATGTTGCAAAAAATCCTGATGATGAAAAATTCAGGAAGATTCGACTTAGTAACCCATTATTCCAGGTAAACAATTTCTTTGATTAATGGGGATTGTTGATGTTTTGATCATGTTGATTAAGCCTTCACCCCAACTATACGAGTATTCAGAAATGATTGAAGTAGAGACCATTTGTAATGCATCAATATATACATTGCAATAAAATTTGCCACAAGACACTGGTAATGCCACGTTATCCTCTAGGGAAATTGGGTTACTTTTGGTGTGTTATGGATTATTATTGGTGCATTATAATATTCATGGCTAACACCTGGCCTATAATTTTTTATTTGTTTGTCTTGGTTCAGGTATACTTCTGTTCTAAGATTTCCTCTTTAGTTATTTATTATTTAGTTATTTAACAGGATAGAGTTGGGAACTTGAGAGGAGGTGTGGAATTTCTTGAGCTATGTGGGTTTGAGAGAACTGAAGGAGACGAGTTCTTGTATCTTCCTCGTGATAAGGTTGACATGGCATTACTAAACACATCTGGGTCTCAACTAAACTCTGCAATGACCAACCCCTTCTTTGGACTTCTAAGTGGGTAAGAGAAGATTGTACTGTGATATTAGGTCAAATGACATGGGTCTGAAACTTGCATACAAAGAAAATAGCAAATTACCTACTTCGGAATGCCATGTATTTGTCTCATGTTTGCTTCCTCACCAGGCTTAAGAAAATTGTATTGTACAAAACCAAGAGCTTGAGAATGAATGTGGATTATTTTATTGTATGCTACTTTATAGTATGCATCTTTGATCTCCAAAGAAAATTATTCCAACTCTCTATATTAACATTTTGATTTTTGAATGGCTTTTTGGAAAAGTAACATTATACTTTGACTTTACATTAAAATAATATAAGGATTATTGAGTCACTCTATTTGGAATCTCACAAATGACTCATTGTTTCACTCACAAGCTTGTTTACAGCATGGTGCTTTTATCTAACTTTGCATGTTGCACTAGTGCTATGGTACATACTCGTCAAGAAAAATAGAAAGTTACATTTTTCCTCCAAAAAAAAAAAAAAAAAAAAAAAAAGCTACATTTTTTTTCATACAATTATTAATGTAACCCGTTGTGATTAATGCATAATAAAAATGACTACTAAACTTAAATACAATTCCTTAGTTGCAGTACATTAACTTCCGCAATTGTATCAAGTTTTGAGATTATCTTTTTATCCTACTTAAATTATACCCCAAAAATTACACAAAATAGAAGAGGACAATGCCAAGAAGAGGGCAAATACAGTAACCATATCATATTATGATTCTTGGCTGGAAATCATGTAGAGAGATGGTTTGATCTACATTTCTTATAGGACTTTAAATTTTCCCTTTTTGTACTGAGTGATTGCTAAGAATATGAGGAAAGTAAAGAAATCATAACAAATAAAAAAAAAAAAAATTCCTCCATTTGAAATATATCCATTTCAAGTTTTAGAAGTAATGGAAAGAAAAGTCTTTGACTTCAACTTTCTATGTAGTATTTATTTGGTTAAAAAATAAATAAATAAAAAAGGCCAAAATATTATTTTTGTCCTTAAACTATACATTAGTATCAAACCTTAACATTTCAAGCAGTTAAAAGTTAAAACAATGTTGAAAATTGGAGAGAAAAAAATCATGAGTTTTTCTTCTCTTCTTCTACTTTCAATTCCCATTTTTTTATCCATGCTACGGTAATTCTTGCAACGTTTTAAGATTAGTCATGGGAGATAAATGTTATTTTCAAGTGGAATCAAAGTCCTTCAAGTTAGTCAAGAATGCTTTTGAAGTGAGCATCATAGAACGTGGTAGGAAGCATTTGAGCTCTGCATCGATGGGTTTTGCGGCAACATATTGGTTTCGGGATGCACTGGTAAAGGTAGCCAACTTGTCCAACGATTAGAATTTATTTCGATCCTTCCACGAAGGCAACAAGATATTTGTGGCACTAGTGATCATTGGGGAACACACCCAAGGTAAGACTAGTTGAGCTAACCCTCAGGGTTCTGTACGAGATTAATGAAGTTGTCAACTCAACAAGATCTGAATCATAAATCATGACAAAATTATTTTTTGATAAAATTATATTTTAAACTCTAAGTTTATAGAGTATTTCAAATTAAACACTATAGTAACAAAAGCTACAAATTATACAGTATACTTTCATAAAATTACAAATTAAATCCTATACTTTCATAAATTACAAATTAAAGCTTAAACTTTTCTCTTTGGCTCTTTCCATCACTGACAACAGGATTCTTGGTTTGGATTTAAACATATTTAAAAGTTCAAGATTTTAATTTATAACCTACGAAACTATATCATTTAATTTGATATTATATAATTTTCCCTTACGTTTTTATTTTTTATTTTTTATTTTTTTTACCGTAGAGAATCGCAAACATATACTAATATCATTACTGTAGCTTGTTAATATTAATTTGTTTCTACCAACAACAAAAATATTTCCATCCCTTGAGACATCTGGTCAACTAACTAGTCCTCTAGTGGTTATAGACTTATAGTCGTGGAGGGATTAGCATCATCAATTGTAATTGGTACCATATGCAATGGAGGAGTAAAGTTTACTTGTAGTTCTGTTGGATCCATTCGTACTAGAAAATTTAGTTTAGTTTCAGTAAATCTGACATTGTGGGAATGGTGAGTGGCAATTGGAGAAAAACTCAAAAAAGTCAAGCCACATATTTCGGTTGCTCTGTCTTCAATCTTCATCTATCTACCGCCATCTTATGTCCTCTTTGAAATTAAAAATCCCTGCAACCGGTCACTTATGCTTCCCAGCTCTTTTATGGATCAATATAATGTTCCAAGATCATTAATTTTATTTTTTTTTAAATTAAGAATCAAGCCAATACCAATAATAGTTGTTGAGAATAAAGAGAGAGAGAAAAGAGAGATTGAAAGTAAGTAGAATAGTTCTGTATAATATATTCAATGAATAAAATAGTACAAGGAACTGCCTTTTTATAGGCAGAGTAGTGTGTGCAGTATAAGTATGTATACAGTACAAGTATATATACAGTACAAGTATATTGGGCTTGAAGCCCAGCGAGCCTATAATATATACTAACATCCCCCCTCAAACATAAGGGGGTGACGAAGAAGCCATCTTGAGTTTGGACACAAGATCGCATAAGTGCCCCGGCAGATGAGACTTGGTGAATACATCAGCAAGCTGGTCCTTAAAGGAGACAAATAGTAAGTGAAGAGCACTCTGCTGAAGATGATGACGAATGAAGTGGCCATCGAACTCAATGTGCTTGGTGCGCTCATGAAAAACATTATTATGGGCAATGTGAATAGCACTACGATTGTCACAGTGAATAGGAGTACTGGTGGTCTGAGGAGCACCAATGTCAATCAGGAGACAACGAAGCTAGAGGAGTTCTGAGGTGGCATCGGCGAGAGCACGGTACTCAGCTTCAGTATTGGAACGAGCAACAACAGATTATTTCTTGCTACGCCAAGAGATAAGAAAGGAATACAGTAAGAAGCAGTAACCGGTGGTAGAGCGACGATCAGTGGGATTCTCAACCCAGTCTGCATCAGCATGGGCGCGTAACTCAAGGGAAGATTGTGCTGAGAAGTGAAGGCTATGAAAGAGCGTTCCCTTGATGTACCGAAGGTTACGAAGAACTGCAGCATAATGAGTGGAGTGAGGAGCAGACATGAACTAACTAACCAAATGAACAACATAGGCAAGGTTCGGACGGGTGACGGTAAGATAGATGAGACTACCCACCAACTATCGATATAGAGTAGCATCAGGGAGAGGCTCACCATCAGTAACATTGAGCTTGACATTAAGCTCTAAGGAAGTGGAAACAGTCTTGCTATCAGTGAGACCGGCCTTAGAGAGAAGATCAGAAGCATACTTGGCCTGAGAGAGATAATAACCATCAGAAGAGGATGTGACTTCAAGACCAAGAAAGTAGCTGAGAGTGCCAAGATCTTTCATCTCAAAATGTTGACTAAGGAACTTCTGTAGATCACGGATGCCTGCCGTGTCATCACCTATAATAATTATGTCATCCACATAAAGAAGAATGAGAGTGATACCAGTGGACGTATGGCAAATGAAGAGAGCTGAATCATAAGGACTAGGGGCGAAATCTTGCTGAGCAACCACAAAACTGAACTTAGCAAACCAAGCTCGAGGAGCTTGCTTAAGGCCATAGAGAGCACGGCGAAGACGACAAACTTGTTTTTGAGAATCAAGGTAGTCAGGAGGTGGTTGCATGTAGATTTCCTCGAGAAGATCACCATTGAGAAATGCATTTTTCACATCTATTTGAAATAGAGGCCACTGACGAACCGCAGCAACAGCAAGTAAGGATCGAACAAAGGTAAGACATGCAATAAGAGCAAAAGTCTCCTCATAATCAATGTCATATTCCTGAGTGAATCCCCTGGCAACCAGGTGAGCCTTGTAACGTTCAACGGATCCATCAGTCCAGGTCTTGATCTTATAAACCCATTTGCAACCGACTGTAGACTTGCTAGGAGGCAAAGTGGTCATGTCCCAAGTATGAGTCTTATGAAGTGCATCAAGTTCATCGACCATAGCTTGCTGTCAAAGAGGATTAGTGCTAGCCTCACGATAGGTATGAGGCTCATGGAGAGTAGCAAGGGCAAAGTAACAATGATAATCAGTGAGGTTAGAAGGAGGAGCCCTTACTCGAGTGGAACGACAAAGATCTGTGGGAGACTCTGATAGTGCTGATGGTGTAGGATCCGAAGTAGGCGAGCCAGTAGCTGGTGACAAAGCCAAAGATGGGACATCTGAAGAGCTAAGAGACTGGACAGAGTCCCTTACAAGGTCAGGGTAAAGATCAACGGAAGGATTAGTGAAAATGAGAGTCATGGAGGAAGAGATGAAAGGAAAATGTTGGCGACTAGAAAAAATCTAATGTTCCCAAAATTCCACATGACGGGAGATACGAAGGCGATGAGGTATGGTATCACAGCAACGAAAACCCTTTTGAGAGACACCATAGCCGAGAAAACAACACAGCTGAGACCGAGGTTCGAATTTGTTTTGTTCATGGGAAGGAAGAGAGACAAAGCAAACACAACAGAATACTCGAAGAGAAGAATAGTCTGGGAGTTTGTCATAAAGTAACTCAAAGGGAGATTTCTTGTGAATGGTAGGTGAGGGAATGCGATTTATAGTGTAAACGGCAGTGAGAGCCGTTTCACCCCAAAAACGCTCAGGGACAGAGGCAGATATGAGAAGGGTATGCACAACATCAAGAATGTAACAAAGTTTGCGTTTGGCACGACCATTTTGTTAAGAGGTATAGGGACAAGAATGATGGGGAAAGGTGCTATTAGAATCCAAAATGGAGAGGAAAGATTTGTAATGGTATTCTTGGGCATTGTCTGACCGAAAAACCTTAATAGTACGAGAAAATTGAGTTTGAATCATTTTGTGGAAAGTTTGAAAGATAGAAATAAGGTCAGAACAATGTTTTAACATGTAAATCCAAGTGAATTTAGAATAATCATCGACAAATATTACAAAATAACGAGATCCCCCCTCAGGGGTAAATGGAGTAGGACACCAAACATCAGAATGAACAAGATCAAATGGTGCAGAAGAAAAAGAGTCACTATTATTAAATGGTAATTTTGTTTGTTTGCCAAATTGACAAGACATACAATCGAAATTATGAAAACTAACAGACCCTAAGTGACTTTAAATAGCTAATAACTGAAGACGAGATAAAGAAGCATGACCAAGACGAGAATGCCATAAGTCTAGAGATAAAGTGGTTGTGGTAGCAGCAGAGGAAGAGACCATATGTGAGGGAATCTGCAAATTGCATAGCTCAAATAGAAGTCCAATCTTACAACTTGTCCCAAGCAGCTTACCCATCAGTGGATCCTGCACATCAACACCACGATTAGAAAAGTGGAGATCAAGACCAAGTTCACAAAGTTGACCAACATAAAGAAGATAAGGAACAACTTCGGAACAAGATATGTATCAGAGATAGTCAAATTAGGAGAAGAGACAGTGCCGATGTGACTAACAAACATATGTGAGCTATCAGCAGTGTAAATGATAGGGAAATGGGCTAAAGGCGTCTTTTGAGAAAAATAAGAAGCATGAGGAGTCATGTGATTACAGCAAGCTGAGTCGAGAAGCCAAGATTTGTTACCTAAGGTGACTGAGAGGGTAGAGGAAGATTGAGACATATACCGATGAAACATACTCTCACGTTGGGAGATAGTGACCATAGAATCATCAATAGGGGCAGAACTCACAGCGGCTGCTTGTGAATGAGGAAGAATAGCACGAAACTGATGTTGTTTTCTTTTGTCATCTTTTTGCTTGCAGAAGCACTCAGAGATGTCATGATCTGATTTTTTACAGTACTTGCAAATACGACAAGGTCGATTAGAAGAAGAAGCTAGAGGACGAGATGTAGCCAGAACAACATCCGAAGAAGATAAATGATGGTGAGGACGCTGATTTTCTTTAGAAATAAGTTCCTTGACAGCAGCATCAAGTGAAAGAAGAGGAGAGCGACTAAGTAGAACAGCTCGGGTAGGTTCAAAATCCTCACGGAGACCCATCATAAACTGTGTGAAGCGACGACAATCCTTGTACTTGGCAAAAAGGTTGATAGCTTCAGCATACTTGAGTGGTGGATCAATAGCAGCTAATTGTTCCCACATTCTGCGAGTAATAATCAGAAATAGACTAACCTGAGTCTTGATGCATCTGATAAAGATTGAGTTTAATATGGAATTCCAAGGCAAAGTCATAAGTGCAGTTGTACCGAGTGGCCAAGAAAGACCAGGCTAATTGACCTGTTTCCAATCGAGGAAGGAGACTGCTAATAGCAGGCACAAAGGTGTTAATGAACCAGGAAAGGATCTTGCATTAAATGCTTTCCCATTCCTCAAGATGTGCCTCAAAATCATCAACATGGATGACTGTGTCGGCTACAGAGTCACCATCAAAACCATTGGAATCTGTGACAAGCTTAGGTACTGGTTTTGGAATGTCACCAGTAACATAGCACCACAGTCAGCGACTTTTAAGAAAAACAATCATGTTTTGGGACCAAGCATGATAAGAAGTGGAACCATCAAGAATAACAGTGATGGGATGTGTGATCTCATGCCTTGAAGTAGAACCCATACCTGGAAGAGTCGAATGAGAAAACAGACTTCCAATTTTTTTTCATTGCTCCGATCAACGGTCAACGGTCAAAGTCAAACGGCTGACGTGCCGTTGACACACTAGGGTTGACGTCACTAGGGCTGATGTGTCATGTACATGAATGAAGCGAAACGCGCGTGAGGCGTGTGTGTGCAAGTGGGGGCGCATGACGGCACTAGTTGGCTCGTGGAGGCGCGTGCGCGCGTGGCTTGAGCACTAGAAGCTTCTGGTGGCACGTGATGGCGCGTGCGACGTCAGATCTGGGTGATTTAGGTGGCTACGGACAGACCTTAATGAGATCTATCTAATGGAATTGTCGGTGAAACAAACAGAGACTCGGAGATGGGGATTCCAAGGAAGGCAGAAACGGCGAGAAGGTTTTCGATCTCGAGGAAGAGACCGTGAACCCGTAGCAACGGAGGAACGCTGGATTTTGCCTAGTGAAGGCCATAAGAAAGTGGCTCTGATACCATGTTGAGAGAGAGAGAAAGAGAGAGAGAGAGAAAAGAGAGACTGAAAGTGAGCAGAATAGCTCTGTATAATATATTTAGTGAATAGAATAATACAAGGAATTGTCTTTATATAGACAGAGTATTGTGTGCAGTACAAGTATATATGCAGTACAAGTATATTGGGCCTGAAGCCCAGAGAGCCTATAATATACTAACAACAGTAAAAGTAACAATGATAAACAAAAAATATGTACAAGTGAGAAATTTTTCTTGGAATACTAGAAGCATTGTTGGATTTTCATCTCACAAAGATAGTTATGCAGTCTGCGCAAGCGGATCATTTAAGAGCCACAAAAATGGGCAGCAGGAACTTAAGCTACCCTCATTGCAAGTAATTCACTTCAATCATTACCCATAAAAAAGAGTTCTAAAGTCATAAATAAGGGAAATGGAAAGCAACAAATAATATATATAAAGACAATTCAAAGTCTTGTCCGAATGATTGTTTCAAAAGATAAAGGGTAGGGGAGATGAAGGATAAGAAATCCAAACTAGTTATCAGAGAGAGAATCCACATTGCAAGACATATGTGGAAAATACCAGAATGGATCATCACCCAGGGAACCATTTGGCATATCTTTTCTTCGCATGATCTGAAAAGTTCGGGGATATATATTATCCAAGAAATGTAAACTGTATTTGTTAGTTGCACAATCAACTTTATATATGCAATTAGAAGGTTGTTGGCTACCTTCCCATTTGGTTTTGTAAAATCCTGAGCCCTTTTTATATCCCAAAAACAATGCTTGATCTCCAAAGCTCCGCCTCTTCACCCATTGCATCTTCGAAAAATTTAGCTTATAAACTTCATAATCTTTGTAATTAAATCTATTAATTTCATGAATCATCAAGATTCGTTCATCAGAACCTAGTAACCGTAACTTCAGTCCATGATTCAAATTTGCAAAACTTTTTAAATTCAGCAAGGTCACATAAGGATGAGAATTCAGATTGAATACCCCAATTTCAGCATGACTAGTTAAAACATATACCTTCCCCTTGAAGACAGCTCCGTCAATAATCATCCAAGGATTGTGTCTAGGATGTCCATTAAATTTGTCATTATAATCATATACAGTCCAATTGATATCTGTTGATCTACGGAACTGTAAATATGGCTGCCATGTGCAAAAAGCTATGAGTACAAACTCTTGAGACGGCGTAGCTAAAGAAGCAAGGATGACGTAACAATAAGTATTAGGAGGGCTAGGGAAACGGAGTTCATTTGTAAAGGGATTTATAAGCCAAATTTGAGAATCTGCCCTTCTTTTCTTGTCCTCTAAGACCATATACCCACAAGTGATCCCAGAACATGTTTTGCCAATAAGGTTGGGTAGTATTGCCTTGTACAACCTTCGATCAAAGATGCTATAGAAGTAACAAGCTCTCCTAGCATATGATGATAGGAAGAGAACAAGTGGAGTTTGGGATGCCAAAAACCCTTGTTTATATGCTGCAACAAATAACCTCCATATTCTGCAAACACACCCAAACATGAGATATAAAATAAACCATCTCGGCAGGAAAGAAGTTCACACTCACATTCACAGATGAAGTGTCGAGTATACATATATATTTGTGCCAAGGAAACATCTTGTGGAAGTTAAATGGCATCATTTTACTGGTGTTTTTGTTCTATTTTGAATTTTCCTTTAATATGTGTTAGTTTCTACTTGGAACTGTTTGGTCATTTGCTCCTTATTTTATCAATGTGAAAATAGTCTCTTTTATCACGAGTGCATTTTTTTCTTCTTACTTCTAGGCCCCTGGATATTTATGTCATTGCTCCCTTGCAGCATCATGCCTACCTACCCACGAAAAGAAAATATAGATCAGATCCTCGTCCTATTTCCGACATTAAATAAACATCAAACAATTTTACATTCATTATAGTATCTAATATTTATCCACTTTTTCACATTATATGCTTA
Source organism: Fagus sylvatica (assembly GCA_907173295.1). NCBI lineage: Eukaryota > Viridiplantae > Streptophyta > Magnoliopsida > Fagales > Fagaceae > Fagus > Fagus sylvatica. The sequence continues at coordinate 4,736,887 of OU015766.1, forward strand.
AGATATACTAAACTTAACATCATATTGTGCTATACTTGGGCCAATATCCATCTTAGAAGATGTCAACCAGTTCCAGTGTTTAGGACAACAATATTAGCATACTTAAACCACCATTTAAAAAAAAAAAAAAAAAAAAAAAAAAAAATAATCAAGTAATTGCAAAATTACAAGTCATAATAAAATTGATCATTGGGCTGCATTTTCTTTTTCAGGCACAATTGCAAAAATAGCACCATATGACCAGCATGCAACGCATAGATTATATTCGTTCAAGCATTTCTTCGAACATATAGTACCCATACTGTGTACACAAATACACAAACAATTTTCTTAGCTATGCACCATTTCTAACACATGAGATATGGACATAATAAAACCCCATTTTAAATTGATGACAAATGATTGTAGGAACATAATAACCAGAACTTACATCCAAGGCGGTTAAAATCTAAAGTTCATATATTAAAAATTGTAATATTATGTATGGTTAAGAAAAGTAGCTGCTTGGCTGCTTTGAACTTCTTTGTGAAACCAAGCGACCACCTTCACTTTTTGGAGTGATGATCATGTGCTTTTTAACTTTTAACTTTCAGTTGTTTTAGGTTTCTTTGCTAATTTGCTTTCGAGTGCTCTACTTTCCCGCCATTCATTCCGCGCACTAAGAGCATTCTCAGATAAAAGAAAATTCTTTTTTTTTTTTTTTTTTTTTTTTATAAATGAAAAAATAAAATGTAATTTTGGAATTTGGAAAAAAAATAAAAAAATACATTTGAAATTTCATGACTTATGGGTTTATTTTTTTAACTCCCGTGGTCTAGTTTTTATTTTTTATTTTTTTTTAAGTATGCCTATATTCTTGTAGTTTAATTAGTACTTCTTAGTATTTTCAAAGGATATAGTTTACCTTTAATCTGATTTGGAAGAATTCTTCTTTAACCCATCCACGTGTGTATTTTTTTTTTCCTAAAACGTATCTAAATTAGTCAATTCATCTATGTGTCATTAGAATCAATGCTTATGTGGCTAACGAAATGCATACATGACAATTCTTAATGATGTGATAGTTGGAGAATACGTGGACAAGAGACAATGACGTTAAATGTCCCACCCCAATCCCTAATTAGAATTCCAAAAATCTCTAACAACCCCACAGATTTCCTCCCTCTACTTGGTTGCTAAGAAAACGCATTAAATAATAAGGAAAAAAATTGAAACCTTTAACCTTTTTCCCTAATTTTCTTAGTAACCAAACACCCATTTTCCTTATGTTTGGTTGTTGAGAAAACACAAGAAAAAAACAGGAGAAAAATGAAACTTTCAACTTTGTTTCCAAATTTTCTCAATAACCAAACACCTTTGTTTCCTTTATTTGGTTGTTGAGAACATGTGTGAAACAAAAGAAAAATGAAACTCTAACTCCTCCCAATTTTCTCAAAAACCAACACGAACATAATACAATTATTCATGGGTTAGGGTTAGTTTGTGTCAAAAATTGGTCGACTTGCTTTGATATGATCAATAAAATTGGTCAATTTTCCTGTTGAAATGCTTAACCCATATCCAACCCGAAATGAATTGGCCCATTGTTTGTGTTAAGACAAGTTGACTTGTTTAGCTTGAACTCGTTTAGCTTATATAAATAAATTTCTTTTTATCTAACATTAATTTGAAATTTAAACACAGAATTGAGCAATACATAAATGTTAATAGCTATATTGGTAAAATCTTTTATGAAACCTTAAAGTCCATAACATTTTTTTTTCCCAAAACAAATAATAAAAAAACACAAAACAAAACCCTCATGCCATTTCATTTTTCTTTGATTGTCTTGAAACTTTTGGATAGGAATTCATTAGGTTGAAATAAGAACTTTTTTATTGTATGCTATTAGCAATATAATTGATATTATTATGAAATAGGATTTGTATAAAAATTTGATGATTATAATTATTATAATTTACGTTATTATAAAATATAAAAATATGTTAATAATACTAAAAGGTCTTATTTATTAAACAAGTTGAAATGAATCTTTGTTAACATTTTTATTAGTAAATGAGTTAAAATGTCTATCTTATTTACTAAAGGTGTTAGTAAATCATGTTATGTCAACTTGCTTAAATAATGGTTTATGTTAGGTTTGAGAGGTTTAAGTGTTTGACAAGTCACGAAACATGGGAAGAAAGTTGGACCGGGTTGAACCGGTTTGAAGCCTGACCCAACTTAACCTAGCAATGAGTCGATGATGACTATTCAGTTTCAGTGACCACGGGTGGTGGATAAGGATGAATCCAATTCCAAACCTCAATCCAAAAAGAGTTTCAAAAATAAAAGAGTCAAAAAAATCCCAAATACATTTGAAAAAGTACACATCGTACTCACCAATCAGAATCCAGCTAAAGACCCCTGAGTCCCTCACATCCACACATCCTGACCCGTTCGATTCTCCTCTCACTCAATTCCAACCGTCTATTTCTTCCCTACATCACTTTTTCTTTATGGATTCCTCCCTTTCCCCACCGGAATCCAAATCACTCTCAAATTCAGTTAATTCCACTTTCCTCATCTCAAAACCCCAAAAAAGTAGACACAAAAAGTTACTCGCTCAAATAAAAAAGCCACGTCATAAAAGCAAGGGCAAAAGCGTAATAAAAAAGTTGAATAAATAAAGGCGCGCGTATAAGAATAGAGAGTAGCGTAAATGTGACGCTTAGTAGGTTGTGCGGCTCTTTATGGTGTTGCTTTCTGATTCGGACTCTCTCTTTCCCTGTGCAATCTTTTTTCTATTTGTATTGGCTGGCAGCGTAAAACCCTAAAAACAAAACACAGAGAGAGGGAGAGAGAGAGAGAGAGAGAGAGAGGGATTCGTTTGTGAGATTGACAGATTTAGAGAATTTTGTGATTTAAAAGGAGTTGAGAGAGTGAAGATGTCTGCAACAGGTGGTGGTGGTGCTGCTGCTGCTGCTGCTGCTGGACAAGAGGAAGACAAGAAGCCAATGGATCAGTCTCCTCACATTAATCTCAAAGTCAAGGGCCAGGTTTTATATCTATCTCCTATATATATATATATATATATATATATATATGGTAATTTAGGGTTATTAATTTTATGAATCTGGATAATTTGAGATTCAGGATTTTCGTTTTTATGGTATGTTGACATGTGTGTTTGGCTTTTAATCTCAAAGTCAATGTATAAGAATGTTGCAGATGATGTTGAAACGTGTGAGTGTTAGGTTTCGGACTAGTAACATATGCAATTAAATTCTCTGTGTAATGTCTTCTATACTTTGTCTTGGTGCTTGTAGTTTGTAATGCAAGTTATCAATTGCCTCAAGGAGAGTTCTTGCTTTTATTTTTGGTATGATATTAACGTAGGATATATTGTCTTATTTGATTTATATTTTTTAATAATTAATGAATGGTTAAGATTAAGTAGGAATTGTATAGAATGATCCTTGCTTGAAAACTTTTTTCTTATTGTTAACCACCAAGGGGGTGGGGCAGTGGTCAAAGAACTCTGGGGCGAGTTGTAATCTCGGACGTCTTGGGTTTGAGTAGCCTCCTGCGTGAATTCAACCTCTTGGGGCCATTGGAGTGGGGGAATTTAATTGCCCCTTAAATTACCCGCAGGAAACAAGACGAGGGCCTATTCACCCTGGGATTAGTTGGAGCAAAAATGCTCTGGACACTCACTGCCAAAAAACTTTTCTCTAATTGTTGAAGAATGAGCTGGGTCTACTTTGAAAATTTGTCGAAGTTACTTTATTTAGTAGCACTATGTAGTTTGATCAAATAGCTAGGATCACCCAGCTCCAAACTGACCCCTGTTTGAGAATCCCCAATCCAGGCTTTCTCTGAAATTTGTTATACATTTTCTCACTCTGTCTTTATAAGAGGCACTTACTTGACTGAAGAAATAGTTGGTGTAAATCATATTTGACGACAGATTTGTACTCTTAGCTATAAAAGAACAGTCATTTACTTACAAATTGCAGGAAGCCAAATCAAATCAGAACTGTTTTGTTCGGCTAGAATAATTTTAATTTACCAATTTGCTAAATGAATCATGAATTTAATTAAAGCTAGTATAATGTTGGCATAGCTTATCTTTAGTATTGGATTGTTCCACCACGTTGGTCTGTTGGATTCTTGGAACCAAATATTGACACTTCTTAAACAAACAACGCCTGTTTTGCAGAATCTTATTATATCCCTGTGTCTACGTGTTTGTTCCTTTGAATACTTTTCAATTTAAATTTCTGGTTGATAATATCTGTGGTACTGGTATTTTATATATACCACACCAGATGCCTGTCAATTTTGCTTTTTGTTTGAGTTGCGCTTTTTTGCTTTTTAATATAAATTATTGTTTGCATCAATAAAATGTGCTGCCTCCTTTTCCTGTTTTGTCCGGTTTCTAATCTCTGTGGCTCTTGTTTAATTGTAGGATGGTAATGAGGTGTTCTTTAGGATCAAACGAAGCACCCAGCTGCGGAAACTCATGACTGCATACTGTGATCGTCAGTCTGTGGAGTTCAACTCCATTGCGTTCTTGTTTGATGGGCGCAGACTCCGGGGAGAACAGACTCCAGATGAGGTAGGATTTTATTATTTCCAAATTTTACGCAGAATCTTTTATTATAATGAAATTTTATTATAATGAAATATTTCGGAAGGTGTTGAATTTATAGTAGTCACATGCTTCAGTTTTTTTAGCTTTATAATTAGTTTCCAACAATTGGAAATGTTTTGAACTCTGGTAACCTTCATTTTGGACATGGTTTGACTGCATTTCTTTTGCTGTCCCTGTCAAGGCATTTCATGGTTGAGCTTATAAGCTAGATGACAATTTATGGATTAGTATTTTGAGTTGCTTCTTTCTGAAGTGTTTTAGAAATTTATGGTCATGCCAGTGATTTAGTTTGAGCATCCCAAATTGTATTTGCCTCTTACTAACTGTTTTGGTGTTTTCTTTGGATAATGCCTAAAACTTTGTCATCGGGTTAGCTTGAGATGGAGGATGGTGATGAGATCGATGCAATGCTTCATCAAACTGGAGGCGGGAATGGGTGCCCTTAACTTCAAGTTGATTTACAAATTGGCAGGGAGAGTTCATGTGAAGTATAAATTTTCTTATTTTGCTTTGTCTATCGAAATATTACTGTAATTAGAAATGGATCTAATGAGCTCAAAATGTTGAAGTTGAGGTCTGGTGTACCGATGATACTTTTTACTTTTTATTGTGACTTTTAAATTTTAATGCATGTTTATTATCTTTGGATCCCTACGCTAATGGTATGGTCTGTGTTTAAGACCTTAATGTTAATTCCCTAATGTCTTCTCTCGTTTTGTTTTGGATCTATAACATCAGATTATTGATATTTAATACGATTTAAGGTTTTCAGAGTAATCTCTTGTTTAACCGTGTTTTGGAGTTGGAGAGAACCGTCGGAAAAATAAATAGGAAATGAAAAACCTTTTCATAACGGAAGAGTTGCTCGGATCGGGCATGATGTGGGACCAGTGATGACTTTGTACTATGCAAATCTGCTTTGGTAGACTGGCAGACTGGTACTTAGTATTGTTCCCTCTGTACCCGAATAAATTTTTATTAAAATACCATACGAGGAGATCATGGCAGCCAGACCTTTTAACAATAGAGCAGCTTTTTTATGAACAAAGACCTCGTTTGGATCCCAGTATGCATTTGGATAGAATGCATTTTACTGAAATAGTGCATTTGGTAATATACTGAAAAATCACAGTGTCGGTCGGTATTGTGTTTTGAGTTATTTAAAACATTTTTTTTTTTTTGTGTGTGAATTTTTCAACTTGCCTCTTTTGGCCATGCAATTTGGAACGTGCATGGACAGAAAAATCAGTGAGATATAATCCTATGTATACATGTCCATTCAAGCTAACGCGAACTCGAAGCGTTAAAACTTTGATTAGCGATAACTTTCTCATTTGTGATCCGATTTAAGTGCATGACGCGTCATTTTGATCATGTTGACCTAAAGAATCATTTAAAATTATTTTGGTATCAATCAGATGTTCCAAGAAAAATCGGTTCAAAACCCTAGAAATGCACGGATTTTTGTGTTGAAACGCTCGAAGTTCAAATCGAGTGCAAATTGTGTCGTTGTGATCGTATTGACCTAAAGACTCATGTGAATGTATTTTTATGTCAATCGGATGCCCATACAAATTGGGACCGAAAACCCTAAACGTGCATAGATTTCTGTGTCGAAATGTCTAGAGTCTAAATTGAGTGCAAGTCGTGTTATTGTGATCGTGTTGACTTAATGACTCGTGTGAATGCATTTTTATGTTAATCGGATGCCCAAAACAAATTGGGACCGAAAACCCTAAATGTTCACAGATTTCCATGTCGAGGCCCACTTTTGGATTTTTAGTCTGTAAAGCCCTCATGCATGTTATGAATGGAATGTAGGTAGCAAAATAAGGTGTCTACAATCATCACAGTGAAATGTCTTCATAAAGTGTTGAATTTGTAGTGGTCACATTCCACAGTTTTTTTTATCTTTATAAGTATCTTTTACAAAAGATGAAAATTTAAAAGTCCGACAAAGAGGAGTAGCGTAGCATAAAAAATTAAATATTTTTGATACTTTGATCTCATTTCTTCCTATGTGTCCCTAGTCTGGATCTGAAAAAATTCAACATCATGATGGAAGGAGCAGTAGTGGAGAATTAACTTTCTTCATGAGGCTTAAGTGTCTGTAACAAACCAACATTCTAAGGCGAGCAACCTAACGAAAATTCTAATTGTATTAGGACTTCTCTCTCTTCTATTCGATTCAGACTTTATTTCATCTCAAAAGTTTAGGTTTTCTCTCTCATAGCCTCCTAAGTTTCTTCCTAGGGTTAGGAGCTATGTTTCTTTTGTAATGGTATGATTTTTATTATGAATCCTATATTCCTATTAGCTTTAATGTTTATTATATTTATTGTTCATCTTTGATTTCTATTGATGTATGAGTTCTTCCATACTTTTTATAAGTTTAATCATGTTTTTCTTATCATTAAGAGGAATTTCTCATGTTTTCAAATAAGAATCAAATTTTATAATTGAATAGGTTTTTCTAAATATTATTCTAACCACTTTGTATTTTCCAGTTACATAGTATTCTTGAATTTTCTTAGTTCCACCAAATCAAAAGGTCTTTTAAAATAGAATAATTGAATGTATAATTTTTAAGAACAAGGTTTTCAACCCGGATCATTATGGATGTCATATTGGTATGAGGAAACATCCCAAAACCCTAATGCCTTTTATCTATTGATTTTCACGGAACCGATTCTTGTCCTTGAAAACACTAGCTCCCTAAGGATCGACAAATCCATATACTATACTGCAAGGTACCGCTTATTATTAAGCGACATCAAATTGCAAAGATTATCCAATGAAGTACATCTTGTCTAGGCCAGTCATATCTGGACGGTTAGTAAAATGGCTGTGGCCTTTCAAGAATTTGAAATCGCATATGTTCCACGAAAGGTTGCTAAAGACAAGCATTAGCAAATTTTTTCACTGACCATCCCATACCTGCCAATTGGGAGCTGTCCGATGACTTTCCAGACGAAGACGTGTTATACACAAAAGTCCTCCCCACCTTGGATGATGTTCTTTGATGGGGCTACGCGTCGCGAAGTGTTAGGAGCTGGCGTTGTTTTTGTTTCACCACAAAAGCACTTCTTACCATTCTCCTTCATGCTTAACGATCCATGGTCCTATAATGTTATCGAGTACCAAGCCCTCATTGTTGGCCTCCAAATGGCCCTTAACATGAAAATCTCATACTTGAAGGTCTATAGGGACTCTTACGTAAGTGATTAATCCACTTTTGACACACTATGAGGTCAATAATGAGGGTCTGGTTCTTTACTTCCAACTAGCTACACAATTAAATGAGAAGTTCCACGGGGTCTCATTAGAGAACATTCCTAGAAGCAAGAATAAGCAGATGCTCTTTCCAACTTAGCCATTACGTTGGCATTGTTAGAAGAGGAAAGGGCGAATGTATCCGTTTGCAATTGTTAGGCACTCACTTTCATAGAAGAGCATGTAAACAAGACGAATGCCATATCAGTATTTGTCATGGAGGAGAGGATTGATGCCAACCCTTGACTGAGGTACGACAAATAGAACCTCGCTTCATCTACTATAAGGGAATATTGTATCGACGATCCTTTAACATCTTATTTTTGCGATGCCTCAAAAGGGGAGAAACTAACCGAGCCATGGAGGAGGCCCATTCATGAGTATGTGGTGCTCACCAATTTGGCCCTAAACTCTATCATTGGATAAAACAGATGGGGTATTAGTGGCTTATAATAGTGAAGGACTACATGGACTATGAAAAAAATATGTAAAGCGTGCTAGCTCCATGCAAACTGCATCCATAAGCCTCCGGAGCCCTTATATCCTATGGTTGCCTCTCAACCTTTTGATGCAAGGGGACTCGATGTTGTAGGACCATTGCCTAAGTCACTAACTGACCATTTATACATCTTAGATGTGATCGATTACTTCTCTAAATGGGTAGAAATTATAACTCTCAAGGAATTGAAGAAAAAAATGTCTCAAATTTCATCTGAACCTACCTAATCTATCGATATGTCATTCCTTGTTACATCATAAGGAACAACAGTAAACCTTTATACAATAGCTTGGTCAACCAATTGTGTGAGAAGTTTGGGTTTAAGCAGTATAAATCTTCGATGTAATGCACCAACCAATGGACTTGCTAAAGCTTTCAATTAGACACTTTGTATGTTGTCGAAAAAAGTTGTGGAACGCTCGAAAATAGATTGATATGAAAGAATTGGAGAAGCATTTTAGGCATATCAAACAACATATAAGACACCCACACAAGCTACCCCATATTTTTGGTCTACGGCGTCGAAGCAGTCCATCTTTTGAAACAACAATTTCTCTCTTTGAATTGTTATACAAGAAAGGCTTATAAATGAGTAGAACGCCCGATTAAGACTTGAGGAACTAGAGGCACTAGATGAAAAGAGGTTGGAAGCTTAACAACGACACGAATGCTACCAAGCGCAAATTTTGCGAGCCTTTAAGAAGAAGGTCAAACCTCGATCATTCCAAGTAGGAGATTTGGTACTTGCAGTGTGAAGGCCGATCAACACCTTACATAGGACCGGGAATAAGTTCACGTCAAAATGGTATGGTCCATATGTCATTCAAGAAGTTTACACTAATGGTGCCTATAAGATAGTTGACAAAGATGGGTTAAGGGTAGGTCCCATAAATGTGAAGTTCTTATCTTCCCATTACCTTTGAATGTGTTCACACACACACACACACACACATATATAGAAAAAGGCTTGCAAGGTTGAAAATCTTTTTAAAGGCAATCTAGGCAAAAGTTAGAGCATCAAAAAATAAAATAAAATAAAAGGCTTGCTAGGTTGAAAACCTTGAAAAATGAGACTTAGGCAAAAGTTAGAGTACTAAAAAAATAAAATCTCTTTGAACTATGTTATGACTTGATCCCTGTTGGGTATGTAGGCAACTTCATATTCCTTACGAAGTTCAATCACATGTGTGAAGTAGCCGCAAATTCACCACTGTGAGCGCCCCATTGGATCCCTTCATTATCTCAGCCGAGGCCCTCCTCATGGGGGTCTCTCGGCTTTGATTATCTCTCCCTTTTGAATAGAAGGCAAATGAACCACTTGTGAGGTGGTGGATCGTGGTTTGCCCGGTGTGAGCCCAACCTAACACGTGGGCTTGGGAGTACGCCAGCTAGCCTCAAGGATTAGGGCAGAGAATAGGGAGTCACCACTCGGTTTTTAGGTCCGGGAACCCATTTAGACATCCATTGCTCAAAGGTACTAGTCGTGGACTAGGTCCAGATGCTTAGGTACGTTCTTGGGAAGGTGTTAGGCACCCAAGATCGCCTAACCTTTCGGTTGGCGTTTATTTGTATTGCTTTTCGATCTTCGCTAACATTGCATTTATTTTGTAAACCCCTAACCTTGCAAAAACAGTTCATATCAAAGCGATAAGCACACAAACAGGAGATATGATACATAAAGATATACAGAGCAATATACAGATAATGGGAGATTATAACATGAAAGATATCAGGCATATATTATGGGGGGTCATGTCATAGGGAAACGCATTATGGGAGAACATATCAACATGTAATTCGATATATAAATTAAATAACATGAAAAAGGAAGATTGACATTGGATTGTACATTGGAAACATGGCATCAAATGCAACGCAAGCAAAAGACTATTTATCACCCTAGAACCTTTCTCATTTACTCCCCGTTAGGGGTTGGAGACTTGACGTCTTTATAAGAGTCGTGGTTCATCATCGAATTTGAAGATTGGGAAGAACACGTTGTTGACATTGTCCTAGAGTCTATTCTATTGCCTTTGCGCAAAACCCAAGGGTTTTGGATAGGCATTTGAATGGAGACTCATCATTGAACCTAAGTTAAAAATGCATGAACAATTTTTATGGGACCCTAGAGTCCTTTCTATCACCCTCACACAAGATTCAAAAATCTTGGATGGGTGTTTGAATAAAGGACTCATCATTGGGTCTTTTGAATGTATGATGAACAACGAATAATAAACAGAAATACTCAACTCGGTCCTCGAGTTTACTTCATCAACTCTATATGAAACCCTAGGGTTTCTTGAGTTTGAGAGTTTGACTCTATGAGCTTCATTGTAATTAAAACAAAAATAACCGAAAACAAGCAATGAGAAATAAGCAAATAAATGAAGGAAAAAGGTTTCTGGATGAAGAAGCGTATGCCACCTCCAAAGCAGTGTACGCCACTGAGAGTGGCGTACACTGCTTTGTCTAGAAACCTAAGTTCATGTGCTAGAAACTAAATTTTGAATAGACAATAGCTAAAATTAGCAATCTTAACTATCATTTAATTGAAATAACAAGAATAAATAAAAAAGATAGAATTCAAGGTGGAGAAAATGGACTATCAAGAAGATCCATTTCTCCCACTCTTGCCTACCTAGTCATAGTAAACTTTATCTTAACCGGTCTCTCGGTTGTTTCCTAATCAGAGCTTTGTTGTTTGATTAAGAAGAATATTTTGGAAAGGAAATGGTATGTTTAGCCTCTTGAGAAAGAGGCTCATTTTCTTGGTTCTAGAACTCAAGAAAAATAACCAATCTCTCAAGAAGATTATGTAACCAGAAGCTCTGGAGTAAATCGACTATAGTTTCGGCTAGGATTTTTAGTAAGAATTTTGAGGTCTTTGAAATGGTGAAATGGAGGTGTATATATAGCAAAATGGAGGGTGAGGGTAGGTATGGCCGGAATTCAGAAACCCTAGTTGACCATTGTCAACTTCCCCACATGGCTGGTTGAGACTCGTATGGAAAACGAGCGATTCGTGGGGTATGTCTCAAAGTGGCGTACGCTGCCTTGACTACTATGTATGCAACTTCAAAGTAGCGTACGCCACCTTGAGATGCTCAACCTTTAAATGAAGCGTGTTTGAGTGGCGTATGCATCTTTGAAGATGCATATGCCACTTGAAAGAAGCATACGTTTTCTTAGTTAGGTTTGGGCTTTGGTTTTGAGCTATAAGCCTTTTCCAAACCTTCTTCCGAATTTCGGTAGGTACAAAATGGGGTTTCTACAACATGTAAAAAAGAAAAAGACAAAAAAGAAAAGAAAAGGCTAAGCCAAGAGGAGAAATGGAACTTTTATTCATAAAGAGATAAATATCATTACATCATAAGTATTACATAAATGGAAGAACGGTTAGCCTAGCCAATCTAAATTCTTCAACTCCTTTCAATTGGTCTCTACCAGCTCTTTTAACTATTTAATTTTTGCATCATCTGAAGTTTCTAAATTTGGAGTAGCCTCAATCTCTTAAATCTCTTCTTTAATTTGAGAAATTGCAGCCTACGCTTGAGTCCAGCTTTTCCTCGTGGAGAGAGATAGACTTCTCAAGTTTTTCCTTTTGCATCACCAAAAGCTCGAACTCCTTCTTCAATTCAATTTCCTTTGACAAAACTTTGGCAATTCTGTTTCAACCCCACTGCTATATTTAATCCCAATAGGTTCTGACTTAAGGGCAAGATTAAGATGACGTTCAACATCTACGCGGCTTTGGTTCTTAACTTATGGTGAAATCTTCTACATAAGGAAAAAATGTATTGAAGCATATTGAGATGCGTTCTCCATGAACTTTCAAACGCGATCTTGCAAGGGTGTTACATCCACAACTGTTGTTTATTCAATAGCATGGACGATCTTTTCAATCTCTTCCTTGAGAGAAGCGACAGATTCAAAAAGAGTTCTAATAAAATTCTCTATTAAGCCACCCACTAACATGAGTGCATATTGGTGACTAGCCTTTAAAATGACATCCTTTTGCATTAAGCGTCGAGACTGTGGAGGTAGCTGGAATGCCTAAACTGCGCACATTGTTTCTATTGCTAACTATATCCTTCATAGGCCTACGGATAGGGCCTGAAGGTGGTAGTGGAGTTAGGTATCTCCGAACATGGCTTGTCAACTGCCTTAGAGGCAAGGTCAAAATTTTCCAGACCATGGACAGAAAACTTGCTCCTAGAAGGGCTACCACAAGCTGGTGATTGCCTCTTGCCTACCTCCTTCGAACGATCAGCATCAACCTGCGACAAAAATGTCAAGATTATGATCCTCAACAAGTTCATGGATGGTAGAAATGACTCCAGGGTTGTTACAAAGACAACAAAGAGCGTTAACAAATTCTAGATTAGCATAATTAAAAAAGGAAGAGAGATTCATTTGTTCATCACCACCAGGATATAGAGATGGCAGGCCCATGTTGACGATAGACTCAAGCGTCTTTGCAACAATCTCATAATCCAAATCATCAACAATATTGTCCTTATGTTTCCTACACCACCAGTGAAGATCCAAGTCACTTTGACTTACTTCATTTCCTTGATTGGAACTTGAGATCTTCTTTCCTTCATTCAACTTCATGGCATGAGACGCCATAACTCTATTTGTCCTTCCAAAGGTAGAAACAATGCCTCTAATGTCTCATCGGTGCCCTCTGAAATTCCTAAAGACAACTTTGTATCCCCTCGATGTCCTGAAGGTTCATCAATTTCACGGGGCCGCTTTAGTTTAAGTCTCAGTTTACACAACCCAATGTTCCCATTCAGCTGATCGAGATTGCTTGAAAAGAAACCACTAGATCTTTTGATCCACCAATCCATATAATCTTTTGTACATAAGGTTGTATTGCTGGATTGGCGAAAGGGAACCAAAAACTTTGACTTGGTGTTAAGACAAATATATCGATGCCAAAAATATACTACTTGTTCTAGGGTGGCAATGCAAAGATCCTCCCTAATCTCTCCTCAGGGAAGTCTTGATGGAAACCAAACTACCAGCCAAAACAATGAGACTATAAGGCTCGAGCACACTCAAGTTCTCACAACATGATGCCAAGTAGTTAACTAATGAAATAGTCTCTATAGGAATCAGTAAACTAGTCATTATCCTAAAACACCTCTTGATGTTTCTTAGAACGCGCAAGTCGATGGAACTCAAGGTCAATAGCATAACGAAAGCTCAATTTCCTCGAAAGATCTTGATGCACCTTCTTCGGAAAATCTAACCATGCGCGTGGCAGGGCTAGCATGAGGCCAATCAAAATAAGTGTTGAATATACTGCCAACCATGCATTCAAATAATGTGCAGGTGTAGGGAAGGCGGTGTCACACTTGCTAGGAATCGAAGAAGATGCGATCTCGTTCAAGATTTTGTAGATATTAGCCAAAACTGGGACCACAAGACTAAACTTCTTGCCATAGGCCATCATACTTGTGATCTTGAATATGCTGGGCCTAATTGAATTTGTTTCTTTATCGATAAATACGAATTCACACAACCAACATGATAGAAGAGTAGCTATCTAAGTCTCCTCTTTCACCTTTTTCGACACCTTCAATAGTCTAAATGGAGCTTCCCCATCTTCAGTATGAATTTGGTGGGACTTGATGACTTCAAGTGGATTGTTGGATGACTTTCCTCTCACAACTGTCTTCAAAGTGGGTGGGGTTTTGGTTTTGCGGCTCTCTCAAATATCCAAAACCCCCTAACATGAGGTCTTTGAAGAGGGTTGTGAGAGCAAAGTCGTCCCACAATTTGTCCAAAGTCATCAAGTCCTACCAAAGTTGTATTACAGATGAGGAAGCTTCATTTAGACTATTGAAGATGTCCAAAAAAGTGAAAGAGAAGACTTGGGTAGCTGCTCTCCAATATGCATGAGTTTGTATTCCTAACAAAGAAACAAATTCGATTAGGCCCAGCATTTTCAAGATCGCAAGCATGATGCTCTGTGGCATGAAGTATAGTCTTGCGGTCCCAGTTTTGGCTAATATCTACAAAAGCTTGAATGAGATCAAGTCTTCTGCAATCCCTGGCAAGTGTGACACCGCCTTCATTGCACATTATTTGAATGCATGGTTGGCAGAATACTTCAACACTCACTTTGATTGGCCTCATGTTAGCCCAGCTCTGCACATGGTTAGATTCTCCGTAGAGGGTGCAACAACATCTTTTGAGGAAGCTGAAGCACGAAAGCTCTTTCGTTTTGATACTGGCCTCGAGTTCCATATGCTTGCACTTTCTAAGAAAGAGCAAGTGGTTTTAGAGGATAATGACCAACTATCTAATTTCTATAGAGACTACTTGATTAATCAACGTTCCAACTACTTGGCATCACGTCGCGACAACTTGAGCGTGCTCGAGCCTTATAGCCCTCATCGCTTTGGCCGACAGTTTGGGTTCAATCAAGACATATGATATGCGCACTAGCACCCTAGAATAAGTAGGTATATTTCTGGCGCCGATGTCTTCTTCTTAACACCAAGTCGCGCTTTTTGGTTCCCTTTCGTCTCTCCGCCAATGCAGCCTTATTTACAAAAGATTATGTGGATTAATGGATCAAAAGATTTAGTGGTTTGTTTTCAAGCGATTTCAACTAGCTAAATGGGAAATTAGGTTGAGTAAGATGAGACTCAAACTAAAGCGGCCCAGGGAAAATGATGAACCTTTAAGAAATTGAGTGGATACAAAGTTGTCTTTAGGAATTTTGGAGGGCACCACCTTTTGGAGTGACAAATAGATTTATGGCGTCTCATACCATGAAGTTGAATGAAGGGAAGATCTCAAGTTCCAATCGTGGAAATGAAGTAAGTCGAAGCAACTCGAATCGTCGCTGGTGGCACAAGAAACATAAGAACAATATTATTGATGATTCAAATCATGAGATTGTTGCAAAGACGACTGAGCTTTTCGTCAACCTAGACCTGCCATCTCCATTCGTACACACAAATCTCCATTTAACTTATTTCAAGATCAATTTCTATTTGTTATTTTCAATTAACACCTTGCGATTACGACTACTTTCTAACCACTTCCAATGCCTAAGGATATAGGAAAACCCAATGTGCTTCTCCAACACTTATTCTGGACGCAAATATGGAGAATAAACTTGTATGATTGGTGTGAAGAGAAGAGCACAACATGAAAATCTTCAAGGGGCCTAGACATGAATTCCTTCTAGAAAGGTCATAGAGCTCGCAAGTAAACTCAGACCACCACTGATATAAGTGAGGACTGAAGAGTTCGATTAACGTCTATGGGTGATGAAGAGGAAATGCTATCGATAAGTGGAAGAACGACCTAAGTTACTCATTTCTCCATAGACTCATTCATACGACTCAATACCACATATTGATTCCTAAGAGCCTTCGACGAGTCAACGAAAATAACCATTATTATTTACTTGATCACGAACACTTGAAAAAACGTTAAGTATGTTGAGATCGTGATCCAAGTGAAGAGAAGACCCATGAAATCTACTTGATCAAAACCACTTAAAGAACTACAATAGCAATACTAGAGAGCAATGTGAAGTGGGAATATTTGAACATTCCCATCACTTCTTGGTTAGGACTTAGGAGCACAGAACCTTGGATATAACAAAATGGAATAATATCCATACACATACATACTGTACACACTAAAGTTTTGGCAGAGATGTAGCATACTGTAGCATAAGCATAACAATATATAGGGTCATACTTAGGTCCTGCTATGGGATCGGTGTTGATTTTGATAAAATATGTGTTTTGTGGTAAATGTGTGTCTATTATTGTAAAAATAAAATGTATGAAGTCCGATAACATTAGTAATATTTGTGATAAACTTAACTTTAAAACAAACTATGCACATTTTACAACAAATGACACATATTTCAGCTCATGAGATAAAGGGCGTGACGAATTGGGTACATTAAAAAAAAAAAAAAAAAAAAAAAAAAAAAAAAAAAAAAAAAAAAAAAAAAAAGAAGCCTTAATGACATTCATGAAAAGGGAGCAAGGCAATTTGCATTCAATTATAATGCCAATACCTCTTTGGCCTTGCTACGTGGTGATCAAGTAGAAAGCATAGGTTCCATTCTCTAAGTATACCACCTGCTCACCACTCAAACAAACACAAGACAAAGATGGTAAAGATGGTAGGTGGTCTCATAAAATAAAATATAAAACAATGTCCCACCACGCACATGTAACTGGTTTCTAAAAGAAGATAATGTGAGAACCTGCAAGAACGAAATCAGAGAGCTAAATCACCAATATCTTGTGCGTGCATCAAGGTGATAAAAGTAGGCACCTCACACAACAGCGAGCTTTGACAGCAATGGTCACGAAGTAAAGCAGCAATGGACAGATAAACGAAGCTTATGTAGCAAAGCAGCTGCAGATACACAATGGTCGCGAGGCGAAGAAGCAAACGAAACGAAGCAAGCTCTGACACAAGTAATAGTGAAGCTAGGATGAAGCTTACGCGACACTTCACGAGAAAAGAACGGCAAGATTAATCTGATCTTGATGAGCAAGTTAATTGTTGAGATTTGAACCCGTGAGGCGCTAAAGCAAAAGTTCGAAGGGGAAAACTTATGTATAGTTCCTTAGGTCAAGTACATTAAGTTTCCCAATTGAATTCAAACACATAGTTGTATTAATCAATGAAACACAAATAATGTTATCTTTTTCAAGAATATTTAAATTCAATGTATTTGAATTCAACAAGGAAACTTAATGTACTTGACTTAAAGAACTGTACTTAAGTTTTACTTAAGCCCGAATACCTGCAAAAAGAAAACACAAGCCTTGAAACAAAGTTGTTAAACGACAACACCCAGCGGTGGGCAGCAGAGGATTAATAACCCTAGAGCAGAGGAAAAAATATATATAGAGTAAATACGGAGTAGGAAAACAAAAGGGCTGATAGTGGTTGATTCAAACACAAAAGGGAGATCAATCTCAAAACATCTTCAGGATTATACCAACAAATTGTCAACTACAAAAAATAAAAAAATAAAATCTTGCACAAATTGACATGTGATGTGACCCTTAGTATAAAGAAACAAATGTTCCCCATGGAAAGAAATATCATCATATCAATGACCGGGCATATATATATATATAAAATATATATATATATATATATATATATATATATATATATATATATATATATATAAAAGTCTCGCATCGAAGGAAGCAATGCCCAAAAAAGCACACAATTTGGTAACAAAGTTGAAAACCAATGAAAAACCTCTTCAATGGAAAAACCTTTATGAGAATCCAATCCCATTAGAAGGTTCACTAAAAAACCAGTTACAAGTAGTCTACTTACAAAACCTTAGCACAACTAGACTCACTATTGCAACCTTTGCAAATACCCATTTACCTTCCTATCATAATAGTCTTAGAATCTCTGGAATTTTCCTAAGCAAATCTCATCCACTGAACCAAAACCTCTAGGACTCCAAGGAGCTTCTCGTACATTTGTAGCAACATTGAACTCTCTAAAATTAAAATCTGTGGTTGCATGAAATATTTAAAGCTCATAGTGTGTAGGCACAATCAATGAGTTTTCTTGTTTTTAATATGATTTCTCTATTTAGGTTCAAGAAGAAAGCTTCAAGATCTGAAATTTTTTTGGCTTTGGTATGGAAACATTTATCTCCTATAAAAGTCATGCATAAAGTGCTTTTATATAGATGTACAAAGTAAGGTTAAAATTGAACAGAAGTCTTTTTTTTTTAGTAAAATTCAGAACATGACGATTTCGCTTGAGTGAACAGTGAGCGAGTAGCAAGAAAAATCTATGTCGGTTTAATTCAACCGATCATCTCACTCATTTCAAATCAAAATGGGTTAAAAGTTATGTCTGTTTTGAAACCTCGGATGTCTACTTTCATTTAAACAAGTTTCACTCAAAAATTTATTATGGTGCAAAAAAATCTGAACAAAATATTATCAATTCATTATCTTTGAACAAACCGAGACTTTGTTATCTTTGAACAATTTCTTACCTAGACTCAACCAATATAATCAATACAACCCAAATTTGATATGATTTGACACTAAGATTTGCCAATACATGCATACAAACCCTAACAAAAATTATCCATAATATTCATATATTAAACCTTTGTTTGTTAAATGGTTTGTATAAGTTTATTTTAAAAACTTAAAATTTATATCTTTCAAATCTAATTTTCTTTAAAATTCGATATAAGATCAAATTCTAAGTAAATGTGAACCACATAAATGTCAAACTTTTAGAAATTCTAATTCTTGGAATATATTTCTCTAGAAATTTATAATTCTCATCAAGACATCAACCGAATAGAACCTTAAAAGCATCCTATTGCTCAATTTCAGTTCTTTTTCTTTTTCTCTTTTGAGTTTTACTTCTGGAAACCAATGACAACCCTTTGGGTGCTTCTGGAAGGAAAATACATTCAAGTACAAACACCATATGTATAATCTTTTTGGTAACTAAAATTTCCATTATACAAAAAGAGCAACTACATTTCTTACCCCATTCCATTACAGAGGGAGGGAGAGAATCGAAATTACAACTAAAGGAACAAGGTTGGTGAGACGCAAACATGGTTAAGGCATGAGCCACCGAGTTCGATTGATTGATATGCTTTGTACTAATGATGCATAACACCATACATGTAATCTAGTATGTAATTGATATGCTTGTACTAATGATACATAACAACCAGGACTCGAGTCAATTGACTGCAATCTATCAATAAACCTATGAGGCCCATCTGATGCCAACCCACAAACAGATGGCTAGGAAATCCAACTAACGTAAGTGATTAAGCCATAGCTTCCATTTTCTAGTCTATTACATTAACTTTTTTTTTTTTCTTTTTCTTTTTTTAAAGTTTTTGGGGTTTACAACATACATTTCATCATTTTTTTTTTTTTAACCAAAATTCAGGGGAAATAATTTATTGAGATACAGGATCAGACCCAGACATCTTAAGTTCGATTCCTCCATATATCGATGTCCGTTGTTCGCTAGTGATGTGTGCTTAAAATAATCGTCTACAAAAAATTTAATAACCATTTTTCCTTCTATTTTTTTAGTCCTGACAAAAGTTTTAATTAATAAACTGACATATCTCTAAGCAAATTGCATGGAAGCTTTTGCATATCCTCGGGATATTACAAGACATTTAGCAACTTTAGTTCCCAACAAATGGGGGAGGATGTACTCAAGCTGGCAATTGAAGCTTTTTGTTGTTCTTCCAGCTGCAACCATAATATCAACATTCACATAAAGATTAGAGGACTTAAAGTTGCAATTCGAATCATTATCATAAACACAACTATTTGAAAGGGCAGGACCATTTTACCTATGGAAATAATAATAGAAGAAGTCAGCATAAAGCAATGTTTGAATAAGCCCAGAAATCCAAGCTGCAACAACCAAACAATAAGAACAAGAAAATTCAACACCAAATTATGGGAAAAAGCAATAGTCAACCAAAACACCCACATAAAAGGATTTCAAAATTCAAATATTAGCTAACTTCTAATACAACATATATGGTAAAACTTAGGTACAGTTCCTTAGGTTAAGTACATTAGGTTCCTAGTTGAATTCAAATACATTGAATTTAAATATTTTTGGAAAAGATAACATTGTTTGTGTTTTATTGGTTAATGCAACCATATGTTTGAATTCAATTGAGGAACCTAAATACCTAATGTACCTAACCTAAGGAACTGTACCTAAGTTTTACCCTATGGTTAACGTAATTATATTCAAGGAAGAATAACAAATTCTAGCCCTAAGCATAAAAGAGGTGTTAAAATCTCAAAACGTGCAGTGTCTTTGGGGCTCAAAGCATTAGGCTTAATTCTCAGATAGCCACTTCACAACCCAAAAAAAAAAAAAGGATATTGACCAAATAAATTGCAAAACTGTAATGAAAAACCAAACATGATATATATTAAATTAGCAGAACACAGGCAGGGTGGCAAATTCAATCAACCCAAATCTTGATCATATGCATATTATTATATGTGTGATGTTTGCATATGGACTCATACACTATCGTGATTTCAATATAAAATCAAAAGGTGTCAAAGGCCCTACTTTGCAGAAATGGTTTAATGTGAGATAGACTTGATGCAACAACAGCGTTAGTAACACACTGCATGAGTGTTAACTGTTATCATGCCATGCATATTTTTCTATTTTATTTGAAGCTGTACATATATTAGAAAATGCCTCTAAGATCACCCACTGCAAAAATTATAATCAGTAATTCTATCGGAAAATCTAAAAACCCTAGGGAGCCATGTTTATGTAACATTTCACAATTCCTTGTGTACATTATAGGAAGCACTAATAAGCATGTCTTCATTATATACACCAGATATATTATAAATAAATAAATATATATATATATATATATTTATTTATTTATACATATACTTTGTGACTATGTTATGAATGTATATTAGGAATGCACACATATATGTTTGTGTTTGGATTTGAGGATTTGAAGAACAATTGCTTGATATAAATTTTACAGCACATAATGATGTGAGCTTTGGAGATTTTGCTTAAACAAAAACACCTATGGTATTATGAATTTGAAATGAAATCTTACACCTAGTCATTTTAAATCCACATATTGATCATCTCAACTCCTTTCATACATTTCATCAATAGAAAGAAAAAACATATATCATTCCATACTTTATTCAAGTCATTTAAGCTAAAACTGGAAATTCAAATCATTCTCTTTATATTCCTTTATCCAAACGCACCAATATCTCTTTTTTAAAAAATTAATAAGTTTATTGCAAAAAAAGAGAAACTCAAGTACACAAGTGTTACAGACAGATGTGTGGGAATGAGTGCACCTGACTAATACACAAAGAAAACACAAGTTAACCTGCATTAAGAGACAGAAAAATGAGAGAGAGCGAGTCATACGTATCCAATGAATATAGTGTGGCTCAGTGAAGTAGCGATAGATCCAGTTGAGAATGTATAATGCTCGGTAAGCACTGCACATAAGCACAACTCAGTCAAATTTTCTTTTGTGAGCACAACTTAGTCAAATTAGTACATAAATCAAGGATACAGCAGCTTAGTCAAATTAGCACATAAACATGTACATCTATATAACTGTACCAATTTTAAGGCAATCCTATAAGAGAAAAATCTTTTTAGTTTTGGCATTCAAACATTACAGCTGACTAAGAAGAGGCAACTTAGAGAGAGAAGGAATCAACATTAAACACTACTACAGAAAACAAAAAATGTTTGTGAAGCCAATTATTATTCGTCTCTTCTTAAATAACATCTGCCCTACCACTATAACATATCTCGCAGATGCCACAGGAAAATCATGAATTACACGATGACAACTAAGCACAATCCATGAAGCAATGTTTTCTTTGAAAAAATAAATACTGATATTGCATCATTTGCTGGATATTTAGTTCAGAAAGATCAAAAGTTAGAATCCTCACTAGAATTAATACCTGAATATAGTGGATGTAACTTATGAAGTGTGTTCTTTTGGTGTTCTACTTTCTACTGGTAACCCAATCTCAGGTTATCATAGATGCTATCCATTTGTAGTGGGCATTGTGTAAATCACAGATTTCTTTTGTACATAACACTTGTACTTCATTTCCTCTTGCTATTAATATGAACAAAGATTACATACCAGATGAAATCTACATAAATTGGTAAGCTTCAAGAACCTGTCATAACATGAGAACTATGGAATCCACATTAAATTCACAATTGGGAGGATAGTTATGGAAAATATGAGAGGAGTTTCTTTTCAACTATAGTTGAATTTTATAATTTAACAGAGCTGCTTTTCCTACCAAACTTTGCATTTATTAAGTTAAAATTGTACTACAACCAATATGAATAACCAGCACTGATATTTTACATGGTTCTAACATAAGAAATTACCAATTTGAATACCATGAAGAAAAATGAATAACCCAACATTTTTAAATATTATCACTGTTTCATAAATTGAATTAAAGAAATAGCATACCCGAGAAGAAATATATATTGCCCTGTTAAGTTGTCAATATTTCTTGTTCTCTGTAACAGTATGAGCTGAGGAAGTATGGCCACCGCTTCTAAATATAAAGAAAATGTCCACATGACCTGGTCAATTTCAATGTGAAGCATATGAGAGAAAATGAGGGAAATGAAGACACAACCGTCTTTTGGCAAAAATCTTGTTAAAAAATGTAAAGATGGTCAAGTAGCTTGAAATTATAACTAGCATTTGCACAATGTTTATAAAACTAAGATAAAAACAGACCTCCTTAAAGGTGAACTTCTCATTGATAACTAGGGCCAAAAATAAGCAGGGCAGTACAAGGAAATAATGGCGAAATGTATCTTGGTCTTTATCATAGGACCTACGAACAATTTTGTGGCGCCTCATGTACCAAACAATTGAAAACGAGCTCCCCAAGAATATTAACTTCATAATGGTATTATAAAGAGATATAAAGGCCGTAAAAATATCCAAGTAGCGCGTAGCAAAAATGATAGCAAAGAGTTCTTGTGTCTTCAAAGAAATACCTGCATATCATGAAGCACATCAAAGGTAAAAAGCTTTAGCATGTTTCAAAGTAAAAATTTCCTTTTTAATCAGAAGATCCTAAATACGAAATTTAGGTAATTAAACTAAACAATGTTATGCAGAAAAAACATAAAGACCTTAACATGAATCTAGTGCTACTACATATTGAAAACTATGGATTTTAATATGAAGGAGGTATCTTCCACACATACGTGCACTTAAATACACACAAAAGAAAAATCAAGACTATATAACTAATAACTAAAAGAAGAGTAGGGGGGGGGAAGAGTTGATTGGGAATGGATGATGTGCACCAGACTCATTGACTTTTCTTAACCATAAAAGCAAGAAGCCCAACTGTAAAGGTCTCACCACCTCTAACAGGTCTACCCAAAATTAAACACAAAGATTCTACATGCAGACTGCTAGGTGGTAGTGAATCATGGTAAATCAGATCCATATATGACTCAAAATTTAATGGTGGACCACTGGTGAATGGTGATCTCCCAAAAAAAAATCATCTTGCCAATAAAATTTTTACGAGTGTTTGTTAAAATTATAGGGGTAAGAAGACCCAAATGGGATTCACAAAAAACAGTGCCACCAATTTTGAAAGGACCATGTACAGGAATGATATCATATTAACGTCGTCAAGCACATATAGAGATAAAGTTCCAATGGTTCCTCATCTCTAGAAATGAGGCAGAAATTAGAATTATAAGTAATGCCATCATTAGAAGAACTAGCAACCAAACTACCAAATTACCAATAGAAGCTTTATAATGATGGAACAAGTATAATTATGCAATTACAGGTTTCATATCACATTTTTCAAAGAAAAGACCAATAATCAGATCAAACAGAATATCTGATAATCAATATACAAGGGAGTTATTTGGTTGATTCTCTTAATAGCCAGAGTAAAACCCCTATCAGTGGCATGCTTCCCACATTTTCTCTGCATGCAATCATTCCAAAGATAAGCAGGCTCATTGGAAGCCTCTAAAATCTAATAACAAGAAACGAGGTTGTCTCATCTGAAACATTCTTTTTTATTATTATTATTATAATTCAAGTGGGGGAGGGGGGGATTCGAACCTTGGTTACCCACATGCAGGAGACCAAGCAATGCCACTGAGTTACAACACTTTTAGCGTCTCATCTAAAACATTCTAAAAGACCCACAAAAAATTGTAGTGGCAAATTAATTTCCTTCCCTCACTCAAGCTGCAACCCCAAAATATTTATAAGACTTATTTCTATCATAGATGAAAATTTGGCAGGAATTTGAAGTACGGACAGCTTGTAGACCAAAATGTGCAATGAAACTGATTAGATAACAGTAAGCCTACCACCTAAGAGAAACATAACCTCTCTTCTCTTTCAATGGTCAAATGCTTCTTCTTTACTCTATTACAAAGGCAAGACGATTCCCTCTGATTGAGAATAGAATTGTATTAAAAGTTGTTTGCCTTAAACTATACAGATAACTTTCTACTCTTGAGTTACACTTTGATCAAGTTCCACCCAAACTGGCTTTCCCGATTTCAAAGCAAAAAAAAAAAAAAAAAAGGTTATTTTGATCAAGTGATTCATCAGATCATTTCATTTGGTGCTTCCAAAGAGGGACAATGAATGCTTCGCCTTGGTTAAGTGTGTGTGTGTGTGTGTTTTTATCACTTCTAATTAAAGAGAAATTGAAGTACAGGCACAGTATGGAAAAGGATCCTGTAAATTGGATATTGAGAAGACCTACAAGCATGTAAATTGAGACTATCCCTTATTTGGGATAAGATGGGATGTGGAGAAAGATGGAGAAGTGTGTTTTCTTTTATTAATAAGTATGACTTATTTAGTTTATGGGACTTTATGTGTGGGCTTTGGTTCAATTCAATTAGGGTTTGGTTTACTAGTTAGATTAGAAGTCTAGTTCTACTTGGAGAAGTGTTTTTTTTTTATAAGTAAGTAAGACTTTCATTAATAAAAAAAACTCCATGAACACAGGAAGTTTGCAGGAGGGAGTTCTACTTGGAGAAGTTAAGATTTAGGATCTATATAAGTGTCTACTTGGAGAAAGATTTAGGATCAATTAAATATTGAGTATTTTGAGAATTGAGGCATGTGACCTTAGTGCTTTTTTTTTCCTCTCTTCCTCTTCTCTCTTTTCTTCTTTTCTTTCGTGCAATACTGTACATGTGCAATGTTCATAGATTGTGGAGAAATTCTATTTTAATTTCTTTTCTTTCTTTTTTTCCTCTCTTTTCAGCCCAAAATCAAATCTTTTCCCTTTTCTACTGAACTCATATTCAGTCTTGAACCCTAACCTTCTTTTAAAAGATTCTAAACCCTTAATCCAAAAATCCTCCTAAACCTTAACCCATCACAAACAAACATAGACAAATTCACCATTTTGTCCTACATCACTTCTTTTCATTTTCCTTTGAATTTTCTAGCAATTTCCCCTCAAATTCCAGCCAAGACTATATCCAAAATTTGCAGCTTTTCTTTCTAAAATCTGAATCTTCAAAAGCATAAACCAACCCTGCCTCAAACAAACAACCACAAGAAGCCAAAACAGTTATTAATTATTATGGCTACAGTTCACAGCTCAGGACCAGCCACCCAAACTGTTTTGCTCTTTGTTTCATCTCCAAATTACACTATTAAAAACTTTATATCCCTAATATTTTCCAAGCACTTTATATATCCAAAAACCCTACAAGGTTTTGCTGCCAAATAATTGTAGCTAAGCCAAAAGTCCTTCATTGATGCTGTCCTATTTCACAGTGTCAATACTAGAGTGACAGGATTCTCAACGCTAAGCAAGAGTTAAATGGTTGCATCCGATGTCGGTCATGTTCAGAGGGGATCAACACTAGATTGGTGAGAATCGTCAGATAAACAGCATTATCCTCCCCCATTTGTTGTAACAATTGAATTACCAAAACAAAACAAAAACCCAGAAGTTTTGTGTCCGATCCGGTTCAAAATATGTCAGATTTCAACTCAATTTCTGAAATTTATCATTTTTATTTATTTATATATTATCAGCAAGGCTCCACAATATTGACATTACAGTAGAGCGAGAACACGAGCCTAATAAACACAATTGTAATATTACCCAGAAAAGAAATGAGCACCGACAGAGAGAGATTAGAGAATGATGAGTGTACCAGCGCAAGATTTGATGGTGTGGATCTTGAGGAGCAAGACGAGAACACTGGCTAAATGGGTCATGTCACCAGCTAATCTGAATATATTCATCTTTCACCAAATCCGACACCTCTCACTTCTTCGCCTTTCTTTCTTCCACTGTTTCTGAGAGACAAAGAGCTTCCCTCGTTTTACAGCTTTCTGGTTTTTTTTGAATGACGTGTTTAATAAGCAGTAGTGTAGAAGATAGATCTAGCAAAAAGGAGAAGAATGTCAGATCAGATCCCACTTTGTTTGAATTGGTTCAGTTTATGCAATTGGAAAATTAACTTCTTTTTTTTAATGACGTGTTTAATAAGGATTGGTTTCCTGGTTTTCTAACCTCACGTAGATATTGTTTTTTTTTTAATCCTCATGTAGATATTGTTAATACCATGAATTGCTAAGTATATATATAAGAGGATTCTCACTATGCTCATTAAATTGGTTTTTTAGCCCATATAGCCAACACTATTATGTACTTTATTAAAATACGTACCATCTTTTAAATCTTTTCTAATATTTTTTTTTTATTCACTTCTCTCTCCTTAAAAAATAAAAAAATAAAAAATAAATAAATCTCTCCCTCTCTCTTCGCACTTTGTACCAAAACTCTCTCTTTTCTTTACACTCTTTTTGTTGCTCTCTCAGTCTCTCACTCTCACTCTCACGAGCGAAGATGCCGTGAGTGGGCATCATATTGAGTCTGCAATGTTGAGCTTAGGTGACCATTGAGCGATGGCTGATAGGCGGCTAGGTGTTGGTGGCCGATTTGGCCACGGGTGGTTGATCAAAGGCTAGGTGTGGCATTGCGG
Organism: Fagus sylvatica; assembly: GCA_907173295.1. Taxonomy (NCBI): domain Eukaryota; kingdom Viridiplantae; phylum Streptophyta; class Magnoliopsida; order Fagales; family Fagaceae; genus Fagus; species Fagus sylvatica. The sequence continues at coordinate 4,763,907 of OU015766.1, forward strand.
TGGTCTATCTAGTTTCATTATGGGTTTGGATTTGATTTTAAGTTTGGGATCGCTTGTAGAGAGATTTTCTTTTTGATTTTGGGTCAATGCAGTGGATTGCATGGGTTTGGGATTGGGTTTTGACAATAGCAGTGGGTTTGGGTTTTGGTGGGGGCAACCATGCAGGGGCGGAGCTACATTGCTCCTTGGGGGGCTTCTGCCCCCCAAAATTTAAATTTTTCTTGACAGACTATAAGAAAATTGAAGTTAAGCCCCCCCCAAAAATAATAATTAACCCCCACTTTTCAAAATGCACAATAATGTTTATTTCCAAATAGCATAAAGAGAGCAGTTTTTAAAATAATATTTAACTTTTTCTTTAGTTTCTTTTTTGAGAATTGCAAATTTTAAACTATTGTAGTGTTATTTTTTGACTGCTATACTACATATTTCGACTGTACCTTACTTACTCATTAATTATTTCGGCTGCCATTGTACAAAATACAAACTTCTCTTTTTCTATGTTTAATTATTTCGGCTCTCTGCCTGCTGCCTGCCACTTTTTTTCTGATTTCTCTTTTGCCAATGCTTATTTCTCTTCTAGTCTTTTCTCTTTTTCATTTCCCAAAGTGCAAATCTCTCTTCAGCTTTTCCCTATGTTTAATTATTTCAGCTGCCAGCCTGCTGCCTACCACTTTTTTTATTTTTTTATTTCTCTTTTGCCAATGCTTATTTCTCTTCTAGTCTTTTCTCTTTTTCATTTCCCAAAGTACAAATCTCTCTTCAGCTCTTCTCTTTCCAAATTGCCACCTTTTCTCTCTAGTCTTTTCTCTATACTCTCTAGTCTTTTCTTCTTTTTCATTTCCCAAAGTACAAAATTATTTTTTTGCCTTCTTTTTCCTTTCCCATATCACAACAAATCTCAGAACTCTCCTCTTCAGTTCCCAAATTGCCGCCCCTTTCTCTCTAAATCCTCTTCTGACTTTTTTTTCTTTTCGGCTTTTCCCTATTTTTCTTTCTCTTCCCATTTTGTCAACACAATAAATCTCTCTTCTCTTCAGAGTTGGTGTGAATTTCATAATTTGCAATGGTGTGACCGTGTGAGGACCTCTCGTGTTTGGGTGTTTTTGAGAGTGATACTGTGGTGAGTTTTTTTTCCTCATCAATCATTATCATTATAATTTATTTATTTTTTATTTTTTTATCATTGTTCTTATTTAGTTATTTGTAAAAATTTTGGTTTTAGGCTTCAAAGTTCAAACGGTTGTGCTGATTTCTTATTGTCCATTTTGACTTTTGAGGATGAAGAGACTGGAGAGACTTTCAGGTTTGTTTCTTCTAAATTTCTACCAAATTTGTGCTTAGATTTATGCCTTATTTTATATATATATATACAGGGGCGGAGCTACGTTGCTCCTTGATGCCCCCCAAAATTTAAATTTTTCTTGACAGAGTATAGGAAAATTAAAGTTAAGCCCCCCCCAAATGATAATTCCTAGCTCCGCCCCTGCAACCATGGGTGGTGCTAGTTTTGACAAGCAGTGGTGGGTTTGCATTTTTAGGTTTGCTCTTTTTTGTGTCTTAGTTTGGAAATTTGATTCTATTTCATTGGCTAATTGTAGGGGTGTCAAATGGGTGATTTTGGATGGATATTAAATGGGTTGGGCCTTTAAAACCCAATTATCTATTTATACCCATTTAATAAAGTAGGTATTACCCAAACCCAATCGAACCCAATTATCTAAGCTAAAACCCAACCCACTTATTTACCTATTTATTTTATGCATGGACAAAGTTTAGTTACAAACTCGTTTGTTACCAGCTTGCTACGACCCACTACGTGGCAATTAATAAGATCATCCATGTGTACTTTAGTCACATGACCTATTTAATGAGTCATATGACTTTTTTAAATAATACATGTGGATGGTCTTATAAGCTGCCACGTAGTGGATTGTATAAAACGGACTACAAACTAGTTTGTAGCCAAACCTTGTCTTGCATGCATATATAATTAAAATATCCTAAAACCTCTAAAATGACCCAAATACTCCTAAACCCTTGAAATTGACTAAAATATCCTGAAAACCTATAAAATGATGAAAAAACACTTAAAACCTAAGAAAATTACCGAAATACCCTTAGAACCTCCAAAATGACCAAAAACCCTTAGAATAATGACAAAAATACCCTCAAAACCTCAAAATGACCAAAATACCCCTAGAACTTCCAAAATAACCCTATAACTACTAAAATGACCAAAATACCCCTATTATTATTATTATTATTATTCAAATCTGTCTTCAACCATGCATATTTGTAACTAGAGAATTCCAAATCTATGGATGATAAAATCAACAAGACTAATATTAGAGATCCCAAACTTGATGAAACTGAAGACCCATAAAAGAGTTTGATAATTTCCATAAAAGAGTTGAGGTCTTGGTCACATGTCAGATATTGAAATGTTCCCAAACTCAACCAACTTGCCTATAGCTGGTATCTGAAACAGCAGCCCAAACAACACCAACATTCCAAATTTGTATTATGAACGCAAAAGCATATGAACATAAAGGAAGTGCTCTGAATCAACCAGAAAAGAGGACCAAAGAGCAAATTGATCCAAATGGCCCATTTGTATGGAATTTTCATGTAAAAATCTCCATTGTCACTTGTTGCAATCAGCATATATAATTCTTCTAAACAAGAAAATGAACATAACCAACTATCACATATCAAAACTAGTGCTCTAAAGTTTACAGTCAGTCATTGGAAAACAAAATATTCTTAAAAATGATACAATAACCAACAATGCATTACCATTAATAACAATTCAAACTAAAGCTATTAATTAAAGTCCATAAGTTAGGATTTCTTCTTTTCAACCTTGGCAGCATCTGAAGCCTTTGCCTGCACAACAAATGGAACAAACAAAATATGAGAAGTGCATTACCAAAAAGGAGACTAATGTTAGAAGAAACAACTAAATTTACCTAATCCTCATCAAGATATGCAATGGGTCGAGAAATAAACAAGTTGGAAAAATCTTCCACAAGGCTTTCATCCTCACAATCATTTTTAGCTAGTAAAGAAACATATTAATAAGTACATGGAAAAAATAAAGATTAATATATAGTTACATAGATGTTAAGTCGAATATAATAAAAAATTAAAATATACCTGGTAGTTAGTGGCAGAAGAGAACTACGAAACATATCAAGAATTCAACCACCAACACTAAATGCAGACTCTGAGGCAACACTAGTAATAGGAATGCTCAAACTATCATGAGCCATCAAGGAAAGTTTTGGGAAACGACTATATTGTGACTTCAAATACCCCAGAACATCCAAATCACCATGATTCCTATGGTCATGTCGACTTTCTTCCAAGTACAAACTTAATTGTGACTTGCTTGACATTGAACCAAAAAGTTCACTCTCAAATGTATTAAAACCAGAGAGATCATCTCCCCTATCATAACGACCACTACACATTCCACCACTACTGAATGTTGTTTCAACCACATTGCCAATATTACTAGTAGTAGACTGAAAATATTCTTCAAAGGTGGAATATAATTTATCACGAAGCATCGACACTATTGTTCTTGCATATACTCCATAAATTCTCTTATAACAAAATTTTACACATTGCAACTTATATCGAGAATAAAAAATGACAGCAAATGATAGCACAACACTATAACATTCCTAGTGTTTATCATATTTTGTTCGCATTTCTTTTGCCATGTTCCTAATTATTTCATCATCATCTTCCATTTGTTCCATAATTCGTAATTGAATTCTCCACACACAATGAAAATACAAGTTTGTAGTGGGATAGTTAGTCCCTGAGAAGAGAATGGTAATATCATACAAAAATTCCAAAATATTTACTATCTTCTCCAGCCTATCTCATTCCTCCTCTAACGGGCAAGTGTTCAAGTTTGAATCAATGGAGCTTAAGTGAACAAATGCACGTCGATACTTAAGGCAAGTCTCAATCATTAAGTATGTTGAGTTCCATCTTGTTGGCACATCTTGGCGAACTTTCTTTCTTGTCAAAAAAGAAAGCATTGCAAGACATCCAGCAAACTTCAACCTCCTACTATCTGAACATTTCACATATTTAACACTTTCGGGTATATTATACACAACCTCATCTATTAATTTTAAGCCATCTTGTACAATAAGGTTTAAGACGTGTGCACCACAGCACACGTGAAAGAACTCACCAATACATGGTAAATAAGGTCCAAAAGAAAGGTTCTCCTTTAAGCTTTTCACCAAAGTTTCATTATAGGAAGCATTATCTAAAGTAATGCTGAATATCTTTCTATCAATACCCCATTCTTGTAGCACAACTAACAATCTATCCGCCAAAATAGCACCACCACGTGGAGGTGGCACAAGAGAAAAACTCAAAACTTTCTTCTGCAACACCCAATTTTCATCAACAAAATGTGCGGTCACAACCATATATTGATTGGTTGTAGATGAGGACCATAAATTTGATGTTAGACAAAACCTTCTAGAAATTGACTCTAAAGCAAATTTTAGACTTTCATTTTCTCTCTTGTAAATCCTTAAGACATCTTGCTTTGCAATTTTCCTCGATACAGGTTTAACATCAGGATTAAGAAAAACATAAATAAATCTATTGTTCTGATGTTTTGCAAATAAGAATGGATAATTGTGCCTAATAATTGCCAATGCAATCATTTCATTATACATCTCTTGATCTAAAGGACGATGATGGTACACAGTTTCATCATCATTATTAACCCGTTTAGAGCATTTCTTAACATGACGCAGTAAACTAGTAGTCTCATTATCACCTGCAGCATAAGTACGATGACACCTCTTACATTTAGCTTTTTGTTGTCCATCAACACCTATAGGTTCTAATTCAAATTCTGACCATACTGTAAAAGTCCTACATCTAGTTTTCTTAGAAACGCATAAAGCACTCTCACCAAACTCATCAACTTCCTCATTCATTGAAGCGATATCTAAATGAAAAAAGAAAACCAAAACCACCCATCAAACTGTTGGAAAAATGGTTAGGAGTGAATGAGAAATTGCCTTCTAAAAGTGGGCCAAGCAAACCCATGTGGGTTAGGCCCGGTCCATCTAATTTATATATTTATTAATATATTATTTTTTCCCAAATGTTGTGTCTTTTCTGAAGAGGTATGACTCTATCTATAAATAGAGTGTCCCCTCATTCATTTAAATTATTACATATATCTTGAGTTAGTTATTTCCTACAACTTCGAGAGTCCCATTTGCATAAAGAGAGAGAAAGAGACACTTGTTACGTTCGTTGTGCACGGAGATTGCTTGTGCTTCTTCTGCGTGCGAAGATCATTTTATCCTGGGAGACAGACGTCCATGAGTCTCAAAGCACCACTAAGTTAATAGTGTGAGGGGCGCAATCTGTCTTAAGGACATAGCGTCAAACGCTAGACTTGATCTATTCGTCAAACGCTCAGACTTGATCTTTTCATACTGCATTCACTGTGAGTTTTTTATTGTTTATTAATTGTGACAGATTTCTTGTTGTAGTTGTTTATCTTTTACAGAATCACATGATATATACCCAACAATCTTAAAACAGATTGACTTTAATTGTATTGTGTGATTCTCTGTGAAAATTACTGCAAATTTTATATATTTTATTGATTTGCGTAAACTTTGATATTATAGTTTGCGAATTCGTGCGGCACTGTTTACCGCAAAAGCGCAAACCAATTCTTTGCCAATAATGATTATGTGAAATATTGTACTGTTTGCGGCACTTTATTGCGTTGTTTTTACTCATGAAATAGTTGGCAATTTGTTTCTACATTTTTTTTTTTTTTTTTTTGAAATAGTTGGCAATTTCTACATTTTGAAACTGTTTGGTACAGTTTTCATATAACATATATAAATTGCTTTATTTTTCGTTCTTTAACGTGTTCGGTTTACTGGAACTTTATAATTATAAGTATTAGTTAAACTTTATTCATGGTCATATAACTAATACATTGTTTGAGGAATAGTGTTTGCACTGTTGCAAAAATTCTTATAATATATGTTTATATATAACATTGATTGTTTTGCGTAAATAGTTATAATATAACCTTTTGCACTATTTCATTTGGGATACAGAACTTGGTTCTTTAGACAATTTTGTTTTGTTAAAATTCATTTAATAAATTCAAACTTTCTGTGAGATATTTTAAATTGAATTTTGAGAATTTTGTTTAATAAATGTCTATTGAACAAGTGTTTGAAATGAATCTGGTGAAAAATACCAATGATTGGTGGGTGGACACTGGGGCTACTCGTCATATATGTTCAGACAAGAAAATGTTTTCTACATATCAATCTGTGGGATATGGAGAACAACTTTTCATGGGAAACTCCTCGACTTCTAAAGTTGAAGGAAAGGGAAAGGTGGTCCTAAAGATGAGTTCTGGAAAAGAACTGACCCTCAATGATGTGCTGCATGTGCCAGACATTCGCAAGAACCTTGTTTCAGGTTCTTTGTTAAGCAAGAATGGTTTTCAGTTGGTCTTTGAGTCTGACAAATTCTTACTCACTAAGAGTGGAATGCTTGTGGGAAAAGGGTATTTAAGCGATGGGCTTTTCAAAATGAATGTGATGACCATTGTTCCTATAAATGAGAATAAGAACAAATCTTCTGCCTATTTGCTTGAGTCATCTAATGTTTGGCATGGAAGATTGGGTCATGTTAATTTTGGAACTTTGCATAGATTAGTCAATTTAAATTTATTGCCAAAATTTCAAATTGATACTAATCATAAATGCGAAACTTGTGTGGAGGCTAAATTAACGAGAACATCCTTTCATTCCATTGAAAGAAGTAGTGATCCTCTAGAATTAATACATAGTGATGTATGTGATTTGAAATTTGTTCAAACTAGAGGAGGTCGGAAAATATTTTGTCACATTCATAGACGATTGCACAAGGTACTGTTATGTGTACTTGCTAAGGAGCAAGGATGAGGCATTAGAGAGTTTCATTCATTATAAGAAAGAAGTTGAGAATCAACTCAATAAAAAGATAAAGGTTCTTAGGAGTGATAGAGGTGGGGAATATGAATCACCTTTTGGTGAGTTCTGTTCACAACATGGTATTGTTCATCAAACCACTGCACCCTATTCACCTCAGCAAAATGGAGTTGCTGAACGGAAAAATAGAACCTTGAAGGAGATGATGAATGCTATGCTGATAAGTTCTGGATTACCACAGAACTTGTGGGGGGAAGCTATTCTTTCTGCTAATTATATTCTCAACAAGTTGCCTCAAAAGAAATTAGACAAGACACCTTATGAATTATGGAAAGGTCGAACGCCTTCCTATCAATTCTTAAAAGTGTGGGGGTGCTTGGCTAAAGTGGCGGTTCCTATTCCCAAAAAGGTAAAGATAGGACCAAAAACAGTTGATTGTGTTTTCATTGGTTATGCCCATAACAGTAGTGCATATCGATTTTTGATTCATAAATCTGATATTCCTGACATGCATGTGAATACAATTATTGAATCTAGGAATGCATCATTTTTTGAGGAAATATTTCCATGTAAACCTACACAAGAAACAAATTCCCTTAATTCCCTTAAAAGGAATTTGGAATCTACGTCTAGTACCTCTCATGATCAAGAGTTGATGGAAGAGAGGAATGAGGTTGAGCCTAGACGTAGTAAGAGGACAAAAACGTCAAAAACGTTTGGTCCAGATTTTCTAACTTTTATGTTAGAAGATGAACCTCAAAGTTTCAAGGAAGCAATGTCTATGCCAGAGGCTCCTCTATGGAAAGAGGCTGTCAATAGTGAAATTGAATCCATCCTACAAAATCATACTTGGGAACTGGTGGATCTGCCACCTGGTTGTAAACCTCTAGGATATAAATGGATATTCAAGAGGAAAATGAAAGCTGATGGATCTATTGACAAGTACAAGGCACGACTTGTTGTAAAGGGTTACAAACAAAAGGAAGGTGTGGATTACTTTGATACATATTCACCAGTTACAAGAATAACATCCATTAGAATGTTAATTGCTATTGCAGCGTTGTATAACCTAGAGATACATCAAATGGATGTTAAGACTGCATTCTTGAATGGTGAATTGGATGAAGAGATTTATATGGAACAACCAGAAGGGTTTATTGTTCCTGGAAAAGAAAAGAAAGTGTGTAGACTTGTGAAATCCTTGTATGGATTAAAGCAAGCTCCAAAGCAATGGCATGAGAAATTTGACAATGCAATGATGTCAAATGAGTTTAGAATCAATGAATGCGACAAGTGTGTGTATATCAAGAATACCACAAGTGGCTATGTCATTGTATGTCTCTATGTTGATGATATGCTCATTATGGGTAGCAATAATGATATCATTAAAGCTACCAAAAGGATGTTGAATAGTAAGTTCGACATGAAAGATTTAGGTGTTGCAGATGTGATACTAGGAATTAAGATTACTAGAACATCTGATGGACTTGTCTTATCTCAATCACACTACATTAAGAAGGTACTTGAGAAATTTGGGAGATATGATGACAGTCCAGTGAAAACACCTATTGATGTAAATTTACATCTAACTAAGAATAAAGGGAATGGCATATCTCAATTAGAGTATTCTCAGATAATTGGCAGTCTTATGTATATAATGAACTGCACAAGACCAGACATAGCGTATTCTGTCAGCAAGCTGAGTAGATACACGAGTAACCCAGGGGAAGACCACTGGAAGGCAATAGTTAGGGTTTTAAGGTATTTGAAATACACCCTAAACTATGGTGTGCACTACACAAGATATCCAGCTGTACTAGAAGGGTACAGTGATGCAAACTGGATATCTGATACAAATGACACAAAATCCACGAGTGGATATGTCTTTACGCTTTGGTGGTGCAGCTGTATCTTGGAAATCTTCTAAACAAACATGCATTGCAAGGTCCACAATGGAATCGGAATTTATCGCTCTGGATAAAGCAGGAGAAGAAGCAGAGTGGCTTCGTCATTTCCTGGAGGATATGCCGATGTGGACGAAACCTGTGCCACCTATCTGTATACATTGTGATAGCCAATCAGCGATTGGTAGGGCACAGAGTTATATGTATAATGGTAAGTCTCGACATATTCGTCGAAGACACAATACCGTAAGGCAGTTGCTCTCAAATGGCATTATCTCCATTGACTACATAAAGTCGAAAGATAATATAGCGGATCCGTTAACCAAAGGTTTGAGTGGAGAGCGTGTAAACTGCTCATCGAGGGGAATGGGTTTAAAGCCTATAATTTAAGTCCCATAATGGCAACCCTACCTAGCTGACTGGAGATCCCAAGATCTAGGTTCAAAGGGACAACCGAATTGTGTTGGACTTGGTAGTATCACTATGGAGATAACATCTCCTATCCATTCCTATGATGAAATAGTGATGCCTGTAAAAGTTTAGGATAAGCTATGCTTTTAATGATTCTTATACCTTGGAAATCCAAGTGGGGTAGCAGCAGGATACTCTTAATAAGAAATCACCTATGTGAGTGTGAAATGTGGCCGCTTCAATGAGAATTTTAAGGCTGAATTCTCTAAAACACTCATGAAACCAGGAAGGTGTTAAGGGCCAAAATGAGCACAATAATGAGAACTAACTGTGTTCGAAAAGGAGCTGTGTGAATTCTATTGTCTTGGTATACACAAATAGCTGAGCAATTCAAGGCATCGCGTCCATTGTTTAGCCAGTATATCCGATAGTCTTTCACTATGGAAGATTCAAAGCCAAAAGCTATCTTTCCTTATGCAGTAACTTTTCTTCTACTCTCTCTGTGTCTGCATTGTCATTTGCATTGTGTTTGTCAATTTCTATTCATGTGGGGGATTGTTGGAAAAATGGTTAGGAGTGAATGAGAAATTGCCTCCTAAAAGTGGGCCAAGCAAATCCATGTGGGTTAGGCCCAGTCCATCAAACTTATGTATTTATTAATGCATTGTTTTTCCCCAAATGTTGTGTCTTTTCTGAAGAGGTATGACTCTATCTATAAATAGAGTCTCCCCTCATTCATTTAAAAAAACTACTTACATATATCTTGAGTTAGTTATTTCCTACAACTTTGAGAGTCCCATTTGCATAAAGAGAGAGAAAGAGACACTTGTTACGTTCGTTGTGCACGGAGATTGCTTGTGCTTCTTCTACGTGCGAAGATCATTTTATCCTGAGAGACAGACGTCCACGAGTCTCAAAGCACTACTAAGTTAATAGTGTGAGGGGCGCAATCTGTCTTTAAGGAGATAGCGTCAAACGTTAGACTTGATCTATTCATACTGCATTCACTGTGAGTTTTTATTATTTATTAACTGTGACAGATTTGTTGTTGTAGTTGTTGTTTCTTTTTACAGAATCACATGATATATACCCAACACAAACAAACTTAGCATGTTTAACCAAGTTCGAGAATGAAATCTTCCAAACACTATCATAAATTAACCAAACAAGTAACTAAAGTAGAATAAAAGCCAAATCACATATTCAGTAACCAACTAATAGAGTGCCATCAATAACAAACCAATGCTCACAACAATAGTAATTTATAAATCCAAATGTTGCATGAATTAGGGTGGGTTTAGGTTAGCTGTTTGAAAATGTGCGTTTTTTAAAAAGTGCGTTTTTTAAATATGTATTTTGAAAACACGATTTTGAAAATCACAATTAAGCGTTTTGCAAAACTAATAACAAAGTGTTGTTTATGTTAATTGAGCGTTTGATTAATTTTAATCTAAAACTGTTGTTTCGGGTACAAATGACCAAAAATGACTTGACTATACTGTTAAGTTATAGTGCAATTTTTCAAATGCTTACAAATTGTAACAATAATAACAATAATAACAATATTTTGTTGCTAAATATAAAAATGATAATAATAATAATATACTAAAAATGATAAAAAAAAAAATCCATTAAAATTGTTCACACCCAATAAAATCCATATTAACTAATAAGTTTAAGAAGAAGAAAAAAACACCAACCAATACATAAAAAATAGGAATAGTACAACTATTTTTTATAACCCACAAATGGACTGAGTTATGTTGTCACGAATAACTTTCATCTCCTCATGATGTATATTCTCCATGTTTTCTTGACTACTACTATACTCACCTCCTTCATCAGCATTGCTTCCCAATTCATCCCACTTAAATCCCTCATCTTTTTGTCATGTATTCTAATAAAATTATGCAAGACACAAGTAGCAACTACAATATTTCTTTGGTCTTCAATGTCATAAGATGCCATTTGCCTCAAAATTCTCCATTTATTCTTCCACACTCCAAAAGTTCGCTCAATCACACTTCTAAGTGATGAGTGAACATAGTTGAACCTTTCTTCTATCTTATTTCCTCGACCAGCTCGCGAAAATCTGGAAGATGATATTTCTCCCCTTTATATGATATCAAATATCCGTTCCTTAAGGGGTATCCAGCATCAACCAAATAATATTTTCCTGTACCAAAAAAAAGAAAAAATGAGATATATGCATAAACAATATCCATTCATTTCTAAGATATAAATTATTATATACCTGGTGGTGGTTTTGGAAAGTTGACAGAGTCCGTACGGATAGCATCTAAGAAAATACGTGTATCATGTGCCGCACCTTCCCATCCAGCCATAACAAATGTAAAAAGTAAATCAAAATCACATGCTGCCATCACATTTTGAGTTGGTACACCCTTTCTTCCCAAGTATGGAATTTTTTTGTCCTCTCCAATCACTACTTGGATATGTGTACCGTCAATGGCACCAATACAATCCTACAATATAAGACAAATCATAGACACTCAGTAAATATTCCTAATAATGATCTCATGAAATTTAAAAAATATTATGGAATGAAGGAAATCTATAATCTATAATATCTATTAAAACTCGAAACTGTGAGAAAGTTTTTTAGCTCCTCCAAAGCTTGCCATGTTAGATTTCCTCCTCTCAGAAAATTTCATCTCTATTTCACTCTCTCTCACACACACTTCCTTTCTCTCTCTCACACATTTGCCCCAATTAATGATTAATTAATGCTTAATTATCTAATGCTCTCTCTCACACGTTTGCCTCCTCATCTCTTCTTTCACTCTTTCTTTCTCACATGCCTCCACCTCTAATGATCTCTATTCCCCACCTCTTCATCTCCCCAGCCTTTTCATCTCCCATGGTTTTTCCCTTCCACTCACGTTTCCTTTTTCTTCTACAATTAATAATCCCTAAATCTCCAGCTAGGTTTTCTGTCATAACGGAAGCTCAGGCATGCCCTTTGCGTCTTTTCGTTCCATCCATTGTTACAGCTTCCTCTTCCACAATTTCACAACTTTCTCTCTCATCAATTCTTTATTTAAGCTTTTCTCCACAACCTTCATCATCACACTTTTAGCCGAAGCCACTTCTCTCTTTGTTTTCTCATTCTTCCTAAAACCAAAGGCACACAAAACTTGAACCAGAGAGAAAGCGAGCAGGAGCCAGATGGTTCTTGAGCCGCAGTCTCACTTGGGTTTCCAAGCTACAAAGAATAGTGATTCTAAGGTGAGGTTTTTAACAGTGGATTTTTTTTTTTGTTTTCATTGATTTGGGGTTAGATTAGGAAGTTTTCCACTCTTTCTCTCTCAATAAATATTGGATTTTTATGTGGGTTTTGTGTGTTTGCTATGTGGGTGTTTTTGTTTTCATTGTTTTGGAGTTAGATTAGGAAGTTTTAGACTATGGGTGGTTGTTTTTTTTTTTTATTTTGTTTTAGGAAAATATCTATTGAGAATGTATCGGTACATTAGAAGAAGAAAAGAGATACTGAACCTGCTGTAAAATTCCTGGCAGCGACCTTTCTTTGGCAATAACAGTTTCCGTTCAATGAATTTCAGGAGTTTGGCAGTGGATCTGAGATTCTCAAGGCCAAGACAGTGAGACACAGACCGGGAGCACTTGAGGTGGGGTTTTTTTTTCCACCAATTTTAATTGGATTTTATGGTCCAATATTGATATTTTGTGGATGATTTTCTTTTGATGGGTTGCAAATGACGTGGTACTTTTGGCAAACAATTCTTATAAGGTCAGATATATGTTGGAAATCTATGGGTGGTTGTTTCTACTCTTTTAGTTAACGAAATTTAGCATGGCTTTGCCTAAACAAATCACATTGATATGGTTTTGCCTAAACTAATCACATAGATATCTAACTTCAATAATATTTTGGATGTTAGTGTGCTGTATGTTATTGTTCCTAATATAAAACATATTGATGTAATCATAGTTGCTATATTATTTTGATTCAAAAAATCCAATAGAAAATCTTAATTATGTGATATCCTACATCATTACGTGTACACAAGTTGTTTGATAAATTTCCTAAGTGATGTTTTGTTGTTATTCTAGAAGTCATAATACATGGAGAGTGGTAAGAAGGAAGATAAATAAGGTGATACTGTGTTCTTGAGATTTGAGTTTATGTAGGTAGAGTTGAAGTTTTTCCTGAGAATTATTATGGTTGTTGTTCTGTGATTCATTTGTGTTTTGATGGATTTTCAATAAATTGTTTTTGGGTGTTTTGATTTTGTTAATGTTCTTGCTGAAAGGTGTAATTAAATTGACAGTTTTTTAGACCTGGGTTCTTAGTTTTAGTTTATTTGTTTTTAATGAATTAATGTTTTATTATCTCTATGCAAACACTTGGATGTTTTGAATGGTTTGGATAGACCTTGGCTCTTCTTTCGGTGAAATTATATGATTAGAAAATATTTTATATGCATCATCAAATTATATTAAACATCTAAAAAAAATTATATCTCATATACTCTTACACAAGGTTCATACGTAGTTTGGTAGGAATAACGTTTTAAAGGGCCTCTTTGATTGAATCCTCTTTCTAGAGGGGGGATTCAAGTGAAGTTATCAATGGCCAACTGAGATTGTTCAAGACTTGGCTTGTAATAGGAACTAAAAGAGCCAGCCAGAGTCAAAAGCCAAAAAGGTACTAGAACCAATGAGGTCTTCATGTGAAGCCTCATCTTCATCCTGGCTGAAAGATAATAGGTCATCATGTGGCAGGTGATGGTTTTGCTCTTGAAACAAATGCTTTGAGAAGATGGCTGGACAGTGGGAGTGACACTTCACGTAGGAAACTCTTAAGCTTGCACCACTGCAATATTTTTACCCAACCATTCTCTTTTATCCAACATTTAAAAGTGATTGCAACAACATTAAAATCTCTGCCCTATTTTTCTTTCGCAATTCTACAAATTGTTTTTATAATTCTTTCAAAGAGGGGGAAAAAAGACATTGCCAGTATATTTTTTATCTT